>CAWUFW010007512.1:0-302500 GCA_963921515.1 Calotriton arnoldi
ATAGTGTTAGAGCGCAGAGAGGCAGACCAAGATAAAAATGTAGTAAGAGGAAGCCATAACAGATCTCTCTTAACGGCGAGAGAAATGGGGTTAACATAGTTAGTGTCAAGTCTATGATGGAAACAAACAGCATTCCACCAAGCCTTGACCGTTACGTTATCAGTATGTTTCCAATTGGAAGTTATTAAATGGAGGGCAATAGCTAAAAATAAATCCAACAATCGAAAATTCGATGGTGACTGAGGCCATAGGGGAGAAAGTGAACCCAGAAAAATAGTGGATATGGAAAAGGGAAGATTAACTTTAAAAATCTTGTTAATTTGGGACCAAACGGATGCCAGAATTGAGAGATAGGAGGGCATTCAAAAAGCA
The DNA here is from genome assembly GCA_963921515.1 of Calotriton arnoldi. NCBI lineage: Eukaryota > Metazoa > Chordata > Amphibia > Caudata > Salamandridae > Calotriton > Calotriton arnoldi. The sequence continues at coordinate 373 of CAWUFW010007512.1, forward strand.
TGTGATTTAAATCAGCAAATGGGCGTGACAGCATGAGGAAGGGGTAGTGGATGAAAAAGAAGCTAATGTCGCAGGGGTATATAGTAGACGTTGATAAACAAAATAAAAGGTTTGGGTGGTATTGGCAGCGCTGGAGGTTTTGTGTATCTTAAGCCATAATTTGTCCCAGATGGAGGTCGGCCAACACTGTAATAAATCCTTCTCCCAAGCCAACTCGGTCTTAGATTTCTGCCTCGTAGAATTGGACAGCAAACGTCTATAGATAGAAGATGCTGAGGGAGAGGTGTCTAATAAGGGAAAAATTGTAGAGCAAGTGAGGGGAGGATTAGAGAGGTGTGGAAGATTAAGAAGGTATTGATTGAGAGAGGGAATTAGAAGATTATATTGAGTTTTGAAGGTATTCGGAAGGGAGAATCGAGATTGAAGATCGGGAAAGGATAAAGGAGCTAGATTGTTCACGAGCTGAGAAATCCAGATCAAACCCCTAGAGCGCCAAGATTTCCAATAAATGGGGCGATTCTTGATTCTCAAAGATTTATTATGCCAGATGGGTTGGTTAGACAACGAAGTCGTGGAAGGGTAGAAAGAGGGCAAAAGAGGTGATTAAAGTTTACCATTATGAGCAATAACAGAAGGGCGCAAAGAAGAAGTAGAATGGGTAAAAGCGAGGAGTTCCTGAAAGTTGAAAGGGGAGATAAGAAATGTTTCTATAGATAGCCATACTGGAGGATAAGTGAGGGGATTAGGGGAAATCCAGTGAGAAGCTTGCTTAAGGGAAAAAGCATAGTGATAAGATTTGAAATCAGGAAACTTAAGACCTCCATGGAATTTATCTTTTTTTAGTGAGGACAAAGCTATACGAGGGCGTTTGTTATTCCAAAGAAATTTAATTAAAAGCGAGTCCAGTTTCTTGAAATAATAGTCAGGAATATGCACAGGAATCATAGAAAGGGAATAAAGAATTAAAGGAGTAAGCATCATCTTAATAGAGTCTAATCAACCCCACCAAGAAAGGAAAAAAGGGTGCCATCTGGTAATGGAGTCACTTAACGTTTTAGTAATATGATTAAAATTCAATTTTAAGGTTTCGGGTATATTCGATGAAAACCATAAACCTAAGTACTTTATCTTAGAGGGTTGCCAGGTAAAGCCCGAATGAAGAAAAGAATTCTTAAGACACAAAACATTAAGGGGCAAGACTTCACATTTATCCCGGTTAAGGCGATAGCCAGATACGTGGGAAAAGAGTTCAACCTGATGTAAAAAGGGAGGGAGAGAAGTATCCGTGTTAGAACAATACAAAAGGATATCATCCGCATATACGGACAACTTAACTTGGTGAGGACCGAGCTGAAATCCAGTAATCTGAGCATCCTGTCTAATTTTAGTTAAAAAGGGTTCCAATGCCATTATGAACAAAAGGGGGGACAGGGGGCAGCCCTGTCGTACCCCCCTATAAAGAGAGAAGTAAGAGGAAATTTTACCATTAACAAAAATAGAGGCCTTAGGGTCAGAATACAAGAGGGAAATCAAGGAGATCAATTTAGGAGGAAAGCCAACCCATTTCAAGGCCTGAAACATAAAATCCCATCCAAGCCTATCAAAAGTGTTTTCGGCATCTAAGGCTATAGCAGCAAGGGGATGATCTAGAGAAGAGGCCTTGCTAAGAACATTAAAGAAGACTCTGGAGTTGTCAGAGGATAGACGTCCTTTAACAAAACCAGATTGCTCTGGACCAATAAGATCAGGCAAAATGGGATCAATCCGTAAAGCTAGAAGTTTTGCAAAAATCTTGTAGTCCGTATTTACTAAAGAGATGGGGCGGTAATTTTTGCACAGGGAGTGATCTTTGTTATCTTTTGGAATTAAGCATATCATAGCTTCTTGAAAAGTGCCTTGTGAAGAACCATGCGAGATGAAAGAATTATATAGAAAAAGAAGGTGTGGGAGGAGGAGTTTAGAAAAATGGTCATAAAATTCAACCGTAAACCCGTTGGGTCTAGGGGCTTTACCGCGACGAAGTTTGGAAATAGCATGAGTAAGTTCGGCTAAGGTGATATCAATAGCCAGGGAATGAAAGTCAATGTCGGTGGAAGGAGGAGAAGGAATAGATTGAAAGTATGAAGAGAGATCAGACGAGGTTGGTTGAGATTCAGGAGAATATAAATGTTTATAAAAGGAGACAAATTCATTCAAAATATCTTCGTCTTTAAAAAGTGGAGTACCAGAAGGATTTTGCAAAGATTCTATTCTAGTTCTGTCGCGTTGTAATTTTAAGTAATTAGCTAATAACTTCCCCATCTTATTTTGACCACATAATAGCGAGCGCTACTTTTCAAAAGAAACGAGGAAGCAGATTCTGTGGATAGTCTGTTAAAAGTGAGTTTGGCCTCAATGAGATTTTTTAAAGAAGAGTCAGTTTTTGATTGATAATAGGCGTACTCTAGTTGTTTAATTGTAGTGAGTAATTGAGAGGTTCGTTTCTCAGATTCTTTTTTCTTTTGAGAAACAAAATTGATTATGAAGCCTCTCGCGGCAGCTTTAAAAGAATCCCAAATCATGGCGGGGGAAGAGTCAGGTGTAGTGTTAATGACAAAAAATTCGGAGGCAAAAGAACTAAATCGGCTAGAGAAATCAGGGTCTGTAAGTAAAGAGTTATTAAAACGCCATCTACCAGCACCTGGGACAAAGGGTAGCAAATCAAAATCAACAAAAACTGGGGCGTGATCGGATATTAAAATAGAACCTATCTCGGACTGGGTAACATGTTGAGCTAAGGACTTGCTTAAAAAGAGATAGTCAATACGGGACTGTGAGTGATGAGCGGGTGAGTAATAACTATATTCACGTAAATCTGGGTGGCATAATCTCCAGATGTCAACCAAAGATTTACGTCGAATGGAGGAGGTAAATTGGGAGTGCATTTTAGTGTTAACAAATTTAACTGGAGAATGTATGTCTAATATGGGATCGAAGGTTTGATTGCAGTCACCACCAAAGATGATATAATCCTCAGCAAATGTAAGCAATTTATCAGAGATCGATGTCCAAAATGATTTATCAATAGAAACTGGGCCGTATACATTAAAGATAACTAATGGTATTTTATCTATAAGTAATCTAACAATAATCCAGCGACCTTCAGATTTCAAGTTCGTGATGAACAACAGTAACATGAAACTTTTTATGGCAAAGAATCAAAACACCATTTTTCTTTCCTACGGCTGGAGAGGAAAAAACATTACCCACCCAAAATTTTTTGAGTTTAGCAGCTTCAATATCAGACAAATGCGATTCTTGAAGAAGAGCAACGTCGGTTCGTAACTTAGCTAAATGGGTTAACACCCGTTGTCGCTTAATAGGATTATTTAATCCTTTAACATTCCAAGTTGTAACTCTGAATGTAACCAAAAAAGGAAATATAAACTAACATTAAGCAAACAGTGTCATAATCAATTTGAACAGTACTATAATTAATCAGAAATATGAGAATAAAGAAGGAAAAAAGAGCAAGGAGAAGAGAAGAGAGGGAAGAGAGAAATAGAGTAAAGAGACAGAGGAACCAGAAGAATATAAGAAGAGAACCAAGAACAAGAAGACAGTACAAGTCATACAAGAATACTTGAGAACAAAGAATATCCAACAAAGGACGACTGAGACACATACCTACAACCCAGAACGAGAGGTGGGGGCTGGCGACGCCAGGAAATGACGCCGGAACCAGCAGAACTCCGCCGAACTCCGGGGGGAATCAGGGATAGAACAGTACACGGAAGAGACCATAAGGAGATAAACGATGAGAAGAAAATGCACCTGTAAGAGAAGACGAAATGGGAAAACAAGTGACAAAGAAGAAGCCATTACAACATAAGAGGGAATGAAAAACTCAAAGACAACAGTTATAGGGAGCAACACAGACCAAATACAATCGAATGGAACAACACAATTAATCAGGTAGATCGTGAAGTGTCCATGGTCACAGCTCCTTGTTGACGAAGAAAGTCTTGCAGAAGCTTCGGATCTTCATAAGACGTGGTCCTGTCGTTATAGGTGACTTTGAAAATGCAGGGATGGAGTAATCCAAATCGAGCATTTAAGGAGCGCAATTGTGGACGAAGATCGAGAAATTGTTTGCGACGATCCACTGTAACCTTAGCAACATCTTGGGAAAAATAAAGTCGGTGACCCTCCCAATAAATTTGCTTTTTGGATTTAACTGCAGATAGGACTTGCATAAGATCAGTGTATTGTAAGAAAAACATAATGACTCCACAAGGCTTAGTTGAGATCTTGGGACCCAGACTACGAGCTCTTTGAATGTTAAGGGAAGATACAGAAGACATTTCCAAAAGTTTTGGCACGAAGGTCTGAAAGAAAGTTGTGGGGTTTGAGCCTTCAATGTTTTCCGGAAGACCGTAGACGCGGAGGTTGTTCCTGCGATTCCGATTTTCCAAATCTTTGGTGTGTTTTTTTAGTAGAGAAATTTCAGACTCCAGAGTTGCGAAACGAGAGGAAGAGAACTGAAGGGAGTCAGTCTTTTGTTCCACCAAAGACACACGGGACTCCAACGAAGACCATTTTTCATCTAAATGTTGTAAAGTTTTTTTAGTGTCCTCAATGAAGGGTTTCAGAGCACGAATTTCCTCAAGAATGATATCCATGGCAGGTGAGGACGCGCTTACTGGAGATGGAGGGTATTTTTTCGGTCGTTTAGTGGAGGCCGCAGGAAGTTTACTGGCAAGATGCGTCTTTGGTATGGCACCAGTCGGTGGGTCAAGTTTGTGAGAAGAAGACTCCTCCATATCGTTGAGGGCGGAGTCAAAATCCGAGTGTGCAGCAGACTTCAACGGGTGAGAGGAGGAGCTGAGTTTAAGATTTTTCAGTCTGCCCATGGAGGGTCAGTGAAAAAGTCAGAAGAACCACCAGTTAGAGGCCAAACTACTCAGAGATAAGTGAGGGAACAATAAGGGAGGGAACCAAATACTCAATGGAGAGTTAGAGCGTGACTGAGCAAGTAACGACAACCTCACTAGAAAGCTGGCATGAATTGAATGAATTACGCACTATGATGATGTAATAGGTTAATCAATAGAAGCATTTGACGTCCAAACTTCAAAAATTGGGTCCAGTGAGCGAAGAAGGTGATAAATCCAAGTACAATGAAAAAAAGCAATAGTAATGCTAGCACTCCATATCAATAAAACCAGCAGAGGTAATGAGCAAGATGAGAAAAAAGGCAAAGGAAAATAAAAATAAAAATAAATGAGAAATGGGAGGGTCACCAGACGATTTCCATGAGATTCAGAAGATTTCCAAGTCTCCACAATAAGCAAGGGACCGAAGAGAAAGAGTCAGAGGCATGATAAAGAAAAACTGGCAGGCAGGAGGCAGTTATTGCAGAAACATATTTGAGGAAAGCATTTCTGAGCACTTTGGAGGCGAGCGCAAAGGTGTAATCGTAAAATGGCGGCCGTTCTGAGGGGAACGGTAGCGGCAGGGAAATCGCCGAAAAAAGAGATAACAGTCACATTTCCCAGCTCAGAAATGCGGCGCACAGTCTCAGGAAGGCACAGACCTGGAGCTAGGATGGAGATGAGGGCTCAATCCGTCATGAAAATGTTGCCGCCGGAGTTCTGCTGCGGAGCGCCGGTATCACGCCGCCATCTTGCGCGGCGCCGAAACCACGCCCCCCCTGCCCAAACATTTTTGAGTTCACCAGCCACTGCTTTTAATGCTTCTTTTACCCTGTGGCATCTTTATGAAGGATGCACATTTAAAAAAAAAAAAAAAAAAAAAACCACTTCTTTGAACTGTGGCCATCGTGACATTGCCCTTACTGATGTATAGACTTTCGGAGAGTAGCAGAGATATTTTAAGACAATGCCCCCTTTTAAGTTTTGCCTGAGACAGCACATGCTTTGTCTCTTGGAAGACATTTTGGTAACTAACAGGGGACTTAGAGCCCACCCATTACTTACCATTGGTTGGCTTCATCATCACTCTCATTTACTTGTTTTTCATATCTTTACAATTGTGGCCTTCACGTCCTCCTCTTGTGTTTGACCGTCACCTGGAGCATGGCAGAAGCCCTTGTGTCCTTTCACTGCTTCCATTTTGGGAACTACTTTCTTCTTTTAGTTGAAGCACTCCATGAAAGTGCATGTATTTGGGAGCTGGCACTCTCATGTGCTTCTTTCTCCGCCACCCCCTCTATCCTTGTTGTTGCCTGCCCTCTCCCGTTGTTCATATTGTTGCTTTTCCCTTCCACTGTTCATGTTACTTGCTCCTACCCATTGACTGTGTTGTTGCTTGCCCCTTCCCACCCTCCCTTCATTGTCTGTGTTGTTGCTTACTCCTCCCACTCTCTGTGTTGTTGCTTGCCCCCTCTTACTGTCTGTGTTTTTGCTTACCCCCACTGTCTGTATTGCTGTTTGCCCCTATCCGCTGTCCATGTTGTGTGTTGCTTGCCCCCTCCTGCCTTCTTCATGCTGTCCATGTTGTTGCTTGCCCCCACCTGCTAATTTTTTTCTTTTGTGTTTAACCACTCTATGAGAGTGTGTGTTTTTCAGATATCTCCCTCATGTACAGCCCCCTTTGTGTTGCCTCCCCATCCCTCTGTGTTGTCTACTATCCACCTCGCTCGGTATTGCCTTCCACTACTGTCCCTCCCTTGATGTTGTTTCCCGCCCCATCACTCCTAGCCTCCATGTTGCCTCCCATCCCTCTTCCCTCCCTCCATGTTGCCTCCCACCCCCTCCACATTGGCTCTCGCCATGCTATACACAAATATAGTGCTATGACGAGGTCAACACTGACTGTGCTTTTTTCACACACCCACTGTTGTACATGTTGCCTCCCACATGCCATGCCCTCTCTTGGTGTTAACTCCTAACCAGCCCTTCCCTTCACCCCACAAGCACTAAAACAAAAAAACGCCATGACGCAGCCAGCACTAGTCACATCATAGTGCCTTTTTATGGTCTGGCTTGACAGCGCAGCTGTTGCCAGACCATTATGTCAGCATCACTAGAAAGGGGCTTTGGCTCCACCTACATGTTGGGAGTCAATCAACCAAAATGGATTTGTTAGCAAGTCTTGTCATCCGTGAGAGTATCCAGGCGCTTGAGGAGCTGCTGCAGGGCGCTCAGTTGAATAGCCTGGTCTTGAGTCCTTTTCTGAATTCCATCAAGGAGGATGAGGTCCGTAGGTGAAGTGGGAGGTTGTTCCAGGCCTATGCAGTGAGGCAGGAGAAGGAGCGACTTCCACTGTTGCTGCGGCGAATGTGGGGGGTGTGGGCGAGGCCGAGGGAGGTGGAGCGCAGGTGTCTGGAGGGAAGGTGGAAGTTTAGTCGCTGGTCCCTGGTTGTGGAGGGCTTTGAAGGTGTGGATCAGCATCTTGAACTGGCATCTCTTCTGAATGTGGAGCCAGTGGAGCTTCTTGCGGTGAGGAGTGATGCAGATCCATTTGGGGAGGTTGAGGATGAGTCTGGCCGCTGAGTTCAGTATTGTTTGCAGTCTTTTGAGGAGGTGTGAGGTGATTACTACATAGAGTGCATTGGCATAGTCCAGTCGCCTAGTGACCAGGGCTTGTGTGACTGTTCGTCTGGTGTCGAAGGGGAGCCACTTGAAAATCTTGCGGAGCATGTGAAGTGTGAGGAAGCAGGTAGATGATACTGTGTTGATCTGTCTTTTCATGGTGAGCTTACTATCTGGGATGATGCCGAGGTTGCGGGCATGGTGGATCGGTGTGGGTGAGGGTCCTAGTTCGGGAGGCCACCAGGCGTCATTCCACGGGGAGGTATTGTTCCTAAAGATTAGCACTTCTGCCTTGTCTGTGTTGAGTTGTGGGCAGTTGTCTCTCATCCAGTCGGCAATGTTCATCATGCACCTGCAGAAATCGTGGCATCGGAATCTTCTGATAGAGAGGGGATGAGCTGGGTATTGTCGGCGTAGGATATGATGCTCACTCCGTGCGATCTGATGATGTTGGCCAAAGGGGCCATGCAGGTGTTGAACAGGGTAGGGCTGAGGGATGAACCTAAAGGGACACTGCAGATGGTGTTCTTGGGTTCTGTGGTGAAGGTAGGAAGGCAGATTCTCTGGGTTCTTCCAGTGAGGAAGGAGGTAATCTTCTTGAGGGTGTCTCCTTGGAATCCGATGTTGTGAAGCCTTTTGATCAGGGTATGGTGTGATACTGTGTCAAAAGCTGCCGAGAGGTCGAGGAGGATCAGAGCTGCTGTTTTTAATTGGTAGAAGAGGGATCTGATGTCATCTGTGGCTGCAATCAGGGCAGTTTCGGTGCTGTGGTTGGTGCAGAATCCTGATTGGGAGGTGTCCAGCAAATTGTTGTTCTCCAGATATTCTGTGAGTTGACGGTTGATGGCCTTTTGAGGACTTTGCGGAAAAGGGCGGCAGCGAGAAGGTGCGGTAGTTCTTGGGTTCGTTAGGGTCGGCGATGGTGTCTTGAGTAGGGGCTTGACTTCTGCATGTTTCCATTCTTCGGGAAAGGTGGCCGTGGTGATGGATGCATTGAGGATGATGGTGAGCTCACTGCTGATTGTATTGCTTCTGAGGTTAAGGATGTATTGGGGCAAAGGTCCGTGGGTGCTCCTGGGTAAACAGAGTTCATGATGGCTGTGGTATCTTGCATGGTGAGTTGGTCCTAGGTAGTGATCAAGAGGTTGTGTTCCTTGTTTGTGGGGGCGAGGTGGTTGAGGATGTCAGTGGGTTGGGGTTCAAAGTTTCTGTAGATGGCAGAGATCTTGTTGTGAAAGAAGTCTGCCAGGGAGTTGCACAGTTTCTGTGAAGGGGTGATGCCATTTCCAGTGGCTGCAGGGCTGGAGAACTCTCTGACGATGTTGAAGAGTTCCTTGCCATAGTTGGAGCTTGTTCGATGCAGTCAGCCAGGTCGCTTCTGTTCGTCTTTTTCAGGAGTCAGTGGTATAGATTGAGAGCTGTTTTGAATGTTGTTTGGTACTTGGACTTCATGCTAGTGCTCCATTTCCTTTTGAGTCGGTTGCAGGTGCGCTTCATGGTTCTTAGTTCTGAGTTTCAAGCTGGCTTGCTTGACGGATCTCTTGGGTTTGCTGGGGGCGATCCTGTCAGTGCAGTCTGAGATCCAGGCAGAGAAGTTCTTGACTGCCTGTTCTAGGTTGGTTTTGGTGGGAGGTGTTGAGGGCTTCTGTCCATTGGCTCTCTGAGACCTTGTTCGAGCTATGGTGTGAGGTGCTGGGCGGCTTGGGGTTAGTGCTGGGGGGTCCCGCAATGGTGAAGTGGATGATGGCGTGGTCGGTCGAAGTGAGCTCGGTGACATGGCTGTACTTGATTCTGTCGCTGACCGTGAAGATGGGGTTAAGTGTGTGACCTGCAATGTGTGTGGGGTTGGTGACCAGTTGGGCGAGGCCGATGTTGCTCATGCTTTCGAGGAGGTTGGCGGTGCTGGTGTCATTGGGGTCATTGAGGTGAAAATTGAGGTTGCTGAGGAAGATGTCGTTTTCGGAGCCGATGGCAATGGGTGTGATGAAATTGGGAATGGCATTGCAGAAACTGGGTCTGTAGGCGAGTGTTCCTCTGATGGTGGTTTTTCTGTTGGTTTGTAGTTGGAAATTGAGGTGTTCCATGATTGGAATGACGTCGTCTGTGGTGGTGGTGCAGCGGATGGTCACCTTGTGGATCATCGCGATTCCTCCTTCGTGCTTGTTGATGCGGTCTTGTAGCTGTTGGGCATAGCTGAGGTGATGTCGTGTGCGTATGCTGGGTTGAGCCAGGTCTCTGTGAGGAAGATGACGTCGGGGTGAAGGAGGTAATGGTGTCCAAGATCTCGGTGGCGTGCTTGCCAAGGGATCATGCGTTGATGGTGGTTGTTGTTGTCCTGCATGCTGGAGCTTTGGTGTTGCAGGAGAAGAGGCAATGCTGGCAGGAAATAGGTCTGACTGTGAAGCATGGAGAAGTGTGGCAGCAGTTGTTGTTGCAGAGTTCTGGGACCAGGACTTGGAGCTCTGAGGCGGTGTATCTTCAGGTGGTGGCAGGGCCAGGGTTCCTGCCGCTGGGCGCGGTCCGGATGGGCCAGACTGGCTTGCCTTTGGCTTTCCCGCCGCTCCATAAGTAGTCCTGGGAGGTCGGAGGGGCTGTTGGGAGGCTGGAGAGAACAAAGTGGGAAAAACTGTGGGAACGCCACTGAAAACAGCAGAACAACAACAGCAGTGGCAGAAACCAGCAGCAAAAATGAATAGAAGGGTACCAGCAATTAGGCAGACTGTGGCAAGTCCAGAAGGGACAAGCACCTCAGCAGAGGGGAGCTGCCATGCTGACCAAGTGGTCGAGGGGCTGCTTAATAAAGCTGTGCTGCGGCCTCCATAAGTAGTCCTGGGAGGCGGGAGGGAAAGGAGCAGAAAAAACGGCAGCATTGGCGCCAAAAACAACCGAAAACAGCAGAACAACAATAAAAGTGGCAGAAACCAGCAGCAAAAATGAACAGAAGGTTACCAGCAAATAGGCAGACTGTGGCAAGTCCAGGAGAGAAGAGCACCTCCGCAGAGGGGAGCTGCCACGCTGACCAAGTGGTCGAGGGGCTGCCTCGACCACTCGTTTAGTCCGGAGTACATGTTTTGATTAGCCAGAAATTGTGGCTATCTGGTTATGAGGCTGGGGTCAGGGAGTGCTTCCACAAACATTGATAGCCCTCCACACATCTGTGATCATTTTGTTTATTTATTCAGCTGCCTGTGCTTGAACTTTCAGGGACATACACATGACATTGTACACATGACATTGTAAAGCTATTAAAATATCTCAGATAACTAGATTTTTAGCTCTGGCTTCACAGTGCCAAATGCAAAAACAACAGTTGATGGACAGAATGCAGAACAATGTCATACATTCACCCCAGTGCAGAGATCTGTGCCTAAATCCATCGTTTTTTTGCTCACCATGCCATTCCAGTTTGAACCCAGCCATATGCAAATCAGTCTTGACCCTGTGCCTCATGGGAACAGTCCAGCCCGAACTGCCAAGCCAGGTCCTCCCTGGACTGGAAACAAGCATCCTAGGACCGGTTTCGGGGTTTCACCCCTCTTCAGCCAGGATAGCTTGATTCCAGTGGCATGGAGAGCACGGGACCCACGTCTGGGCATACCCGTCCCACTCGGGGTGACAAATGCAAAAACAACAGTTGATGGACAGAATGCAGAACAATGTCATACATTCACCCCAGTGCAGAGATCTGGGCCTAAATCCATCGTTTTTGCTCACCATGCCATTCCAGTTTGAACCCAGCCATATGCAAATCAGTCTTGACCCTGTGCCTCATTGGAACAGTCCAGCCCGAACTGCCAAGCCAGGTCCTCCCTGGACTGGAAACAAGCGTCCTAGGACCGGTTTCGGGGTTTCACCCCTCTTCAGCCAGGATAGCTTGATTCCAGTGGCATGGAGAGCACGGGACCCACGTCTGGGCATACCCGTCCCACTCGGGGTGACAAATGCAACAAGCATTTGCAATGCAATAGGTCTCGCATTTACGCGAGTTTGAGCTATTCACATTACAAATGACAATGCATTTTATTTTTATTTTCGTTTTAAAACATAAATAAAGGGCATTGTCATTTGCAATGTCAATAGCTCAAACTTGTATAAATGCGAGACCTATTGCATTGCAAATGCTTGTTTGTATACTGCTTGGATCTTTTACACTACCTATGACTTCAGTGTTATAAAATTAATGGCAGCACCCCCATTCTAAAAATTGTTCCAGCATCACTAACACCTTGGTTCTTATGCATATATATCATGTATACTCTGGACTACAGAAATGCGCATGCAATTCATGCTAAATATTGTCCTTCCGACCAGTTAGGCTCCTGTGTTTCCATTGCATTTGTACATATCTGTGTGTGTCGTCCAGTTCCAAAGAGCGCACAAAGTTGGAGAGAGGCTTGAGAATTCAGCAATTTTACCAAGATGTATACTCAAATGCTTCCCAATTACTTAAACCCTTTCTGCAGATGGTTTATTATACAGAAATGGGAACAAGTAATGACTTTACTATGTGTTCTATTGATACTGTTACCGCTGTGTTTCCGCTTTTATTGGCAGCCATGGTTAGACTAAATATGATTAGAGTACAAGTGCCTAGAACATTGTTCAGAGCAAATTTTGTTGTTTCCAGTAGCTATGCATCTTAGTTCTGAGTTAAATATTAATCTCGTGACACCTTCTGGCGGACAGGGGCTACTGCAGGGACTCGGTGCAAAGCAAGTACCACTCTCGACGAGTAGGGTTATTTTGTTTTCTAGCTGGCTTTAGCGTAACGGCTTTGAATTAGTGTAAAATGCTAGTGTTAAGTGCACATTAAGCGGACTCCCAGCTTGTCATCCTGAGCCACACCTCTTAGAAAGACTGGTGTATGAAGTGTGCGCAGTGTGTCAAGAGGACAGCCAGGGAGACTGGTCCACGCTTGTGAAGTGAATGATGACGCAGTTAGACTTTGCAGAATCCTAAGGGGAGAAGGTGAAAGAACGCTGGTATCGTACCGGCGGCATCAGAGCTACGAGCGCCAGACGCCTGCTCACCTGAGTTGGTGAGATTCACGTGTTTAGATTGTACTTTTAATCAGTTTAGTTTTGTATGCTTGTTAAACTTTTAGTTATAAAAACTGTGTGCAGTACCCTTGCTGCCTTCAATGACAAACCTCAGCCTGTCGGTACTCGGCATTGAGGGAAATTAATGAACAGCTCTGATAGATGTTATGCGCTATAATTCTCATAGAATGGGAGCAATATTTTATGGCAGGAAAGCACATGCGTAGGCCCCAGCTGAAGGAAGAGTATAAAGAATTACTGGCACGTTAAAAACAATTCACAGACGCGTATCCTGCGGGCGGGATGGCACGACTCCTTAGACTAAACAATGTGAGAAGATATTTCAAATGTTTAACCGCTTCATGACATAATTAGCATTATAAACACTAAACTGCCCGCATTAATCCCTCCCCCAGGGCAGCAGACTTTTAAATGCCTGGAATTTAGTGCGTATTACAAATGCACATACAGGTTGCCACAGGCATGCATGCATGTATAAATCGGCAACTTAAAATAAACAAGACAAGAAGGGCTGGGCGAGAAGGGAGGGGGAATGCCAGCAGCAGAGGAGCTTCATCAAAGCTGCCGAAAAGGGAGGGGAGAAGGGAGGAGGGATTGTGAAGCAGGCTGGCAAATGGTGTGCGATGTGCGCGCACCATGACGAGAGAGGAAAGCCATATGGCGCCTCTGCTCGTCATTGTGCGCGTAACCGCACACTCGATGCCAGCCAAAAAGAGTGGTTGCATTTCTGCAACCACACTACAAAATGTCTCGCTCAGAGCCAGCGCTGAAGCGCTGGCTTTCAGAGCGAGACCTAAAAACAACAGTTGATGGACAGAATGCAGAACAATGTCATACATTCACCCCAGTGCAGAGATCTGGGCCTAAATCCATCGTTTTTTTGCTCACCATGCAATTCCAGTTAGAACCCAGCCATATGCAAATCAGTCTTGACCCTGTGCCTCATGGGAACAGTCCAGCCCGAACTGCCAAGCCAGGTCCTCCCTGGACTGGAAACAAGCATCCTAGGACCGGTTTCGGAGTTTCACCCCTCTTCAGCCAGGATAGCTTGATTCCAGTGGCATGGAGAGCACGGGACCCACGTCTGGGCATACCCGTCCCACTCGGGGTGACAAATGCAAAAACAACAGTTGATGGACAGAATGCAGAACAATGTCATACATTCACCCCAGTGCAGAGATCTGGGCCTAAATCCATCGTTTTTTTGCTCACCATGCCATTCAAGTTTGAACCCAGCCATATGCAAATCAGTCTTGACCCTGTGCCTCATGGGAACAGTCCAGCCCGAACTGCCAAGCCAGGTCCTCCCTGGACTGGAAACAAGCATCCTAGGACCGGTTTCGGGGTTTCACCCCTCTTCAGCCAGGATAGCTTGATTCCAGTGGCATGGAGAGCACGGGACCCACGTCTGGGCATACCCGTCCCACTCGGGGTGACAAATGCAAAAACAACAGTTGATGGACAGAATGCAGAACAATGTCATACATTCACCCCAGTGCAGAGATCTGGGCCTAAATCCATCGTTTTTTGCTCACCATGCCATTCCAGTTAGAACCCAGCCATATGCAAATCAGTCTTGACCCTGTGCCTCATGGGAACAGTCCAGCCCGAACTTCCAAGCCAGGTCCTCCCTGGACTGGAAACAAGCATCCTAGGACTGGTTTCGGGGTTTCACCCCTCTTCAGCCAGGATAGCTTGATTCCAGTGGCATGGAGAGCACGGGACCCACGTCTGGGCATACCCGTCCCACTCGGGGTGACAAATGCAAAAACAACAGTTGATGGACAGAATGCAGAACAATGTCATACATTCACCCCAGTGCAGAGATCTGGGCCTAAATCCATCGTTTTTTTGCTCACCATGCCATTCCAGTTAGAACCCAGCCATATGCAAATCAGTCTTGACCCTGTGCCTCATGGGAACAGTCCAGCCCGAACTGCCAAGCCAGGTCCTCCCTGGACTGGAAACAAGCATCCTAGGACCGGTTTCGGGGTTTCACCCCTCTTAGGCCAGGATAGCTTAATTCCAGTGGCATGGAGAGCACGGGACCGACGTCTGGGCATACCCGTCCCACTCGGGGTGACAAATGCAAAAACAACAGTTGATGGACAGAATGCAGAACAATGTCATACAATCACCCCAGTGCAGAGATCTGGGCCTAAATCCATCGTTTTTTTGCTCACCATGCCATTCCACCAGACCATTTAACCTTCACCAATATTATTCTACAGTTCTTTGCTTCCACATAAATACAAATTGCTATCCTTGTAATGCTCCGTATTACCATGCAACATTCCTTTAAAGACAGAACTATTGGTATTGCTGGTGCGTATTTTTATTTTCAATCATGCTGCACAGCAACCGCGCTGCTGTGCAACACGGCTAAAAAACATAGACAAAGTCAAAGGCTCTCGTAGGCGAGACCTATTGACTTTGCCAATGCTGGGTAAAAAATGCAGTGCATATGTAGGATTGCCTTATGAAATCAATGATCCCCATTTACTAAGACTGTGAGGTTCTGGGAGCTGTAAGTTCCAAGTTATCTGTGATCCCAAGTTACATAATGACGTTAGGTGTACATCCCAGACGAATGACTGATGATAAATAAAGACTATGATCACAAACTAGGTATGTGGGAACAGAGGAGGTTATGACTTGCATTGAACACATTTCCATAAAATAGCAAAACATTGAAATGTTCTTCTCTCCTTCGTAACAAGGAAAAGGAAAAGTCATAAACTTAGAATCAAAGGGAAAAAAGATCAAATCTGTGCAGTGAGTTAAAAATGTAACTGGGCCCATTTACTTATTTAACGAGTGTTATAAAGATTTTACCTACCGCCAAACAGGCCATTTCCGAGCACAGGTTAAAAATAGAGAGTGCAGAGAAGGACAATGCCAGGAAGAACTTTTAACTGACAAAAAGATTAAAGAGAGGGGTTTAATACAATTCAGCTATGCTATGTCAAAACATTTGGATCACGGAACAGTCCTGTACATAGTCTACTGGGGGGCCCACTAGGGGCCAATGCAAGTGGAAGGTCAGTAAGTTGGGGAGGTGTCCATTGGTGCATGATATCTGGTGGACCAATGGCAGGGGAGGCTTTGCTTCGTTTGCTGGCAATCCGGTGCCTTTCACATGCCTGACAATTACTAACACACAAGCACAAAAATCAGAAGAAAAAGAAAATCTGAGAATGCTCAGCCTTCATCTTAATGCAAAGAGAAAATGAATGAAAAAACAAACATGATTAAGGAAGAAAGGTCAGTTTGAAAAACAATGGCTCACCTGGGCTGCATTGGCAGATTCATAAACTTTACATCTGCCTGCAACATTGGTCGCTTTATGCAGCTTTTGCAGTAATCTGTTTGCTTCCATCGCGAGCGGGCAATCAAGTTCTTCAGACACAGCTGTGCTTGGGAGAAGGCAGAAGATGGCTGCTTGCAAGGTTAGACCAACTGGTATTTAGACATCTACAGGAGGGAGAAACATCTCAAAACCCAGAAAGACAGATGCAAAATATGTTGAAAGGGACAAGGAACACCCAATATTTCAGAGCAGGGTAATGAATATGGAAGCAATTTCAAGGGCGTGACTTAGGACCCTAGTCCAAGGCCTTTGTATATCTGTTAGTCAGCCACTAGAAGTAATCATTTTAAGGGTCGCTCCCTTAAATTATGCAGGGGGTCATACATTTCCCTCACACTGACCATATCACAAAAAAGTTGAGTGCTTTTAGAGAAGTGCTCCAATGAAAATATTTGCTGACTTGAATTTACACCCACCAATGTTGCACAACAGCAGATTTCGGCCACAGGGGCATGTTATGACTCAAAGATGGGTTTCTAGCCGCATATCAAGTTTTATATGCCGGCAAGCCAAAAAGCGAGGTCAAACTATTGGCTGGCAGAATATCGTGAAGTAAGTATAGGTTTGCTTTACTTCACCCTACATCTATGTGCCTTGACAATGTATATATGTCGTTGAGTATGCAGATGTAGTTAAACATACTGACTCTTGTTGAATATGGAGATGTAGTTAAAAATAGTGACTCTTTTTTAAATGGCAATTAAATATTTGGAACTAAAAAAATAAAAAAAAATATTGACTCTTTCCTAACATCTCTTCATTTATGTTGATAAATGATGGCACATGCCCAAGGGAAGTCAATATGGCACCTGCCACTCAAGAGTTCACGAGAAGAGCTTCCCGAGTTTAGAAGAGGGAGTTGCAATGGCTGGGGGAGGTGATGAAAGAGTTATCAGCACTGGTGCCGTGAGGTCACCTGCCGCTCTAGAGCCGCGGAGGCGCCGCAGCCGTCTTGCACAACGTCTTGCTGATGTACCGCAATGCTTCTTACAGCGGGGTTGTAAAGTGAAATAAAAGGAGCTAAAGCAGCGATAGTGGATGCAAACAGTCGAGCCCACACCTGCAGTTTAAATATTTACAGTCGCCTCGATGCCAAGCACACACAGAGAGCACATTGTCAAGTCGGTCAACAGAGTTGCAGGAGCACGTAGGGGTGATGTGGAAAGCACCGAGGCTGAGTGGTGCGGAAAAATAAGTCACTGAGTATATTTCTCTATCTTTGTCAACAATAAAAGGACACAGGGCTTCCTATTGTGCAATTCAAGCCTTTAGGGACGAGTGCCAAAGGCAAATCTCAGCCTGGGCAAAGGTCGACAGACTTAGGGCCATCAGAATCCCCTGCAGTGCCTCGCGTTTCTCAGGGTTTTTCGATCATGTTGAACGGATTTTTTACCGCATAATTCAAACGTGCTGAACGCAGCTTGGAGACTTCTCTTGTAATTGCCACTTCATCTACTTTATGCCTGAGTGTTACCATAGTAGAGGCTTATCTCAGTACGTCATACGGAAGAAAAACCTTTTTTTGAAGACCTGCAAACCTTTTGGTTTGGGTGTCTGTGTCGCACCACTTAACCATGTCAGTGGCTATCTCGTTATGAGGCTGGGGTCTGGGAGTGCAATGCTGGGGTTACTTTGTAAGGAAAAGGTAAACTTTCAGAGAGGTTTTTGGAAGTGGGACAAGGTAGGTTTTACTCGATAGGAGAGCAGGACAGTGATCCATATGCAGGCCCTAATTTACCAAACTGTCTCACAACACATAGCAGCAACCAAAGTTGCTGCGCTGCGTTCCATGACAGGTAAGAGAGCAGGAAAGTGCCATATCTGTGGTGATGTGGCACTATCCTGCTCTCTCCCTACCGCTGACTCACAATCAGGCTGCAGAGCACCACTCACACACCTTTGCACTACAGTGCATAGGTGTATATGTGAGTCTAGCATATGTGTTGTTCTGGAAGGGTAACTTTCCAGTACAAAATACAGTGCTTAGACTAACTTTTAAAACTTTCCCATTTCTGATTTGTGCTGTATAGTACAGCACACATGCAAAGTGGGAAAAGATAGGAGAAATAGAAGTATTTCTCCTTTTTAGCACCTGCTTCAAATTGGCAATAATTTTTGGTGCAAAACCCTGTCTACTATTGTTAGTAGATAGGGTTTTGCACCAAAACAAATGGGTAGTTGCATGTCAATGGTCATGTAGCACCTCTTGATGACCCTTTGATGTAGGGTAACGCAAAATTGAGCTTTGTGCTGCTTTGAGTTACTTTCAGTCAAATTTTTGTTTTGCTGACTTTGTTTTTGCTGGCTTTTGGACTCTGCGCACTTTACCACTGCTAACCAGTGCTTGTGCTCTCTCCTTAAAACATGGTTAGAATTGAGGCACAGGGTCAAGACTGATTTGCATATAGCTGTGTTCTGAACTGGGGTGGCGAAGTGAGCTAAAGAACGATGATGGATTCAACCCAGATCTGTGACTGGGGGTGAGTGTCTGAAAAGTTTCAGCGCTCCGTCCATCATCTCCTTGTGTTTGTTTAGAATTGGTTTGTACCCAATTGGCATATTTAGTTTACTTTTAAGTGCCTGTAAATTGAATGCTGCTACTAGGCTTGCAGCACTCATTGTGCCATCCACTTAAGTAGCCCTTTAAACATGTCTTAGATCTGCCATTGCAGGCTGTGTGTGCCGTTTCAACCTGACAAAATAAACGTTTTGCCAGGCCCATATCTTCCTTTTTAATACACATAAGTCACCCCTAGGGTAGGCCCTGAACAGCACAGAGGGAAGGGTGCAGTGTATTAATAAAAAATGGACATGCATTTTTTACTTTTGCTTGTCCTAGTAGTGAAAAAGTCTTAAATTCATTTTTCACTACTGGAAGGCCTACCTCTCCCATAGGATAACATAGGAGTTAAATTTATTACATTGAATAAGTGATCATTTCCAAATGGGAGCAGGCCACCAGCTCATGTTTGGTGTCGTCGGAATTATAATGAAAAATCCTCTCATGGTGAATTTGGATTTTAAATTACAATTTTGAAAATACTACTCATAGAAAGTTGGCATTTTCTTGCCTTAGTCAGTTAGGGCGATATTTATGTAGGGTTTGCGTCATGTTTGCACCATGCAACATGGTGCATTTGTGGTGCAAACCCTAAAATACAATTTATCAAGCCACACAAGGCCACTTTGAGTGACCCTGAGTGGCTTGATAAATCTGGAGTAATGCAACGCAGCCCCAGGGAGGCTCTCCATGGGCATTGCGTGGGTGTTCCCATGCAACATTCATGGATTTTGATGCATTCCCAGATTTACCATTACTGGTAGACCTGGGAATGCACCAAAATGCTACGCCTCGCAGGTGAGGCGTAATAAGGAGAAATATCTTTATTTCTCCTTGTTACTTCCTCTTTCTATGTGTCCCTTCCCGCACAAAAACAGTCCTGCATACAACACAAGGTGGAAGCGGGCCTGTGTTGGTGCTAGGCAGCCCATTGTGTGCCAGTGTGGGGAAAAGGTAAGAATGTGCTGTATTGTGATAAATACAGTGCATTCCTGCCCCTTCCCTGTAACACAGCACATTGAAGCAAGGTGACTTGCTGCACTGCATACTTTTTAATAAATAGGCCCCTCAGCGTCTGCAGCCCATCTTTGGGTCACATGACTGGGTGTAGCTGACAGTTGGGCTTTGTGTATTCCTCCTAGACAGCCACACACAATACAGAGCATAGGTGTGCCTGGATGGGCCATCGCTGGCAGGATGGGAGCGCCAAGCTGATCACAGCCCTACTTACCCTTGAATAGGCTGTGTCCTGCCTCCATACAAAGGGCTGCATACCTCCATAGTTAGTCTGGAGCCAGGGCAGGGAAGGCAGGAAGCCTGTAGACTTCAAAGGGAACCCTCGGGAGCTTCTCCCACTTCAATGGAAGGCCCAGGTATAAATATTAGATCCAAGACACAACTCCTCAGAACACTTCTGGACCTGTGGAAACTCTGCAAGGAAGAAGGACTTCTGTGCAGCTGAAAGGACTGCCACTCTGGTGAACCACTGCACTAAAGGACTGCTGCCCTGCTGTACTGACCTGCTGCCTACTGCCCTCTTGCCTGGGTGAGAAGGACTGGAACTGCATCTGTTAAACCCGGGACCCCAGAGTGACTCCAAGGGCTAGTTTGCTGGTCTCCTGACTAGAGCCATAGAGACAAAAGGCTCCAACAACCTTCAACCCATCACCTGGACTCTGCCATCTGTGAGTCCTACCCTGCCTGCCAAGTGGTGCCACCTCAGTCCTGGATCTATGGAAGTGGGCCTGAAGGTGCTCTGCCAGCACATCGGTGGATCCAGCAGAATCGACGCAACCCCTCTGCTGCATGGCTCAATTCTGAGCAGAACCGACGCATTGCCTCTGCTGCGAGGATTCTCTCAATGCAGGGACTACTCATCGACCTCTCAGCCCGCATCCTAACTGCTGCTGTGTGAAGCTGCACTGACACAAGCCCTCGCATCACAAATCTCTCATCAATGGCAGCCTCGATGATGATGTAGGTTCTCGCATGGCAGCCTCACAGCTCAATGTAACCAACGCATCACCTCGGCTGTACAACGCATCCTAGATGCCGGACTTTGCATCACAAGCCCACGCCGATGGGATTCTCAATGATGACATGGGCCCTTCCATCACAGCTTTGCAGCTCCTTGGAACAGACATATCATCTCGGCTGCACAAAACATCCTTGGCACGTGACCTCACAGTGCTCCGCAACCAGGATTCAAGCTACTCAGTGCCTAACTGGCTCCCTATGGCTAGCCCGCACTCAATCGTGGTTGGCCTGAACTTGTGACTTTGTACCGGTCCGGCACGACCAGATATCCACAGTTGGCGCTTTGTGCTTTTTGGCCCTATTTTCACTGAAACCGATTGGCTTTTTGGTCTTGTTTTCTTTATTAAAAGTTACTCTGTTTTTCTAATTTGGTGTGGGATTTTTCTGGTGTTTTCACTTTTTTACTGCTCGAAGTGCTGCTTAAATACTTTACACATTGCCTCTAAGTTAAGCCTGACTGCTCTGTTCCAAGCTACCACATGGATGAGCACATGTTAGTTTGGGGTTTCCTTGTGCCTCACCCTGACAAGGATTGTGGTTGCTGCCTGAGTAGAGTTTCAAACCCCTCAACCAGTAACCCAGTTTCTTACACTTTTTTTTCCTAAAAAGGGATCTGTTTTCAATTGAGAAATATGCATCCAGTCTATTTGTTTTTGTTCTATTGACTCTGAAGTTATTTATATATGTTTGTATTACTATCAGTTTCCAGGTGGCTTCCCTCTGAACTACTACTTTCCAGATCTTTGAAGTTATATATTTTAAATGTAACCATTGTGTTTTTGCACAACAATTGGTTTGCGACCCAATTTGCATTTTGTCTGTGATGGATGAACAAATACATCGTAGTGCAAAGTGAGTTTTTGATAGAAATTACAAAACAATGTATCTTTAATATTAATAAGGCAGGATTTCTTGTTGGGAATCCTACCAAATGTAAGGTCAGAAAAGTGTGAGGGACAGTAGACCTCCAACCCTGCATTTATGATCTCAAAATTGCATTTTTCTAGTGTGTTGCTTAGCCACTACTGAAACACGGGCTACATTCAGAAATAAATGGCACGCCGTGAGGTTACATTGAGGGGCCCATCACGGACAACTTCCACTTTGCAAATGGCGACCATTTGCTTTGACAACTCATTCTGTCAATGGTTTGCGGCTCCACTTGCAGTCGCCTAACGGTAATACATTCCATCACTTCACAAAGGCAAATAGAGACGTCTCTTACATGCCCCTCCATCCTCCGATTTGCAAGGGGTCTCAAAGTGCACTTTGTTAGTCAGAAACATATGTCTGGCTTACAAATTACCCTTTGTACATTGAAAATCTGTGTTTTGCAGTCACAAAGTCTATTATTTAGTGAATCACAGGCTTTGTGACCATAAAACACTTTTGTATATCTGGCTCTTAGTTCTTATGTACCTGTGTAGTTGAGCGGTTTGGAATCACCACTGTTCTGCTACCTCAACCATCAGGACTACCTGACGCTGCCATTAACAGATCTATGTTTGGCACAGGTATTTCTTTGCTTGTCTGCCAGCACCCAAGAGTACAGATGTGGATTTAGCTGATGTGTCTATGTATATGTGTGTTATGTGTGTGTTTGCATGTGTATTTCAGCAAATTGCCCACACCTCATCCCAAAGATCACATTCTCCTTTATGAGTAATACTGTCTGCAACCTATTAATACCTAATATCCTTATGCTCATCTGTTAATGCCTACAACCACTTGCATGAAATCACATATCCTTCACACTAAAGATCACACCTAGCTCCTATTAATTTAATCTACCATGGAGAAACTGGAGTAAATGTTTGGAATAGTGTCCTTAAGAGCACAAGATTAATCTTAATAACTAACAATAATCACTAAAAACTCACTAACCTTGTATCGTGGAGCAGCATGTTGCCTGGCGTAAAGTGCTTCCAGGCCCCATCATAGGTAGTAAGGTCTATATAAATGCAATTACAAGAAAATACAATGCATAACTGTTGTGGCACATACAGATACTTATAACCATAACTCTCATCAGTCGGACAGTCAATTGTAGTCCATACAGACTGGATAATCCTTTCCTTCGTCTGCATGACACGCTTCTACTCACATAAGACAAAACTGCTATGTGTCATGTTCATCACTCAATACTGTATCAGTCCATAGCAATAAACCACCCATCAGCAACTGATCAGGCATGGAATAACGGAAGAGATTGGCCACATGGTACTAGCTAATGGAAGACTTTAATTTAATACACCACTGAGGATAACAATAAGCTCACACTATGGGGCCGATTCCGATTCAGGCCGGAAAACGTACCGACCGACTCGGTACGGGAATTTAGTCCGACCGACACGTACTGGCGCTGCCCGATCCGCGTAGTATGATGCAATGCATGTGAATCACGACCGACTCGTACGGAACACAAGCCGAACGACCGAACCGCACGGAAACCAGCGCAGTACGATGCAATGCGTGTAAAACCAGACCGAGTCGCACGGAGCTCAAGCCGTACGACCGACACGCATACAAAACGGAGCCGAAGCAACCCAATACTCCGCGACCGACACGTACGCCGCACATGAAACACAGCAGAAACACAGCTTGAAAGACTCGGAGAAGCTCGCACGAGCCTAGCTGCAGCGTCCTACTCGGTCAGAAGACCGTCTCCTACATGCCCAAAAACTACAAAGGAAAAAATACAAAAAAAAGGGCCAAACAAGCAATGACAAAGTCAATAAATACTGGGGGGGAACAAATGGAACAAAGACACACCCACAACTCCACCCATAAAAAGGCCACAAATCCCTACCATGATCCTTTGCAAATTCAAATGACCTGCCAGCACAGAACACCATCAGACAGCAACCACAGACACACCCACAACTCATCCATCACACAAGCCACACACCATTAGCACCTCCCAAATAGCACCCCCACATACACCCAGCAAAACCTACACACACACACCCTCACCTGCACACCCACACACACATTAATCCCCACCACCACCCATCACCATACCCCCAAAGAAGAATCCAAAGTTCCTAGACAGTGAATTGGAAGTGCTGGTAGATGAAATCCTCAGGGTAGAACCACACTTGTTTGGTACATTGGTCCAACAGACCCCCATGTCGCAGAAAACCAAGATGTGGGAGAGGATCGTCGACAGGGTGAACGCACAATCACCATGTTTGCGCACAAAGGAAGACATCCAGAACAGGTGGTATGATGTGTGCAGGAGGGTCAAGGCCCTACTCAAGAAGGATTACACCTTGAGCCATCGCACCGGCAGTGGCCCTCCTGCCCAACCACTATACCTCAGGCCCTGGGAGGAGAAGGTGCGGGCCATCCTACCACCAGAGAGCGTACATGGACTATCAAACATCCCAGAGCCTGGTGAGTACACAACCAATATACCCAATATCGTGTGACAATACACACACATCACTGTCAAGGGGATAGTGAAACCATGCACCGTTAGCAAAGCCACAGTAACCAAAACATAATCATCCCAAGATGTGTATGTTAGTTAGACAAACACAATACCTGCCATCCCATAGTGATATGTAACTGTGTCATGACATGTACAAACCCAACAACAAATAGAGCAAGGCAGTGGCACAAATCTAACCAACAAACACTGTCAGACATTTTGCCACCACTAGAACACCACCTCAAAGGGAAGCTCACTGAAAGGAAGGAATTCTGTGTATGCTGGTGAAGTCAGTGTAGCCAATAGCATGATGGGAGTTGTAGTCACAGATATTGATCACCCTCACAATTGGCCCATCAACACCACTCTGAACCATGCTCACATCACAGGGAGTGGAAAAAAACTGACAAGATGGCTGACACTGGGTACTGCTGTGGGGAGCACAAGGCCCTGCTGGGAACTGTGCACCAACCAACAGCAGGACACCACTGACTGACATCCTGAAAGCCAACTTGCACTCCCTGCAATGGAAGCACGTTCCATGGTGGGATATCTGGCTGGGTGGGAAGGAGGACTGACAGCACTGACCATAGTTACCAGCAGCTTATCTCACACACACCCTTAACACAAACTCCACACAACTCACCTTGGGAGAAAGCTTTGCCTCACACTCTAATTAAATATCCCACAAAGAACCACCACCCTGGGTTATGCTGTGTGAAGCACAGGGACACCTTTGGGACATGTAGCCAAACTAACGCCAGGACAACACTGTCAGACATCCTGTCAGCACAGGCACACTACCCCACAGGGAAGCAGAGTCAAAAGGAAGGAAGTATGGGCATGCTGGGAAGGGGGGTGTAGGCAATAGCATGATGGGAGTGGTAGTCACAGCTCAACATCCCCCACCCGCATGGCCCGGCAAGCTCACACTGAAGCATGCACACCTCACAGGGAGTGAAAAGCCACTTCAAAGATGTCTGACACTGGTGCTCTGTTGTGGGGAGCACAAGGCCCAGCTGGGAACTGGGCACCAACAAACAACAGGACACCACTGCCAGCCATCTTGCCATTGCTGTCATACTCACACACAGTGAAGTCCACTCAAAAGGAAGGAAGTATGGGCATGCTGGGAAGGGGGGTGTAGGCAATAGCATGATGGGAGTGGTAGTCACAGCTCAACATCCCCCACCCGCATGGCCCGGAAAGCTCACACTGAAGCATGCACACCTCACAGGGAGTGAAAAGCCACTTCAAAGATGTCTGACAATGGTGCACTGTTGTGGGGAGCACAAGGACCTGCTGGGAACTGTGCACCAACAAACAACAGGACCACACTGTCAGCCATCTTGCCATTGCTGTCACACTCACACACAGTGAAGTCCACTCAAAAGGAAGGAAGTATGGGCATGCTGGGAAGGGGGGTGTAGGCAATAGCATGATGGGAGTGGTAGTCACAGCTCAACATCCCCCACCCGCATGGCCCGGCAAGCTCACACTGAAGCATGCACACCTCACAGGGAGTGAAAAGCCACTTCAAAGATGTCTGACACTGGTGCTCTGTTGTGGGGAGCACAAGGCCCTGCTGGGAACTGTACACCAACAAACAACAGGACCACACTGTCAGCCATCTTGCCATTGCTGTCACACTCACACACAGTGAAGTCCACTCAAAAGGAAGGAAGTATGGGCATGCTGGGAAGGGGGGTGTAGGCAATAGCATGAAGGGAGTGGTAGTCACAGATATTGGTCACCCTCACAATTGGCCCATCAACACCACTCTGAACCATGCTCACATCACAGGGAGTGGAAAAAAACTGACAAGATGGCTGACACTGGGTACTGCTGTGGGGAGCACAAGGCCCTGCTGGGAACTTTGCACCAACCAACAGCAGGACATCACTGACTGACATCCTGAAAGCCAACTTGCACTCCCTGCAATGGAAGCACGTTCCATGGTGGGATATCTGGCTGGGTGGGAAGGAGGACTGACAGCACTGACCATAGTTACCAGCAGCTTTTCTCACACACACCCTTAACACAAACTCCACACAACTCACCTGGGAGAATGCATTGCCTCACACTCTAATTAAATATCCCACAAAGAACCACCACCCTGGGTTATGCTGTGTGAAGCACAGGAACACTTTTGGGACTTGTAGCCAAACTAACGCCAGGACAACACTGTCAGCCATCCTGTCAGCACAGGCACACTACCCCACAGGGAAGCAGAGTCAAAAGGAAGGAAGTATGGGCAAGCTGGGAAGGGGGGTGTAGGTAATAGCATGATGGGAGTAGAAGTCACAGCCCAACATCCCCCACCCACATGGCCCAGCAAGCTCACACTGAAGCATGCACACCTCACAGGGAGTGAAAAGCCACTTCAAAGATGTCTGACAATGGTGCTCTGTTGTGGGGAGCACAAGGCCCTGCTGGGAACTGTGCACCAACCAACAGCAGGACACCACTGACTGACATCCTGAGAGTCAACCTGCACCCACTGCAAGGGTGGCATGCTTCATGGTGGGATAACTGGGCTGGGGGAGAAGGAGGGCCGGATGTCAACCAAATACCACCACTGCTGGCCATGCACACACCTCAACATTCACATTGAAATGCTTCAGGTTGGCAGGACAATGTGCTACACCAATATCAACCTCTGACTGTGACAACTTAGGACAATGCAATGTACAGGCCCGCATCCAGAGGTACAGTCACAACTGTCAGGTGTTTGGACCATTGATGCCTGTAGAAACATAACATACATTGTGTGTCTCTTCCAAAAACAGGTGATGATGGGGACACAGCAGCAGACGATGAGGAGTCCCTGTCCCAGGCTCCGGGGGCCCCTGAGCTCTCTGGTGTGGAACAGCCTCTGCCCTCCTCGGATGGGGAAGACCTACCTGGCCCCTCCGGTGTGAGTCATCATGCAGCACCAGCAGGACCAACATCTGCACCCCCTGCACCCACTCCTCCAACATCTGCCAACACACAGACCACCCCCGCCGACACGGACAGACCAAGGACCACCAATGACAACAGCACAGGGACCCCGGCCACCGTAAAGCAACGGACAACAACCCCAGTACCAACCCCCAAGGGGGCCTAGGGTCACGTGTGTGTGCCACCGCAGGTCCCGCACGTGTGGCCAGGGGTGGTGGGAGGGGTGGTAGGCAGAGGTCGCTGTTTGCAGAGGGGTCTGGACTGCATGATGACCCACAACTGGTACGCATTGCTGATGCGTACCAGAATAGCACCGGAGAGGTCAGCCAGGTAGTGGGGATCCTCAAGGACATTCAACAGCAGCAGGCTGCCCATCATGCCCGCTTGGACTCCCACATGTCCCGTGTGGAGACACATGTCTCGCATGGAGTCCAAGTGGAACACATTGCAAGAACTGACAGCGGTGCATAGGGACATATTGACATGCCTCCGCCAGATTAGCACCAACATGGCCACACCTCCCTGTGTGCCCACAACATCTGGTGCCGCAACAACTGCAACTGCCACAGGGAGGGAGGATGACTCTGGCGGAGAGTCCTCTGCACCGCAGCGGCCTGCACGTGAGGGTCCCCCCCGAAAGAAGAGGGGTCGTCCGAGGAAGGAAAATTGAGAGGCCGATGGCCATGTACATCCCCCAGGAACCCAACACCTGTTCTGGAAATTCTCCTTTGTGTGCAAACTGTTCACCCTGTCGAATACAACCCAACTCTCCCACATGAGATGGGGAGTTTAAGTTGGACCAATGTATCAGATGACTGTGGACTTTACTCAGGACATTTCTGCTACCAACACTTCCAACTCATCTGGGAACTTTGGATTCCAATCCCAATGTACAGCACCCACCATCCTGTACACTATCCTCACACATGTATGTAAATAAACTCACTAATACACCATACTTGCCTCTGTTGTGATTTCAACGTTGTTTTTGTCATGGAGATGATGATCTGCTAAATGACACTGTGCATGCTAACTGCTACAGCAAGTTCAACACCGTCATGTGAGTCATGGTGACGTGACACATATGAGGGAGACACACCACTAGGGCTACACAACACATACACACCAGGGCCATCTGACTCATCACCTGCACTGATGTTGCCAGGAAATACAGTGGAATGCACAGACACCACACCTATTCAGAGTCTGTGTTAACTAGCCCACAGGTGAAGTAAGCAAATGTCAGTCAGATGTGTGACCACAGACAACGCACATCCCAAAGTGAAGCACAGGTTTATTACACATTTGCAACATGTTGTTTCCACTACAGATGCAAGGTAATCCCACGTGGCAGTGGCCACACAGTCACCAAGTGTAGAGGAAATAAAGTCCAGGGGTGTGTGGCACATCACCTGCAGGGAAACGACTGCTTCCACCCTGGAAGTTGAATCATGGTGTCGGGGGATCACAGTTGACCAAACAACTCTGAAAGTACCCTGTGAAGGACAGACATGACACACAGTCAAAAGCACTGAAGAACAGGACAGAACTGCAATACTCATGCCCAATACATGTCACAAGATACCTACACAAAACCAAGTTAGCATGTCAACACTGTTGGGGAGTACAGACTACCTGTAAGGACACATCGCTGCACGCATACAGTCAAGAAGCACATGGCCACACTCAAACAGCAACAGAGCACCACCAACACATATCATGCAAACTCAAATCATTGACATACCAACTCTGTATACTCACATTCAGCTGAAGAAGTTGGTGATGAGCTGTGTGCGGACATCCCCCTCATCATCATCATCATCACTGGCATCGTGGCCCAGGCCAGGATCCTCCACAGGTGGCGGTTGTTGGTCATCTACATCCAGGATGAGAGGCAACTCCTTCCGCACTGCCAGGTTGTGTAGCATGCAGCAGACGATGAAAATCTTGCACACCTTTGCAGGGGCATATGGGAGGGCCCCTCCTGTCTTGTCCAGGCAGCGAAAGCGGCTCTTCAGGAGACCAAATGTCCGCTCGATCACTCTCCTGGTCCGACCATGTGCCTCATTGTGGCGCATCTGGGCTGGTGTCACAGGGTTCCTGAGGGGTGTCAGCAACCACAGCATGTTGGGGTATCCGGAGTCACCTACATACAGACAATTGCACATTAGCTGAGTTGGAAAAGAGGGTGGAATACAACATTGCAGAACACACACAATGGTACAAAGTCAGTACACACCAACAAGCCAGGCACGCTGGTTCTGCATCTGTGACATCATCCTCGGAATGCGACTACTCCTCATCACGTAGGCATCGTGTGCAGAACCGGGGAAACGTGCACACACATGTGAGATGCTCATATCTGCAAGACATACCACCAGGGCATTGATAGAATGGTAATGTTTCCTGTTCCTGTATGCCTGCTCATGTGCCTGTGGTGGTACCAAAGCCACATGTGTCCCATCAATGGAGCCGATGACATGTGGCATCCTCCCCAGGGCATAGAAGTCACTCTTGACGTCAGTGAGTTGTTGACGTTTAGGGAAATAGATGTACTGGTTCAAGTATCTCAACATCGCCTCCAAAACATCGCGTAGCACACGGCTGAACATGGTCTGTGACATCCCACCAGCAGACGCCACAGTGTGTTGAAAGGTACCGGTGGCAAAGAAGTGTAGGGCTGCCATCACCTTCACCTTGGGGGTCAGCGCTGCAGGGTATGGCCGGCCAGGTTGCAAATGTGGGGCCAACTGCACCGCCAATTCCTCAATAAGCGGCCTGTTGAAGCGGTACCGTCGGATGCAGTCACGTTCAACCATGGTTGCAAGGTCAGGGAATGGTCTATGGACAGCTGGTGCCCTGCAGTGCATAGGTGAACAAAGAAAGATTGTCAGTCACCCCACATATGTGGCATTGACCATACTCAATATCACATGATACATCATTACGAGACACAAGTACTTGATGTGTGTGCCGTTCTGTATGGACATATATGGCACCTACATGGCCAACATCTAACATCTCAGTTCAACATGTGTTGACAACAAGTTCCAGGTTGTGCTATGGGAAATCATTCAGCTGTGTCACAGTACCCATGTACTGCTGTCACGTTCCAAACACACACCACAGTGACAAGTGAGGACAGATGTGCCCCAGGCATCACAGCTCTTTGACAGGTAGATTCCCAGGGACCCTGTATTGCCACATGGACACTGGCATGACATGGCGTATCATGTACACTCCAGCAAAACAATCATGACTCCCACAGGTAGTGGCCCCTGTTGCCTCTGCAGGACAGACATGGACGTCTGTGACACACACACGCACAACATCAAAGTCGATGCACAAACAACGTGGATGTGGAGACTGTCTCCCATTGTGCACATGGAATCCGAGACATCTGAAACACAACATGCACACAGACTGTGGAGGGCCATCACAATTGTGGCAATTGGTCACCCTGTGATGTACATACCATCCCACATGGGATTCAGGGTGTATGTGACATAACATACACATACACAACCTGGAGATGTGACCATGCCACATGCTCTGAACTGAATAGTTGCACATCACAGTGGTCATGTGCACAACACACAAAGGATTCTGTCCCCATGAACACGTGCACAGCCTGGGAGTGGCTGCCCCCAAGTGCCACCCAACAAACCACATGTTGACTCCCATACACACACAGGTAATGCAGGCTTACATGCCTTAGGATACAGTGTGGACAGGCTGTGGTGTTATAGGTGTGCCCCTGAGTCCCTGGCAAGTAATTGTGGCTGGCATACGTTCACCAGTGACAACCATGGTGACATATGCGAGTGACTTGTACAGGGACGCGTTGTACAGCAATGGACCGATCCGTGTGCACGCATTGGCCATTGCATATGATGTGGACGGA
The DNA here is from genome assembly GCA_963921515.1 of Calotriton arnoldi. NCBI lineage: Eukaryota > Metazoa > Chordata > Amphibia > Caudata > Salamandridae > Calotriton > Calotriton arnoldi. The sequence goes on from CAWUFW010007512.1 coordinate 31,215, forward strand.
TGCGTGTTGTTTCCCGAAATACGGGTTGTACAGCAATGGACCGATCGGTGCGCACGCATTGGCCATTGCATATGATGTGGACGGATGCGTGTCGTTTCCCGAAATACGCGTTGTACAGCAATGGACCGATTGGTGCGCATGCATTGGCCATTGCATATGATGTGGACGGATGCGTGTCGTTTCCCGAAATACGCGTTGTACAGCAATGGACCGATCGGTGCGCACGCATTGGCCATTGCATATGATGTGGACGGATGCGTGTTGTTTCCCGAAATACGCGTTGTACAGCAATGGACCGATCGGTGCGCACGCATTGGCCATTGCATATGATGTGGACAGATGCGTGTCGTTTCCCGAAATACGCGTTGTACAGCAATGGACCGATCGGTGCGCACGCATTGGCCATTGCATATGATGTGGACGGATGCGTGTTGTTTTTCGAAATACGCGTTGTACAGCAATGGACCGATCGGTGCGCACGTATTGGCCATTGCATATGATGTGGACGGATGCGTGTTGTTTTTTGAAATACGCGTTGTACAGCAATGGACCGATCGGTGCGCACGCATTGGCTATGGACTGACATGGTAACGAACGCGTTTTCGAAGCCTTTACGAATCGGATGCAGTGAATTCAGTTGGCCAGCCACAACAATGTTGCAAATTCATGGGTGTCAAGAAGTTGAACTTTTGAAGGATGCTGTGGGCGTGTATAAGTGGTGCAATTCCATGGATTGGCCAGATTCAGAAGATGCAAACGACTTGGACCTATCACTTTGGACACATGGGACACTATCTGCCTCTGCAGCACACATATAATGCTGGCTGTTCCCCTGAGAGCTCACTTGCCTGCACTACATGCTCCAGGACGACATCTGCCACCACCACTGCTGCTGTCTCTGCATCCTCTGGCTACTGCAATGGCACGTACTGTGGAGAGAGCCCCAGCCTTCAGCACTGAGGAGAACCAGGCCCTGCTGGACAGCCTCCTTCCACAGTACAGCAAGCTGTATGGGAAACCAGGGGAGCAGGTGAGTGTGCTATCCACTGCTTTACTAATTGTGCATGTTGTCTGACTAGCAAGACTTACAGTGTGTACACCAGTGTCTAGCATGCTCACTGAGTAGTTGTCACCCCCCAAAGTGTGTAGTTACATGCACTGAACTGGTATAGTGCAGTAACAATTCATTCCAACAAGGTTTTACTTCCCAGGCAATGATACCATTTAGTAACTGCTGTACAACTGTTCATAGCCATAGTTGCACTACCTGTGTACATCATATGCCCCTGTGATTGAGACATGTATATCCAACTGTGTGATGCATGGATATGTTGCATGTGTAGTAATGGCCTTTTCACTTTGTCATCCTCACAGGTTGATGCCCACCAGAAGCAGGACATCTGGCTGACCATCGTCCAGGCAGTAAGATCTGTGGGGGTCTACAGGCGCAGGATCCGCAACTGCCAGAAGAGGTGGCAGGACCTTCGTGGCTGGACCCGGAGGATCGCAAGGGTCCAGCTGAAGCTGTCGCCTCCTCGCAGGAGGGGCGGAACACCGGACCCCCCACATGCTCCGGATTCTGGCGGTGGTCTTCCCTGACCTGGATGGGCAGCTGAAGGCCAGACAGCAGCAAGGAGGGGGTAAGTGCTAGCCTTTTCTGTGTACTATGACTAACATGCTCTATGCACTCCTTTAGCCTGGTTCCACGTCCACAGTACAACTGTCTTGTCGTCCTGGACTCATGTCCCTCACTTGTGTCATGCCCCCTCCACATCTGATACACAGGTGTGGCCCTTACAGTCTGTGACTTAGGTCACTTGGGTACTGTGTACTTGCAGTTACCTGTGGTTCAAGTTGGGGACAGCATCAGTTACAGGAACTTTGTTGTGGGCTGCATGGGTGGTACAATTGCTCACACAATGCCTGTGATCTGACATGTACTCTGGGTATGGCTTCACAATGTGTTCCAATTGCTGCTCTGACTCACCACATGTCTGGGGTATGTGCCACACACCCATGCTGCAGCAGAGACCAAGGGGGAGCCTCAGAAGTATGTACATCATGTGTGTGACACATGCACAGCCACCTGCCTAGTGTTCAGGGCAATACCATGTTGCACATGGACCAGGACTGTAATGCCTACTCTGTACATCGAAGGCACTCTGTTCTCCCCACTCCCGTGTGTCAGCATACATATTGGGCATTGTGAAGGGTGCACTCAGGTGTCTGCCTCTGTGTCACCGTGGTGTGGCCTTGCTTTTTGACTCCTGGAGTGTTTAACAATTTGGGGTGGCCAGCCATCTGAGTTGTGACTATGGGATCTGCACATTGGTTAATGCATAGGTCTCTGATCCCTTGACTGTGCACAAAGGTGTATGAAACATTGAGTTGCAGGCAGCTTTGGTTCATTCTCATCAGATGGTGAAGTGCCCATGTGTATGGATTTGTGTTTGCAGTCACTCAAATGTCTCATTTGATTGACGTGGGATCATCTTAGTCCTCATGATGTGTGTGGCCAGGGGTGCACATGTGCACCTGTCAGCTACAGGGTTTGCATACCCAAAACTTCCATGATTGTGACACAGTGTAGACTGGTGTTGTGTGTGTGCACTGCCCCTGTGACAGGAGACAGTTATGACTGACTTGCCAGACAGGCCTGTGCCATGACATTCAACTCGCAAAGGGTGATCCAGCAGTAGTGTGATATGTCCTGCAAGCACACCATTGTCGCATTGTCTATAAGGACATGAGGACATCATTGTGTCTGGTGATGGAAGCAAAACCCGCATATCGACAGAGACTCTGCCCGTCACTTTTTCTGACACATGTACTGAGTCAGTGGCAGGAGATGGCATGTGTTTGGAGTGACACATTTCCACATGTTCTCTTGGATGTCCAACAACTGTGTATGTGGTGCATGTGTGCACATATGATTAGTCGCATACAACAGGCACCAGACAGATGGGTGCATGGACAGGTAGGATATGTGTGGCATGAATGACTGTCAGGCAGACAATGGGCTTCTTCAAATCAGTGTCAGCACTTATTGCAATGTCTAGCAAATGATGGCAGGGCTTGCTCTGTGATGTGCTGTACTTACTGTGGCGTGTGTGGTCAGTACAGGTGACTAATGTTGCTCTGTTTATCCTTATTCTTTGCAGATACATCCACGGCCACAGGAGGAGACAGCTCCACAGACCAGGAGGAGCGGCAGAGCCAGACTGGGTCCACTGCAGGGGAGACCGAGGGACCCAGTGGCACGGATGGTGAGGGGAGCCCCACTGAGGAGACCTCAGCTACGACCACCTCAGCTGGGGATCACAGCACTTCCAGTGAGGACTCCCTTGTGGAGGCGGGTGTCAGCAGACCAGAGACAAAATCAAGCAAGTCTGCCCCCGCCACCACCACCATCTCCACCCTCCCATCTGCTCCCATCCCACATGTCCGTGGAGGCTCCCGTGTAGGGGAGCGTGTCTCCTTCATGCCAGGCACCGCACCCCATGCCTCTGTCTCCCCTGCTGCCCTGAGTGTGGAGTCTGTGGACTTGCTTAAACAGATCCATGTAGGGCAGACATCAATGCTGAGTGTCCTCCATGCACACACGGGTCTGTTGACACAACTGGTGTCATTCATGGAGGGCATGTCATCTGGCATGTCTGCCCTACATCGGACTAATTAGTCCATGGCCTCCTCACTGACGGCAGCAGTGTCCCTCCTGCAACAGTTACTCACCCCTCCTACCTCTGCCCCATCCACAATCCCCAGCACCCTGCCTGTCCCAAGCACACACACACCAGCACAGGCACCCACCAGCACAGACACAAGCAGCACACAGACACACACGCCAAAATCCAGACGCACACGCACGCACAGTCAGGGGACTGATACCTCACTCACAGGGGATGGGGCCCAGGAACACACACATGCATCCACGAGCACTGCGCAGTCCTCAGATACCTCTCCCTCCAAAACCCCTTCCCTTGCCTCACCTGCAACCCCCCCCTCCCAGAAGCTCTTCCTATGTGAGCTTGGCTTCTTCCCCACGGATCCATCTGAGCCAATGCACAGGCGGAAGAGGCAACCACCACACACAGAGGGGAGTGCCCCTCACACCCGGACACCCTACCCCAGGCACAGGCAGACTGAGGACCCCATTCGGAAGTCCCCCCGGACCAGGAAGGGCAAGACCCCACCACCACCACGCAGCTCCACCACACAGTCTCTCTCCTCCATCGCCCAGGCCACCACTACACAGGTTCCCCCGCCACACCCTGCCCCAGGTTCCCCCACACACCCATACCGCATCCCCAAATGCTTAGGCCCTCCCCCCTACCACTTGCTCTTCCACCCCCAAGCCAGACGCTCAGCCTGTTTGTGCCACTGGTGTGGAGACCGGGTCCCCCCTCTGTCCTGCCCACCTCATCTGCCCCCCTTCCACTCCCTTGGAGTTATGCACTGCAGTGGAGTCCACAACCACCCCTTATGACTTGGGCACTGCAGTGGGGACCCAGTCCACTCCATCTGACCGGCCCACTGCAGTGGTGCCAGCACCCACACCATCTGACTTGTGCCCTACAGTGGTGCCGGCCCCCACTGAGTCAGACACCTCCACTGCAGTTGCCGGTGACACTCCTGCACCCACCCCCCCTTCACTGCCTCCTTCTGGCATCCCCTGATCCTGTCCCTGCGGTGCCTGGCCTGCCCCTTGTATGCCCCTCCGAGGGGGATGTCCCCTGTCCGTACCAGTGCAGGCAAGCAATGGGTGACAAGTTGTCACATATCACCCTGTTCGGACTGTGTATATGGACTGGCCATAGGCCTTATTTTCTTTTGGACTTCTAATTTTTCTTTCAGATTTGCTGAATAAAGCCTCTTTTTGTTTACTAGTGGTTTTTCTTTTGATGGTCATGATGTAGATGAGTATCATCATGCATTTGCTGTTGTAATAGTGTTCAGATCAGGTAAATGAAGTGTTGCTGTGATGGACTCCATGTGGTCCATGGGATATGTGTCCTAATCTAGTCTGGATCCATAGCATCCTTTGCTGCAGTCTGAGGGTGTAATGTTCTGCATTTGACACAGGGATGTACGTTTTGCATTTGTAAATTGACATCTGTGGCTTGCACTGATGCACATCTGGTGGGCTTACCACTGTTCAATGTTTCTATTTCCCTGACTGTGTGCCCATCTCCACTGGACATGCAGTTTAGCACATCAATGTTGAAGGACTCATCTGTGTGTACAGTGCAACTTGCTTGACACGTGTTTTGGGTATATGCAGATGACTGACGTGACACTCCCGTACCCAGGCTGATGTGAGCAGAGCCTTCAGTGTGTTGTGAGTGTTGACTCACTGACCGAGTGTTTTGCTGACATGTTTGAGTGGTGCACAGACAAGGTTTGGCACAGCGGACCTTCCACAGGAATGGAGTGCCCTCATGGCAGTGTGTAATCCCGTGACATTGCCTGGGCCCATGTTGTGTGTTGTGTAAGCATGTCTGTGTGTGTTCCCTTCCCTTTTCCTACACCGGCTGTGTCCTTACGGATGTTCCTGTTTGTGATGCTTGCTGAGTTGTCCTGTGTTCATCCAGCATCTTGTACCTGGTTTCTCCGTGATGTGGGTGCATGGCAAACTAATGTTCATCAGGTTGTCATCCCTAGTTGTCTTTGTTGTCAGGGCTGGGGATGTGGGCAAATGCAGATGAGACACAGTCAGGATTCCCCTTGGCACTTGTTGGTTACACAAGTCATGTAATTTACAGTTGTGTTAGCTTTCAGTGATTGTGACACGTTGTGTGTGTGACTGCTGCCACTCCTCAGGCTCAATGTTGGAAGTTGTCTACGTGTGTTCTTTGTGGGTGACCTTGGCTTCTTTCTTGGTGTGTGACTGTGGCCGGGATCCCATTGATTGGGGTGGATTTCACATCATGCCCATGTACGGCGTACTGTGCAGTGTGTCAGACATTCACGAGTCTTGTTGACTGGCCAGGTGTGATGGGTTTCTGCACCTTAGTTCCCACAACCACCCCTGGGATTGTCATGGGTGCATGTGCAATGTCACCTGTCCATGTGAGCTTCACTGCTGCACATTGGTGGAGATCAAGGTGTGTGGTGTTGAGTGTGTGCAAATGTGAGTTGTTGCACGGCTAGACCCCTACCTCCATATTGGCCTTGGCTGACAGGCTGTGCTGATTGGTTTGTGCTTGTGTAGGTGTGATGGTAGTTTGTTGCTCAGGAGACATGGCTGTGGTTCACAGTGCGAACGACATCTACCTTTGTCATCACAGTGGGATTATCATGCAGGCTAGTGTCACCACAATGTGGGGTCCCTGGGGGTAGTGCTGTGGTGGGTCTGTGTCTTGCTGTGTTAGTTGCTGTTCCTACAAGCTTGTGTGACATGTGTAATTTGGGCTCCCTCTCATCTAACAATGCCTGATTGCCCACATAGGGGAATCCGATCCATGAGTTACTTTTGTATGGCACTGTATACACATCTGTGTAATTGGAATTCAGGCCTCCTCATGTGTTGTGTGGTTGCCTGGGGACACTGGCACACCCCCCCATCACCTGTTGTGTTTGATATGTAGTGTGAGGCTGCCTGTTTGTGTTTGTGCATCTGCACCACTGCATTGGCATATCTTTGGTGTGCCATTGCCTGTATGTTGTTTGGAGGATTTCCCATGCTGTCCCTGGGACTCCTAGGTCATCAGTCAGCAGAATAATCATGGTTCGTATGTCCCATTGCTGCCATGGTATGGTATTTGTTCACCTCACATCTACAGTCTCCCCAGGATATCTACATTTGTGTGTCCATTAGTGCAGATATGTGTGTCTGCATTATGATGGTCACTTCTGGCATTGTGTAATTGATAAATGGAGACGATGTCAGTCCCCATGGGTGATATTTGTCTGCACATGGCCAAAGGTATGTTTTATTTGCACTGCACTGTTTGCCTCACCCAATCTATGTTGCTATGGGACACAACCACTACTTTGCCACTGATGTGTTTGTTTTTCTGTGACCAGGAATCATCCATGCTGTTTGGCAGTTGCAGCTTTTTCCATGACAACACTTACCTTTTGGTCACTGTGATGATGGGGGTTTGGACCCCATTGCCACAATGTTCAAAATGTGCTTCAGCTATGGGCCCCACACTTACCTTTTGGTCACTGTGATGATGGGGGTTTGGACCCCATTGCCACAATGTTCAAAATGTGCTTCAGCTATGGACCCCACACTTACCTTTTGGTCACTGTGATGATGGGGGTTTAGACCCCATTGTCACAATGTTCAAAATGTGCTTCAGCTATGGACCCCACACTTACCTTGTGGTCACTGTGATGATGGGGGTTTAGACCCCATTGCCACAGTGGTCATGGTCTGCTTGCATTGTGAAGGCCACACACATCTTTGTGTGACACATGTGATAGGGGGTCACATTGTATGTTCAATGTCATGTTCAGTGTTGTAGGCATTTGACACAGACTACACACTCTTGTCATGATGTTGGGGGGATGTCTTTTTCTGACATTCCTTATGTTGGAGTATGCTGGTTGTGTCATGCATTACATGTCCTATGAGTGGGGATGGTAGTTGTGACAGGCATCCAGCCCACCCTGAGTAGGGGTGGTGGTAGTGGTAGGCATCCAGCCCCCCATGAGTAGGGGTGGTGGTAGTGGTAGGCATCTAGCGCCCCTTGAGTAGGGGTGGTGGTAGTGGTAGGCATCCAGCACCCATGAGTAGGGGTGTTGGTAGTGGTAGGCATCAATTCCCCTATGAGTGGGGATGGTAGTAGTGACAGGCATCCAGCCCCCCATGAGTAGGGGTGGTGGTAGTGGTAGGCATCCAGCCCCCCCTGAGTAGGGGTGGTGGTAGTGGTAGGCATCAATTCCCCTATGAGTGGGGATGGTAGTAGTGACAGGCATCCAGCCCCCCATGAGTAGGGGTGGTGGTAGTGGTAGGCATCCAGCCCCCCCTGAGTAGGGGTGGTGGTAGTGGTAGGCATCCAGCCCCACCTGAGTTGGGGTGGTGGTGGTGGTAGGTATCCAGGACCCCATGAGATGGGGTGGTGGTTGTGGTAGGCATCAATTCCCCTATGAGTGGGGATGGTAGTAGTGACAGGCATCCAGCCCCCCATGAGTAGGGGTGGTGGTAGTGGTAGGCATCCAGCACCCCCTGAGTAGGGGTGGTGGTAGTGGTAGGCATCAATTCCCCTATGTGTGGGGATGGTAGTAGTGACAGGCATCCAGCACCCCATGAGTAGGGGTGGTGGTAGTGGTAGGCATCCAGCCCCCCCTGAGTAGGGGTGGTGGTAGTGGTAGGCATCCAGCCCCCCCCTGAGTAGGGGTGGTGGTAGTGGTCGGCATCCAGCCCCCCCTGAGTAGGGGTGGTGGTAGTGGTAGGTATCCAGGACCCCATGAATAGGGGTGGTGGTTGTGGTAGGCATCAATTCCCCTATGAGTGCGGATGGTAGTAGTGACAGGCATCCAGCCCCCCATGAGTAGGGGTGGTGGTAGTGGTAGGCATCCAGCCCCCCCTGAGTAGGGGTGGTGGTAGTGGTAGGCATCAATTCCCCTATGTGTGGGGATGGTAGTAGTGACAGGCATCCAGCACCCCATGAGTAGGGGTGGTGGTAGTGGTAGGCATCCAGCCCCCCGTGAGTAGGGGTGGTGGTAGTGGTAGGCATCCAGCCCCCCCTGAGTAGGGGTGGTGGTAGTGGTAGGCATCCAGCCCCCCCTGAGTAGGGGTGGTGGTAGTGGTAGGCATCAATTCCCCTATGAGTGGGGATGGTAGTAGTGACAGGCATCCAGGCCCCCATGAGTAGAGGTGGTGGTAGTGGTAGGCATCCAGCCCCCCCAAGTAGGGGTGGTGGTGGTGGTAGTCATCCAGCCCCCCCTGAGTAGGGGTGGTGGTGGTGGTAGGTATCCAGGACCCCATGAGTAGGGGTGGAGGCTGTGGTAGGCATCAATTCCCCTATGAGTGGGGATGGTAGTAATGACAGGCATCCAGCCCCCCATGAGTAGGGGTGGTGGTAGTAGTAGGCATCCAGCCCCCCCTGAGTAGGGGTGGTGGTAGTGGTAGGCATCACTTCCCCTATGAGTGGGGATGGTAGTAGTGACAGGCATCCAGCCCCCCATGAGTAGGGGTGGTGGTAGTGGTAGGCATCCAGCCCCCCTGAGTAGGGGTGGTGGTGGTGGTAGGCATCCAGCCCCCCCTGAGTAGGGGTGGTGGTAGGTATCCAGGACCCCATGAGTAGGGGTGGTGGTTGTGGTAGGCATCAATTCCCCTATGAGTGGGGATGGTAGTAGTGACAGGCATCCAGCACCCCATGAGTAGGGGTGGTGGTTGTGGTAGGCATCCAGCCCCCCCTGAGTAGGGGTGGTGGTAGTGGTAGGCATCCAGCATCCAGCCCCCCCTGAGTAGGGGTGGTGGTAGTGGTAGGCATCAATTCCCCTATGAGTGGGGATGGTAGTAGTGACAGGCATCCAGCCCCCCATGAGTAGGGGTGGTGGTAGTGGTAGGCATCCAGCCCCCCCTGAGTAGGGGTGGTGGTGGTGGTAGGCATCCAGCCCCCCTGAGTAGGGGTGGTGGTGGTGGTAGGTATCCAGGACCCCATGAGTAGGGGTGGTGGTTGTGGTAGGCATCAATTCCCCTATGAGTGGGGATGGTAGTAGTGACAGGCATCCAGCCCCCTATGAGTAGGGGTGGTGGTAGTGGTAGGCATCCAGCCCCCCCTGAGTAGGGGTGGTGGTAGTGGTAGGCATCAATTCCCCTATGTGTGGGGATGGTAGTAGTGACAGGCATCCAGCACCCCATGAGTAGGGGTGGTGGTAGTGGTAGGCATCCAGCCCCCCCTGAGTAGGGGTGGTGGTAGTGGTAGGCATCCAGCCCCCCTGAGTAGGGGTGGTGGTAGTGGTAGGCATCCGGCCCCCCCTGAGTAGGGGTGGTGATAGTGGTAGGCATCCAGGCCCCTATGGGTGTGTATGGCATTGGTGATAGCCATCCCGCCCCTATGGCTCTGCTGTTGCTAGTGTGCGTCATTTCTGCATCCCTATGTGTGTGTGACATATGTCGGGTACGTGTCGTTTGTTTGTGTAGTGGGTGTTTGACTTACCGTCTGCGCCGTACGCGTCCGTACTGGTTCCGGTAATAGATGTAGAGTATTGGTAGGACCTGCACGATGGGATTCATGGTTGGTTCGTCTCGTTCGGGTTTCTCGTGGCTTCGACTCGTACTCGTAGCTGGCTTGTTCGTCTCGTAGCCGTGGATCGTCTTGTGGCGCGAATCGGAGCTTATGTGCGGCTCTCCCGGATGGTCTGACGTGCCGGACGTAGCGACCAGTTCGGCACGTACGGATTGCGCATCATACTAGTCCGGCCGGAAGGTGCTGTGTATTTACTTCCGTGCGACTCGAATCGGCGTTTCAGGATCCAGCTCGGTCGGGGAACTGGAGATGGAATGGGTACGTACAGCTCGTTCGGAATTTTAGCAGTTATGCGCATCGTACTTGCTCGCTCGGACGACTGTTTGAATCGTTCGGGGAAAAACGCGTTCGGCTCGTATTTTTTCCGAACGAATCGTATTCGGTGCGCTTCCGGCCGAGATCGGAATCGACCCCTATGTCTTTCGCCAGCTTGTGCCGGCTCAGATATCAAAATATCAGATATCAAAATATCAGATCTACTAACTCACACAGTGCCACCGTGTGTCACATGATTTCGCCTCCGTTCACACAATCACTCTGTGGGGAGCCGAAATCACATGGTGGCAGGGAAGACGAGCTGGAAATCACTGCAAAGAGTGGATTTCCAGCTTATCTTTGGAGGCTGTAAGAAGCCGATGCCCATTAAGGGGTGTGGTAACACCCCAGGACAACAACGAGAGCCCCAGTGACCCTCTGTTGCCTTGTTTTTTTGGGGAGGTGGTAGGGGATTTGTGGAGGGCAGAGTGCCTCTAAGGTAACTCTCAGTGCAAGGCCCCATCCCTACTAAGGACCGCCCCTTCTCACACTGTGAATTTTTTTGTAGGTTGGCAGGTCTGAAATATCTCAGAATGAACATTCCAATGCAGAAAAAAATCGTGTTTCTTTTATTTACACGTACCTCTTCTGTTCTGTCCCCCTTTGGCAGGTGCCCTATGAATTCAATTATACTGAACTTTTTCGGAGCATTTTACCCCAGTGCTTTTCCTGCCAATCTTGAAGTTTTAGTCCTAGCCTCATACATTTCCTCCGTTTTATGTTTGAGCCATACATAGAGCCTGATTTCCTCTTCTGACACATTTACCACACACTGATTGTCTTTTTCGGACAATGTGACCATTTCCATTCACAATGCCACATATTGTCACAGATTCTGCCCATTCTTCCACCTTCCTAATTGGAGCCTCTGTGTTGCTTAGCTGTCTTGTCCTGTCCCATCTTTCCCTGATTCCCTGTTCAGTCTACCCCACTGCTGAATCTGTCAGCACCCGTCATTTTGCAACTGATAGGGCTTGGGCAGAAAGTGGGAAGAGGATCTGGATTATTCCTGCTCACAATAAATGTTTCACTTTCTCATAGTATTAAGATTTTCAGAAGCAATGTGATGTTATGCAATTGGAATATTAAAGCGCTTACTACCATTATTATTACATCATAGCGCATTCTCAATCTGGGTGCCCTTTCACAAGGACCTGGGAGTGCAATAAATCAACTGTATGTGTTGTTTGCTGATGTTTGGCTGTATGAGGTTAGTAGAGAGTTTGTTCAGTGTTTAGTCATCAAGGAGTGAATTGTGTAGGTTAATGTGCAAGCAGTCACGGCTCCTGGAGGGAGTGCTGCGGGGCAGTGGGGCGGGGGAGGGGCAGGGTGGGGTAGTAAACTCCAGCATACGGTCGAACGGAGTTAAGTACATAAATAAATAAATAAAATGAATTACATTGCGCGCTGCATCGCCATTTGGCGTTGCAGCGCGCAATGTAATTCGTTTATTTATTTATTTATGTACTTAACTCCCTTTGGCCGTATGCCGGAGTTTACTACTCCCCACCTTGCCCCTCCCCCGCCCCGCCCCACCGCCCCGCAGCACTCCCTCCAGGAGCCGCGACTTTGTGCAAGTAATATCAGTTTCGTCTTGGAAGATCTTTATGGAATTGTAAGTCTGCTTGGATGTGTGTGCTGAAGAACTTTCTCATTTGTTTGTCTGGAGTAAAGTGTTTTATATAAATGCACCTAAATCCAGGGAGGTATTTGTGAGATTATCTTGTTGTAATTGTATGCTATTGTTTTTGTTGGTGTAGTGGGTGACAGTGCTGTTGATTTGGCTGTGCTTTGCTTTTGTGCCATGTTTTGCATATGATGGTGTAAGGGTTCTACCAATGACCATTTGCAAGTGTGTGTCTGGAACGACTGAATTCAATGATACTTATGGATGGCGAATGCTCTTGTAGAACTGATGATAGCCAGATTATGGATTTGAGACGTGTGTTGGGTGTGTGTAAGATAAGACCTTCCAATAATATGTTAATAGGTGGGTTTGGGTGATATGTGTCCACAATGAAATTAGGAGTAGATATTTTCTAAATCACGGTTTGTGTATACACAGGTCTTTTGTTAAGTAATAAATCCAGAAGTGTGAATAGTCTGTACTGTAGAAGAAAAGAAAAGCAAGGTAGCCATGACAGGAAAACATTGTATTTTTACCTTCATTACTGCCTGACTAGTGAAAGCAAAGCAATTAGCGTGACTAGCGCATGATTTAGAAATAACATTATATTAATTAATGAGCACTGTTGATGAAATGCATATGTTTTGTTTTCTGAAATAGGGCTGTCCTGGGGAAGAAGGCAATGCAAGCTTTACAAGGAAAGATAAATAGCTCTAACAGCAGTTATTTTGTCAGCGGCGGCTCCTCCGTTATAGCGGAGGAGCGTCGCCCCACTGAAATGCCCCCTGAAAAGCCCCATAGACGAAAAATAAAATGATTAAAAAAGTGGTAATTCATTACCATTTTATTTTTTGTCAACCCGTCCCAAACCGAGTGTCAGAACGGGGCGGGGCCCGCTGAAAGGCAGCAACAGGGAGGGGTGGTGAGCTGCCTGTGCTCTAGTTTAAAATGTGCATGTCTCTTTGGCCGGGAGTCTTGCTGTGGCCAGCCACACATGTGCAATTTAAACGTCTCTAACCCAGCTGTCTGTGCCAGCTGGGTTAGAGAAACCAAAGCCTTTATTGCTCTTGTGAGCGCTGATAGTAGCCGCTCCCTCCAATCCTGGCGCTGCTCTCATGCTGGTTAACAGCATGAGAGTAGCACTATAATTGGTTAAGGGAGTTGGCTGGAGCCCTGGACCTCATGAGGGAAGAAGAGGACCGGAGCGAGGAGTACACAGCAAGCATGGAAAGTAGCATTTTATTTTATTTACTTTATTTTAATAATGTATTTATTTTATGCACCCACCCATTTGCCCGCCCCTCCACTCGGCATAGTTGCCAGCGGCCACTTTATTTTGTGGCTCAATACATCAACAACTATTAGAACATTGGAATGTTGAACGCTCCATTGAAGACAATGGAGTGTTCCGGGCTTCTACTGGCTGGTAGAAGCCCGGAGAGCAACATTCCAATGTTGATTTCCTTTTCACAGGTGCTGCTGTGAACAAAGGCCTCTCGGACCCTGAGGGAATTTAAACCCCCCTCGAGCTCCGAGAGGCCTTTGTTTTTACTAATTAGAACATTCTGCCCTCTAGGTGCGGAATGTTCTAATAGCCTTAGAGCCCTCCTAGCGGGCTCGACCGCCCATTAAAGACCCGTTCCCTTGATAAAGGCTGAGCTTTAACGCTGGAGCGGGCCCTTAATGGCCGGTAGAGCCCGCTAGGTCGGGCTCTAAGGCTATAGTAGAATACTGGAATGTTGAGCTCTTAAATGAAGACAATGGAGTGGCTTGGGGCCAATAATGCCTTCTGCTACAAAATTCTATTTAGCTTTCTGTTTCTCCCTGCTTACTTTAGAATGTTCTACCCGCAATGTTTGGAATGTTTCAATAGCCTTAAAGTTCTTCTGCCTCAGATTATAACAGTTATTAAAGTTGCTCTCCCTCGTTTTAGTGCAATGTGTCCGCCTCAGGCATGTAATTCGGAATCAGGGTCTTCAACAACTGGTATAGCCCTCGACAGCAGACTAAAAAGCTACATTAAATAAGTAAAGATTCTGATTGTTTGCCCTGCTTTTTACTGTAATACTTTCAAGGAAAGGAACCCGAAAAGTTTACAGACCTGTTGGACAGAGGTGGATGAGACCCCTACCCTTTGGAAATGCCTTGGTATCGGAGATTGTGCCTGAAGGCTGGCAGGTGAAGGGCTTGTATAAACCTTTGCAAGTATGAAGAAGGGATTTGAGTCTGGAGTCCTCCCAGAACTTAACAACAGACAGTTGTGAAAAGGTTTCACCAACCCTAGTATACCTAGGACAAGAACCCTTATCAACCTGCACACGCCACAGCCCACCTGAGTCTAAGATCTTTCTGATTGACATGATTTCATTTCTATTCTTTATAAAACAGGTTTTATCTGCCCAGTACTGTTATTGTGATTTATATCTAATCTTTATGTGATGCACACAAAAATGACAAGTAAAGGAGGCAGAGATGGGATGTGAGTGTGGGGAAACACACAAAAGGTCTAGGTTTGTAGTCCAACATTTCCTTCCTGAGTCCTCTGTATTGCACCTGTCCTTAGGCAAGACCTGTATCCCTCAATGGACTCCTGAGGCCCACCCGCTTGCAGCATGGCCCATCTAACCAATCTATACTTGGATCCCTTGTGTCATGCCTGCTTTTACTGCCTCAAGCAGTAACAAATCCATAGGCTCAGGTATCACATAGCAAAGAAATCTCGAACCGCATGGATCTAGCAGACACTAGTGTACATAACATAGCTGTCTATAAGGTTATGCAGATCCCGCAATCATTGCCTTTAATATACCAAAGCACTGGATTAAACATAGCTGAACAAAATCTTAGATATCAAAAAGTTAAAAGCCACGGCACAAACAGTAGAGCAACCTGTCCAAGTGATATGGCATGATTGTATAATAGAATACAGATAACAAGACAAAACTGTGTCATCTATATGAGTCTTAGGAAGTAAACAAATATCAGCTTAATGTCTTGCTAAATAATCTAGAACCTTAGTACATTTAACAGGGTGTTGTAACCCTTTAACATTAAAAGGAACAATTTTAATACCTTTAATATTATCCATTTTTACAGAAGAGTGAGGATAGTAAAGGAGAAAAAGCCAAGTAGAGTAAAAAAATAAAGAGTAACTCTAACATGGAATGAAAGGAGGAAAAGGAGAGATGCAGACAAACACTAAAAAGACAACATAGACAAACATAAAGAAGACCACATAAAAATATAAATAGTTACACAGAATGGCACACATGCATATGCAAGAGTGACTTGCCTAATTAAAGCCCTCATAGATTAGATTAGACAAGTAGGTGAGTTGTCAAGCAGAAATTATAACATAGAAATCAAGTGTCAGACACATTTGTGTCCATTGAGAGCGGTAACTGCTGATCCAAAAAAAGACGAAGATCCTCAGGGTGTTTAAAGGACTTAAAAAAATCATCTTTCCATATTCTCATAGTAGATGGGTCAAAGAGCCAATATTTAAAACTACATCTTCTTAGTCGCGGTCTGAGGTCCGAGAATTCTGTGCGTATTTTAACAGCTTCTTTAGTGAAGTCTTGTATGAACATTTTTTGACAGTTGACCATTAAAGACGGGATCTCTCTTGCTGCTTTCCAAATCATCACCAAATGACAATGACCCAAAACTTTCAAAATTATTTGACGTGGTTTGGTATGGCTCGGATTACGACTTCCGGGGAAATTGAGGTGTAAAAGGCCAGGTAACAGTTTTTCTAAATATTGTCTTTAGTTATTGCCTTCAGCATCTTCTGGTAAATTAAAAATACACAAGTTGTACTGTCTATTGCGATTTTCTGTCCGTTATAAATAGCAAATCTTTAGATTTTTTAATTTATGCAGCTTTAAAAACAATTTCTACAAATTGCAAAAATGCGTCATTGTTATCTGTACATGCATGGTGGTCCTGGATAATATTTACCAGAAGAGGAACTAAATTGACTTTGTTGGGTGTCACTCACAATTCTCCTAATTATCATTTATTTTGGAAGCCTGTTGATAATTATATGGATTTTTATTTCTGATTAATTCTTACTGATAACATATATAACAGTTTCATGTTTACATCGAATTATTTCAATTTAGTAGCTCTATTAAGTTATACTTGTAATGTTGTTTCACTTTATTCCCTTTTCAGTTTCCTTTTAATTTTATTAGCATTATTGCATTTGAAAATGTATAGGTACTTTATTGGCTTTACTTTTATATTATATTATCAATAGTTTTGTTATAGTTTAATTATTATATTGATGTATAGTTGTATGTACCTTTTCCGGTGCTTTTTTTTTTGTTTGGTCTTTTGATTCAACTTAAAATTCTAAAATATATTTTGAATTGGAGAATATAGATAACAAAAATATCGACTGACGTAAACGTGGTGGCCTAAATATTGCCTACAAAAATATCACTCCATTGGGTGTACACTTTCCATTATTAACTCCAATGAGGTAACATTTTGTAAATGATAATTAGGGCATGATATTTTTAGTAGACATTACTTGGGCCATGATGTTCTGGTACCAAACCAACAAAACGTATATATTTAGGTTTCGGCTGCAGAACCACATCCTTGACTACGCACATCTCACAGATGTTTGCTTTAGATGATAGATATATCTTACATATCTCTCATATCTTACATATATTTAAGCTGCACATCTTATATGTCTTACATATCTTATCTTACATATCTTACAGATGTTTGCTTTAGATGGTAAGCCTTTCCTCTACAACTCTTTGTTACATTTAGACAACAAAGCTGTCTATTATGTTATTGCAGATTTTGGAAGCTAATGGAAGAGGCCCCATCACAGTCCTCCTTTGAGAGGCATAGATATGTGGGATTTCTTTTTACAACAGTAAATCCATTAAGTTACAGAGACTTCATGGGCATCTTTTTAAAACAAGAGAGCCATGTCTAAGGTGACACAGTACTTAGGGCTCAGGCATTGACAGCAGAGCCATCTCTGGCCACACAGAAATACATCTGCTGTTCCCGGCAAAAACGTTCCTTTGTTTTTGTTGTTGTTTTGTTTAGTTTTATATAGCGCAAACTCGACCCGAAGATATCAGAGCGCTTTACATGAGCAGCAGTTGCGTTACAGATTGACACTTGAGACCCTAGATAGCTGAGATACCTTAGGCTGACAGCAGAATCATCCTTCAGGGCACACCCAATTGAACAGTCTGAGACGTCAAACAGCAGGCCCATATCTGAAGGCAGCAAAATAACAAGAACATTTTATTAAGGCCACTCGCAAGGCATATCCATCTATTTAGTATAAACAGCAGTGATGAACAGAGGGAACATCTGGTGCACAGATCTACATTCGCTATGACGTCTCAGGACAAACAGTTAATAATAAACAGAGTTGACCTTGCTTTTCTCCTGCCAAGTCTTGAAGCAGGCTGAGGGAACATATGTGTGGCAATACAGGAAGCTTTTTGGTTCCATATATTTGCTATGATATTTAGACACGTCCATCGGTCTAGAATTGTACAAACCTCCTGCTCCACAGCTGGTTAGTTCACATGTTTTTATGTATTTTTGATTTGTCCTCAACAGTAGTGCAGAAGGAGCCAAATAGGTGTAAGGTCTCTCTCAGGCACTTTGCTTTTCCTGTGTGCGGAACCAGTAGGGACCTATTATGGATACCCCCTACCCTTGCTAGTTCACTCCCTAAGTTTCTCATATTGATTATTTTCAAACCACCGAAAACACTTATTAGTTGGCATTAGTTACACTGCTTCCGGAGCAGTATCAGAGCTACCAACTACCAAAACAGGGCATGGCCTTAGACAGCGTGGGGCTTGACGCCGAGAACTGTCTGAGATGCGCTTCTTCCCCGCGTTCACTGCCTCCTCTTCCTTCAAAAAACAAAAGGTTGCTGAGGCTGCCACTGATGTCCCGGGGTGTTTTCACACCCCTGTTTGGACAAAGACTGCTTAGAGCCTCCAAACACGAGCACGGGGTTCCAGTTTTCCTTATCTACCACCATGTGATATCTACTTTTTCACAATGCAACTTTGTAAATGGAGCCCATATGGTGTGACACATGGTGGCACCATATGAGTTTGAAGGTCTGCAGAATGTATTCTGCTGACATAGTTCATGAAACTAAAAAAAAAAGGTGTATATTTGCCTCCACAAAATGTACATTGTTCCGAGAAAGTTCTAGAACAGCATATGAAATGAATTGTAGTTTTGTGAAGAAGTTTCTGGATTTTGATATGTGCCTACTTGGTAAATGTCAGTTTTATATAAGGTAGATTTGTCAATGTATATAAATCAGTTATCCTTTGCCACACACTGAAAGATTCTTAATGTCGAATTAACACATAACCAACTGTTTCTAAAACTACCACATGCACCTCACAAGCAATCTAGCCTGTCTCCTGGGCTTTAGTCCATTTTTAGACCTTGCGATCCCTGGTGATAGCTCATGGTCTAGGCTCTTGATCACCTTAAATGCTGGGGGATCTGCAAGGCTTCCATTATTTTAACTCACCGGTTCTCCAGAAACCTTACCAAATGAAGTTCAGAGACACAGAATTATGTACTAGTAAGGGCCCAACAAACCTAATCGAAATTCTAGTCAATTCTTTTCATTCTTCTGGTGATCTACCAACCACTGCTGCAAGTTACACTCTGCATATATACAAAGATTTTTTTACATCTTATACAAATTACCCCTTCTACAAACCTACATCAGGAAAGTGACAGCAGGTCTACCACTTTCCACAAACAAGTTAAATGTGGAGGTGGGATTGCCATTCCGTAGTCACCAGAAGGTAAGAATTTATGTCTCCTTGGGGCTAATGCATAATTGACATTAGCAGTTCCCCAACTGTCATTTTAAATTGCAATAACTCTGCAACATGTCCAATCTGTCTTTCATCTTAGCCCTACTTCCCCATAAGGAGGACAAGGGATCCTCGCTCTTTCCCCAAAATACCTTGGAGAAATGTATGTGTTCTCAGTCTAGCAACATCTAAATTTTTATAGTGCTGTTCAGTCTCCAGGCCTGACCACATTCTCAGTCTGATAGTGTTCAGAGTATGATAATATTATTATTCTTAATGATTCATGAAGATTACTTCATGTGGTGGAATTGCAACACTTCTTTTTTATTGAATCTGCTGCTGACCTCCGACGAACCTCGCAGATATAACTAGGAGATGAGAAAGTTGAAAGGCGTGCTAAGCTATGTAGAAATAAACAAAAACAGGAGCAGGCCCGTTAACCCAGTCAAGACCCGGGTAATTGTGTATAAACAAGAAACAATGTCTCCACCGGTAATCATTAAGTAAGACAGATACAGTTAAAGAAACAAATCAATATGAGAGAGAGTAAAAAAGGGAGACCATAAAGGAGAGTGAAAAAAAGGGGTGAATCTATTTGAAATACAAGTAGTTATATCAGCACTACATTACAATATATGCATAGGTAACCCAATTGTAGGTGTGCACATTCGTGCTCGTGAAGGTGAATGGCGCAGTGACACAAGGCAAGGTGAAGAAACAGCGTAAGCGGGGCAAAATACAATTAAGTTGAAGGTCACGGAAACAGTTAACAGATAATTTTACAGAAAAGGATTCAACTGTTTGAGGAGACCACAGTAACGCTCACAATTGCGCTGGAGGGTCTACAGTGTTTCGACCTGTACAATTTCAGGTCATCATCAGGACTGGGTTACATGGATAGATTAAGTGCTGGGATGGTTGCGTGGAGCCCGTCAGAATAGAGTGAATCAAGCAAAAGGAATCCGGGCTGGGTCTGGGAAGGATGCAAGGAGCCAGAGAGATTTGAGCGAATCAAGTCAAGGAATCCAGGCTCGGTCAGTGAGGACACATGAGGTCCGTGATAGGCGTGGAGGGACGGGACATCAACTTTTACTGGAACAAATCCATGCATACCGCGACCGTTCTTACTGCACTTGGCGCGCTTCACTCGCCCTCCGGACCCAGACACCTGCTGGGCACCTCCCTGCGCTTAACTCCTGGTTACCCGACTTAATGAGACGTAACCGCTACACCGACGGATTTGTTCCAGTAAAAGTTGATGTCCCGTCCCTCCACGCCTATCATGGATCCTTCCCATGGGCAGCGTTAATTCTTGCTTTTGCCACATAAGTGACGGGAGGCTTGTCCTAAATACACGCATTCCCTGGGTGCTACATGGACCTCATGTGTTCTCACTGACCAAGCCCAGATTCCTTGACTTGTTTTGCTCAAATCTCTCTGGCTCCTCGCATCCTTCCTAGACCCAGCCCAGATTCCTTTTGCTTGTGTAGGAAGCTGGCTCTGTATATACTATACCAAAATGAGGTATAGTGTGCACAGAGTCCAATGGAACCCCAAAGGTAGGCAGAGTTAAAAGTAGATAGCACTTTACTCTCTATTTGTGGTAGTGTGGGCGAGCGGTAAGGCTTTATCAGAGGGTAGTGTTAAGCATTTGTTGTACACACTCAATCAGCAAATGATTGCACACACTCAAAGACTGAACTTCAGACCAATTAGTTTTGTATAAAAATATTCTTTTAGTTATTTTTATTTCCTAGAACCAAGCAAGTCTGGCACAGGTAAGTGATTTATACTTTGCAGTAATAATACAGTTTGAATTGCAGTTGTATATATACTTTGGTTTGAATTACTGGTAATGCAATACTTTGAAATATTGTTCATATACTTTGAATTGACTTTTCAATAGGATGTCAAGTAAATTACTTTACAGATTACTTTTCTTACACAGTGCAGTATACCTGGATACTGCACTGGGACATTTCCTGTAAACAGGTAAGTAAAAGCGTTTTGGTTATTTGGTTACAGTTTTAGAGACTTTTATAGATTTTCCAACCCCACACTTAGAAACGTTTTCATAGAAACACAGTCAATGTTATCCTATGGGAGAAAATAGTGTTATCAGTTCAGAGGTAAGTACTTTGTTGTGGGAGTTGTGTTTCTGGGGTTAGACTCAGGGGTCCCCAAGGGTCGAGGATGCACTCTCAAAGCACCCTCAGCGGCACTAGGGCAGCCGGGTGCAGAGTGCTGAGGCCCAATGTTATCCAATAGGGGGCCTCCGGTTGGTGGCTGCTTACGAGCAGGCCACAAGGTTGTGGGAGCAAAGCTCCTGGACTTAAGCTCAGGGCAAATGGGGGTTCATGTTAGCACCAAAGGTACACCCTCAGCTGCACTAGTGCGGCCAGGTGCAGGGTGCTGTTTTGTCGTCGGGTGCCATGTTACTTTCAATGGGGATTCTCCGGTTTGCAAACACACTGCAGGCTCGGGGACGAAGGTCTTCTGGGAGCGACCACCACTTGGAGAGGTAAGTTAGGATGCTGGGGGTTGGTTAGACACTGCCAATTGGGCCAACCAAGGCCGTTGGGCTTCGGGTGCAGGGCTGTCTTTTAGGGTCGGATCTTCTTACCAGCTCCTGGTCGCGGTTGGGGGGACCTTCCGGATTGAGGCTGCAGGAGTCGGCTGGAGGCTTGAGGCAGGTCAGGGATCACTGGATCTTGGGTCTGGATCGCCAGGAGACCTCCTCATGGTGTTGGGCCACTCGAACTCGGGCCGTGGGAAACGGGTGCAGTGTGGCGCTGACTCACGGATTTTGCCGGAGCTGGAGTCTGTGGGTGAACGAATCCAGTGTTCATGGGAGACACAGTCTTTTCCTTCGAAGGCAGGGATGGTCCTCGGGGTTCTTGAGGTTGCTGGCTGCAGGACATACCGGAGTTTCGCTTCTGCAGGTTCGAGGTGGGGACAGGCCAGTAGGGCTGGGGCCAAGTCAGTGGGCGTCCTCCTCTTCTTAGCTTCGGCACGACTGTTCGGTCCTTCTTCTTCTTTTCTTCTTGGTCGTTGCTTGTTTGAGGAGGCAAGGTTCGGGGTGCCCCTAAATACTAGATTTAGGGGTGTTACAGGTAAGTAAAAGGTTGGGTCCAATGGGTCCCTTCCTTGGGGTGGGTACACCCCCTATTATGCCACCCTCCAGTGGGAGGGGGGCATATGCCTTACTCTGGTTGGCTGGGTCCCCCCATCTGCAAGATGACAGGGACTGGGAGTTGTGCTTCACCTCGCCTCCCCCCCCTGAGGGGTGGTGTTGGCAAAGGTGGGCACACCTCCCTTCCTCACTTGGTTTTCCCACCGGTTCTCCCACCCAAAGTGGGGGTCAGAACCGGTGGGGACCAGTTGCTGGAAGCAGCAAAAGGCCTGGGGAAGCTCACAAAGGCAGCAAGCCTTTGAAGCTTCCCCTTCGTGGACCCTGCCCATCCAGGGGGAGGAGGCTTGGCACCTCGTCCCAGGATGTGCATTGTTTCAGACCCCTGAAAGCAGCAGGCTCTCGACCCAGGGGTCCAGAAACATGTCTGCTGGTGGCAGCTGGGAAGCAGCCACTCGGCCTGGACACTAGTGTTAGGTCATTTTTCAGGGGCATCGGTAAGATGCCCTCTGTGTGCATTTTTCATTAAATCCCACACTGGCATCAGTGTGGGTTTAATGTGCTGAGAAAGCCATTATGGTACTGTGGAGTTCGTAATGACAAACTCCCAGCACCATATACTCTTAATGGCAGTACTGCACTTGCAATGTCTAAGAATTGGCTTAGACATTGTAGGGGTACAGGGCTCATGCACCTGTACCCTCACCACTGGTATAGTGCACCCAGCTAGAGTGGTGGCTGATCTAGGCCAGGGCAGTGGGTTGTAGGCATGGCACACAGGGATGTGTGCCATGTCGACTCTTCACTTTGTTCTGCACCAAAACACGTAGCCTGCAAAGGCAGTGCGTCAGTGTAAAGGTACAGGGCCCCTAAGGGTGGCACAATAAGTGCTGCAGCCCTTAGAGGCCTTCCCTGGTCACAGTGCCCTGGGTACCTGTGGTACCATTTACCAGGGGCTGACCTGTGGCCAGAGAGTGCCAATTGGGTTTGGTCTTCAATGCAGTTTAGGGAAAGAACATAGGCCCTGGGTACCTGATTGGCAGGGCCCAGGGCACACTCAGTCAAAGTACATCAGCAGTTCAGCAAAAAGTGGGGGCAACCATGCAAAAAGAGGGCACTTTCTCACACAACCCCCCCCAAACGAAAGAGGATGAGACTAACCTTTCCCTAGAGAGTCTTCATTGTCTAAGTGGAAGAACAAGGAAAGTCCATCTGCATTGGCATGGGCTGTCCCAGGTCTGTGTTCCACTATAAATTCCCTGTAGGGAGATGGACCACCACAACAGTTTAGGAATTTCACCTTTCATCTGCATTAGCCACTTGAGAGGTCTGTGATCAGTTTGAACTAGGAAGTGAGTACCAAACAAGTATGGTCTCAGCTTCTTCAGGGACCAAACCGCAGCAAAGGCCTCCCTCTCAATGGCACTCCAACGCTGCTCCCTGGGGAGAAGCCTTCTGCTTATAAAAGCAGCAGGTTGGTCTTGGCCTTCATCATTGGTCTGGGATAGGACCGCTCCTATCCCTAGCTCAGAGGCATCAGCCGGCACAATGAACTGCTTGATATAGTCTGGAGCCTTGAGAATTGGTGCTGAGCACATTGCCTCTTTCAGGGTGTCAAGAGCCTTTTGACAGCTAACTGTCCAGTTTACTTTTTTGGGCATCTTCTTGGAGGTAAGTTCTGTGAGGGGAGTCACAATGGACCCATATCCCTTCACAAACCTCCTGTAGTACTCAGTCAAGCCAAGGAAGGCCCTGACTTGGGTCTGGGTTGTTGGAGCTGCCCAGTCCAGGATGGCCTGGATCTTGGGCTGTAAGGGTTGCACTTGGCCTCCACCAACAAGGTGGCCCAAGTATACCACAGTTTCCTGCCCTATCTGGCATTTGGATGCCTTGATAGTTAGGCCTACAGTTTACAGAGCTTTTGAAACATTCCCAAGGTGGATCAGTTGATCCTGCCAGGTAGAACTAAAAACAGCAATATCATCTAGATAAGCTGCACTAAAGGATTGCAATCCAGCAAGGACTTGGTTCACCAACCTATGGAAGGTGGCAGGGGCATTCTTTAAACCAAAGGGCATAACAGTAAATTGATGATGCCCATCAGGTGTGGAGAATGCTGTCTTTTCTTTTGCTCCTGGTGCCATGCCAATCTGCCAGTACCAAGCAGTTAAGTCAAAGGTACTTAAAAATTGGGCTGCACCCAATTTATCTATCAACTTATCTGCTCTTGGGATAGGGTGAGCATCTGTCTTGGTGACAGAGTTGAGCCCTCTATAGTCCACACAGAACCTCATTTCTCTCTTTCCACCCTGTGGATGAGGTTTGAGGACCAGAACCACTGGGCTGGCCCAGGGGCTCTGAGGGGGTTCAATAACCCCTAACTACAGCATCTTGATGACTTCAGCTCTGATGCTTTCCTTGACTTGATCAGACTGTCGATAGATTCTGTTCTTGAAAGGTGCACTGTCACCAGTGTCCACATCATGGGTACACCAGTTTGTCTGACAAGGGGCCAAGGAAAATAACTTAGCATACTGCTGCAAGACCTGCTTGCAATCAGTCTGCTGTTGGGCAGTGAGGGTGTCTGAAAAGACAACTCCATCCACTGACCCATCTTTGGGGCTGTATGAGAGGAGGTCAGGGAGAGGTTCACTCTCTGTCTCCTGATCCTCATCAGTCACCATCAGCATGGTGATGTCAGCCCTGTCGTGGAAAAGCTTAAGGCGGTTCACATGGATCACCCTTTTGGGTGTCCCGCTTGTGCCCAGGTCAACCAAGTAGGTGACCTCACTTTTCTTTTCTAAGATGGGGTAAGGGACACTCCATCTGTCCTGGAGAGCCCTTGGTGCCGCTGGCTCCAAAACCCACACCTTTTGCCCTGGTTGAAATTCTACCAGTGCAGCTTTTTGGTCATACCAGTGCTTCTGAAGCTCCTGGCTGGCCTCAAGATTCTTAGAAGCTTTTTCCATGTACTCTGCCATTCTGGACCTTAGGCATAGTATATAGTCCACAATGTCTTGTTTGGGTTCTTAGAGAGGCTTCTTCCAACCCTCTTTTACCAGACAGAGTGGTCCCCTGACAGGTTGGGCCAAACAGAAGTTCAAAGGGGGAAAACCCTACTCCCTTCTGAGGCACCTCTCTGTAGGCGAAAAGCAAGCATGGTAAGAGGACATCCCATCTCCTTTTGAGTTTTTCAGGGAGCCCCATAATCATGCCTTTCAATGTCTTGTTAAACCTTTCAACAAGACCATTGGTTTGTGGGTGATAGGGTGTAGTAACCTTTTACTGCACTCCAATCAATCAATCACAAGATTTGTAAAGCGCACTACTTACCCGCGAGGGTCTCAAGGCGCTGAGGGAGAGGAGGGGGGGTGTTGCCGCTACTGGTCGAATAGCCAGGTCTTGAGTCGTCTCCTGAAGGTCAGCAGGTCTTGGGTCTGTCGTAGGTTGAGGGGAAGGGTGTTCCAGATCTTGGCGGCGCGGTGAGAGAAGGATCTGCCTCCGGTGGTGGTTCTCCGGATGCGCGGGATGGTGGCCAGGGAGAGACTGCATTGACTTGCTTGGTCATGGTGAGCGTTGAGTCGAGGATGACTCCCAGGTTGCGTGCGTGGTCGGTTGGTGTCGGGGGTGCCCCTAGTGACGAGGGCCACCAGGAGTCGTCTTAGGCTGATGGGTTGGAGCCGAGGATGAGGATCTCCGTCTTGTCTGTGTTCAGCTTAAGTCGGCTGCACTTCATCCAGTCGGCGACGGCTTTCATTCCTTCGTGGAGGTTGGATTTGGCGGTGAGGGGGTCCTTGGTGAGGGAGAGGATCAGTTCAGTGTCGTCGGCGTAGGAGATTATGTTGAGGTCGTGCTGTTGGTCGATGCGTACGAGTGGAGCCATGTAGATGTTGAACAGTGTCGGGCTGAGGGAAGATCCCTGGGGTACGCCGCAGATGATCTCGGAGGCTTCGGATCGGAATGGGGGGAGGCGGACGCTCTGGGTTCTGCCGGAAAGGAAGGAGGTGGTCCAATCCAGGGCCTTGTCTCGGATCCCTGCGTCGTGGAGGCGTGTGCGTAGTGTGTGGTGGCAAACAGTGTCGAAGGCGGCGGAGAGGTCCAGGAGGATGAGGGCCGCCATCTCCACACTCTTTCCACATGTGTTTTAGGGAAGCAGACATGAAGTTTGACCCTCTGTCTGAAACCACCTCCTTAGGAAACCCTACCCTGGTGAAGACACCAATGAGGGCTTTGGCTACTGCAGGAGCTGTAGTAGTCCTAAGGGGAATTGCCTCAGGATACCAATTGGCATGATCCACTACCACTAGTATAAACTTGTTTCCTGATGCTGTGGGAAGTTCAAGTGGACCCACTATGTCCACACCTACCCTCTCAAAGGGAACCCCAACCACTGGTAGTGGAATCAAGGGTGCCTTTTGGTGTCCACCAGTTTTGCCACTTGCTTGACAGATGACACAGGAGCTGACAAACTCCTTTACTTTCTGAGACATCTGGGGCCAGTAAAAGTGGCTAACTAGCCTTTCCCAGGTTTTGGTTTGGCCCAGATATCCAGCTAGGGGGATGTCATGAGCTAAAGTTAGTAGGAACTCCCTGTACTTCTGAGGCACTACCACTCTCCTAGTGGCTACAGGATTGGGGTCTCTGGCCTCAGTGTACAGTAGTCCCTCCTCCCAATAAATTCTGTGGGTACCACTGACATCTCCCTTTTCCTGGGTAGCAGCTTGCTGCCTCAGGCTTTCAAGAGTTGGACAGTCCTGCTGTCCAAGGCACAGCTCTTCCCTAGAGGGTCCCCCTGGGCCTAAGAGTTCAACCTGGTAAGGGGCAAGCTCCATGGGCTCAGTTCCCTCTGGGGTCCAAGTCCTCTCCCTAAGGAGAGGGGTCCTGTTCATTTTGCTGTACAGTAGCTGGTTTCCCAGTCTTCTTAACTTTCCTCTTGGAAGGTTGGGCCATACTTTCAGGCTCTAACCCTTCTTTTTCACCCTGCTTTCGGCTCTGTGCTCTTGTTTTCACACACACAATCTCAGGGATGTCCAGCATTGCTGCATGGGTTTTTAATTCTACCTCAGCCCATGCTGAGGATTCCAGGTCATTACCAAGCAGACATGCAGCTGGAAGCTTTGGAGAGGCAACTACCTGTATCAGGCCAGTAACCCCCCCCCCCCAGTCTAATGTCGCCATTGCATGGTTAGTGGTAACACTGTCAGCATTGGTGACTGGGTAAGTTTTCCCAATCAAGTATTGCTCTGGGGAAACCAGTGTATCTCTCACCATAGTGACACTGGCACCTGTATCCCTCAGGGCGTCTATTCTAGTCCCATTAATCCAAGGGTATTGCAAATATTTCTTTAAGTTGGGTGGCCTCACAGCTAAAGTGGCAAACTCAACTTCCACTTCTGTGACTAGAACTGCTTCAGTGTGCAACTCGATTTGCTCTTGGCACACTGCTGATCCCATCTGGAGACTGGCTACACCAGGAGTAGCTGTAGGAGGACTAGGGGGCTTCTTGTTAGGACAAGTAGCAGCTCCAGTTAAGTGTCCCAACTTTTTACAGTTGTTACACCAGGCCTTTGCAGGATCAAAGTTCTTTCCCCTGTACCTATTATTGGACTGGGAAGAGTTTTGGGGCCCACCCACCTGTGCAGGTTTTTGGGGCCCTTTTGAAGACTCAGGCTTTTTATCTTGGGAGTTCTCACCACCTTTCCCCTGGGGAGGTTTTGTAACCCCTTTCTTTTGGTCACCCAATGGTTGTTTTAGTCACCCTTGTCTTGAACCAATGGTCTTCCTTCTTTCCCAATTCTTGGGGAGAAATTAGACCTAGGTCTACCAAATGCTGATGTAACTTTTCATTAGTGCAATTACTTAAAATATGTTCCTTCATAAACAAATTGTAAAGTCCATTGAAATCATGCACATTGTGTCCAGTTAACCAACCATCTAGTGTCTTAACTGAGTAGTCAACAAAGTCAATCCAGGATTGTTTTTGGGTTTTGTGAGCCCCCTGAATCTAATTCTGTATTCCTCAGTTGTGAGTCCAAATCTGTCAATCAGAGTTCTCTTCATGAGGTCATAAGACCCAGCATCTGCCCCTGTAAGGGTCAGGAGTCTGTCCCTGCAGTTACCAGAGAGCAGTTCCCAAAGAAGTGCCCCCCAGTGTGATTTCTTCACTTTTCTCATTTCACAGGACCTCTCAAAGGCTGTGAACCATTTTGTGATCAGTACTCAAGAGGTCTTCACCATTCTCAGAGGGATGGTCCTTTGCATACCCAGCCAACAGCTCCTGGAGCTTTTGTTTGGTGGGATGGGACCCCATGGTTATATTTTTAATTTTGCATAGGGACCTTAACTCCTTGAAAGATAAGTGGAGGTAAGGGGTGAGGTCGAGTTCCTCAACCTGGTCCTCTATGCCATTGTGGCTATCTTCACTAACAGCTGGGTTCTTGTTAAGAGACATTGTTGAAAAACTTCTAACCCCTCTTATCCCTAGCTAAAGTGACGTTTTATGTTTCAAAAATTCTAAAGGGACTTAACCAAGGCCCTAACAAGAGTTTTATTAATTTGGAAAGATTTGTCAATTCAAAAATCAGAATTCTAAAGACAATTTAAGAGTTCTGTTGTGTGATCAGGTGGTAACCAAGTTAGTCCAACAAAGCAAAGTTGTATATCCCACCGCTGATCCACCAATGTAGGAAGCTGGCTCTGTATAAACTATACCAAAGTGAGGTATAGTGTGCACAGAGTCCAGTGGAACCCCAAAGGTAGGCAGAGGTAAAAGTAGATAGCACCTTACTCTCTATTTGTGGTAGTGTGGGCGAGCAGTAAGGCTTTATCAGAGGGTAGTGTTAAGCATTTGTTGTACACACTCAATCAGCAAATGATTGCACACACTCAAAGACTGAACTTCAGACCAATTGGTTTTGTATAAAAATATTCTTTTAGTTATTTTATTTCCTAGAACCAAGCAAGCCTGGCACAGATAAGTGATTTATACTTTGCAGTAATAATACAGTTTGAATTGCAGTTGTATATATACTTTGGTTTGATTACAGTAGAATTACTGGTAATGCAATACTTTTAAATATTGTACATATACTTTGTATTGACTTTTAAATAGGATGTCAAGTAAATTACTTTACAGATTACTTTTCTTACACAGTGCAGTATACCTGGATACTGCACTGGGACATTTCCTGTAAACAGGTAAGTAAAAGCGTTTTGGTTATTTGGTTACAGTTTTAGAGACTTTTATAGATTTTCCAACTCCACACTTAGAAACGTTTTCATAGAAAACAGTCAATGTTATCCTATGGGAGAAAATAGTGTTATCGGTTCAGAGGTAAGTACTTTGTTTTGGGAGTTGGGTTTCTGGGGTTAGACTCAGGGGTCCCCAAGGGTCGAGGATGC
The DNA here is from genome assembly GCA_963921515.1 of Calotriton arnoldi. Classification (NCBI taxonomy): domain Eukaryota; kingdom Metazoa; phylum Chordata; class Amphibia; order Caudata; family Salamandridae; genus Calotriton; species Calotriton arnoldi. The sequence continues at coordinate 60,735 of CAWUFW010007512.1, forward strand.
ACTCTCAGAGCACCCTCAGCGGCACTAGGGCAGCCGGGTGCAGAGTGCTGAGGCCCAATGTTATCCAATGGGGGATAGGGGGCCTCCGGTTGGTGGCTGCTTACGAGCAGGCCACAAGGTTGTGGGAGCAAAGCTCCTGGACTTAAGCTCAGGGCAAATGGCGGTTCAAGTTAGCACCAAAGGTACACCCTCAGCGGCACTAGGGCGGCGGCTGCAGGGTGCTGTTTTGTCGTCGGTTGCCCTTTTACTTTCAATGGGGATTCTCCGGTTTGCAAACACACTGCAGGCTCGGGACGAAGGTCTTCTGGGAGCGACCACCACTTGGAGAGGTAAGTTAGGATGCTGGGGGTTGGTTAGACACCGCCGGTTGGGCCACCCAAGGCGTTGGGCGTCGGGTGCAGGGGTGTCTTTAAGGGTAGGATCTTCTTACCAGCTCCTGGTCGCGGTTGGGGGGACCTCCCGGATTAAGGTTGCAGGCGTCAGCTGGAGGCTTGAGGCAGGTCAGGGATCACTGGATCTCGGGTCTGGATTGGCGGGGAGACCTCCTCGTGGTGTTGGGCCACTTGAACTCGGGCCGTGGGCGACGGGTGCAGAGTGGTGCAGACTCGCAGATTTTGCTGGAGTCTGTAGGTGAACAAATTCAGCGTTCACGGGAGACACAGTCTTTTCCTTGGAAGGCAGGGCGGGTCCTCGGGGTTCTTGAGGTTGCTGGCTGCAGGACACACCGGAGTTTTGCTTCTGCAGGTTCGAGGTGGGGACAGGCCGGTAGGGCTGGGGCCAAGTCAGTGGGCGTCCTCCTCTTCTTAGCTTCGGCACGGCTGTTCGGTCCTTCTTCTTCTTTTCTTCTTGGTCGTTGCTTGTCTGAGGAGGCAAGGTTCAGGGGTGCCCCTAAATACTAGATTTAGGGGCGTTACAGGTAAGTAAAAGGTTTGGACCAATGGGTCCCTTCCTTGGGGTGGGTACACTCCCTATTATGCCACCCTCCAGTGGGAGGGGGGCATATGCCTCACTCTGGTTGGCTGGGTCCCCCCATCTGCCAGATGACGGGGACTGAGAGTTGTGATTCACCTCGCCTCCCCACCTGAGGGGTGGGGTTGGCAAAAGTGGGTACACCTCCCTTCCTTACTTGGTTTTCCCACCGGTTCTCCCACCCAAAGTGGGGGTCAGAACCGGTGGGGACCTGTTGCTGGAAGCAGCAAAAGGCCTGGGGAAGCTCACAAAGGTGGAAAGCCTTTGAAGCTTCCCCTTCGTGGACCCTGCCCATCCTGGGGGAGTATGCTTGGCACATCGTCCCAGGATGTGCATTGTTACAGAACCCCCGAAAGCAGCAGGCTCTCGACCCAGGGGTCCAGAAACATGTCTGGTGGTGGCAATTGGGGAGCAGCAACTCAGTCTGGACACTTGTGTTAGGTCATTTTTCAGGGACATCTCTAAGATGCCCTCTGTGTGCATTTTTAATTAAATCCTACACTGGCATCAGTGTGGGTTTAATGTGCTGAGAAGTTTGATACCAAAGTTTTTAGTAAAGCCATTATGGTACTGTGGAGTTCGTAATGACAAACTCCCAGCACCATATACTCTTAATGGCAGTACTGCACTTACAATGTCTAAGAATTGGCTTGGACACTGTAGGGGTACAGGGCTCATGCACCTGTACCCTCACCACTGGTATAGTACACCTAGCTAGTGGGGTGGCTGATCTATGCCAGGGCAGTGGGTTGTAGGCATGGCACACAGGGATGTGTGCTATGTTGACTCTTCACTTTGTTCTGCACCAGAACACGCAGCCTGAAAAGGCAGTGTGTGAGTGTAAAGGTACAGGGCCCCTAAGGGTGGCACAATAAGTGCTGCAGCCCTTTGAGGCCTTCCCTGGCCACAGTGCCCTGGGTACCTGTGGTACCATTTACCAGGGGCTGACCTGTGGCCAGAGAGTGGCAATTGGGTTTGGTCTTCAATGCAGTTTAGGGAAAGAACATAGGCCCTGGGTACCTGATTGGCAGGAGCCCAGGGCACACTCAGTCAAAGTACATCAGCAGTTCAGCAAAAAGTGGGGGCAACGATGCAGAAAGAGGGCACTTTCTCACAGCTTGATTCACTCCATTCTGACGGGCTCCACACAACCATCCCAGCACTTACCTTATCCATGTAACCTGGTCCTGATGATGACCTGAAATTGTACAGGTCGAAACGCCGTCGATCCTCCAGCGCAATTGTGGGTGTTACTATGGTCTCCTCAAACAGTTGAATCCATTTCTGTAAAATTATCTGTTAACTGTTTCCGTGACCTTCAACTTAATTGATTTTAGCACCGTTTACGCTGTTTCTTCACCTTGCCTTTTGTCACTGCGCCGTTCACCTTCATGAGCACGAATGTGCACACCAACAATTGGGTTACCTATGCATATATTGTAATGTAGTGCTGATATAACTACTTGCATTTCAAATAGATTTACCCCTTTTTTTCACTCTCCTTTGTGGACTCCCTTTTTTACCCTCTCATATTGATTTGCTTCTTTAATTGTATCTGTCTTACTTAATGATTACCGCTTGAGACATTGTTTCTTGTTTATACAAGCTATGTAGAAAGGCCTCTTTGAGAGGGCTTAATAAAGTAAAAGAGACTGGAAATTAAATAATTACTGCCCCCACCGCAGCTAGCCTTGTAGTAGCAAACTGGGTTCAAACTGGAATGGCATGGTGAGCAAAAAAACGATGGATTTAGGCCCAGATCTCTGTACTGGGGTGAATGTATGACATTGTTCTGCATTCTGTCCATCAATTGTTATTTTTGCAATTGTCCCGTGCTCTCCATGCCACTGGAATCAAGCTATCCTGGCTGAAGAGGTGTGAAACCCCGAAACCGGTCCTAGGATGCTTGTTTCCAGTCCAGCGAGGACCTGACCTGGCAGTTCGGGCTGGACTGTTCCCATCGGGCACAGGGTCAAGACTGCTTTGCATATGGCTGGGTTCAAACTGGAATGGCATGGTGAGCAAAAAAACGATGGATTTAGGCCCAGATCTCTGTACTGGGGTGAATGTATGACATTGTTCTGCATTCTGTCCATCAATTGTTGTTTTTGCAATTGTAGTAGCAATGACATCCACTGTTTACTCACTGGAGTATAAACTATCAACGTGAAAGGAAATTTCACTATATATAGGATATCTTATTTATATGTATTTGTTCAGTTTGGTCACTAAGATAAAAAAAGTATAGTATATATGTTGGACACTTATGTATGTTGTTGTTGTTGAATAACCCGACACATGGTAATTGTCATTTATGTGACAATCAAAGTCTTTGACCTTCATTAGTTATGTCATTTATGTGAGAGTCTAAGTTTTGATTTTGTGGTCTTAAGTTATGATTTATGTAAAGTGTTGTCTTGTACTCCTGTATTAATATAGTTTTTTGGGGTTTACAATATCATAGGACGGTAGTGGTGGTTTAGAAGTAGCACATCAAATTCTCAAAATAGCTTTAACGTTATTTATCTGTTTCCAGTATGTCAATATGCAGAGATTACGGTGCCCTTCAAGATAACAGGAGCATCCCACTACCAAGGATGCCAAGTCAACGGGTATTAAATACCCGTTGTTTCAAAGTCTAAGAAAACGGTTGTACCTCGGCACTCTAATATTTGACTAAAACAATTTACAGTGTGGGCATTAGATTTAGCTAAATGGCCAGTACTCGAAGTCCTACAACAATGATTACTTAATCGATATATTGTGTCAAAAATAGAAGAACATTTCCAAATAAATCAAGCAAAAGGAGAAGAGAACATCAAAAATGAGTATTTTTCTTGTGCAATTTAATGTTATTTAGTCCAATGTTTTCCAAAAGTGTCTAAGAGTCAAGGAGCAGTACATGTAATATTCACATTGTATACATAGTTTGAAAATTGGTTGAGCACTACAAGCTGTCATCGGCTGTTCGTCAACCACTACTACCTGGAAGGCCCTAGGATTAGGACCTCCAGTCTGGCCGCGAATATTGCTCTTGCTTGTAGTGCTCAACCAATTTTCAAACTATGTATACAATGTGAATATTACATGTACTGCTCCTTGACTCTTAGACACTTTTGGAAAACATTGGACTAAATAACATTAAATTGCACAAGAAAAATACTCATTTTTGATGTTCTCTTCTCCTTTTGCTTGATTTATTTGGAAATGTTCTTCTATTTTTGACACAATATATCGATTAAGTAATCATTGTTGTAGGACTTCGAGTACTGGCCATTTAGCTAAATCTAATGACCACACTGTAAATTGTTTTAGTCAAATATTAGAGTGCCGAGGTACAACCGTTTTCATAGTTTTTTGGGGACGGGCCAGTACACAGAGAAAAAATCCTTTTCTGTGTTTCAGAGTGTAATGTTTTTTGTCTCCTTTCATGTTTTAACCTATACATCCAACAGGGTTTGGAATGTAAGAAAGTGTGGTATACCAGTGAGAGGATTTCTATATAAACAAGAGATAGAGTAATATTCCCAATAGATGTTGGCATTGAGGGGTACGGAAATATTACGTAGCCCCCTCAAAACAGTGGCTGCATCTATGGTGTGAGGAGTTTCTCCCCTTTTTTGTTTCTTACATTAAATGATCTCACCCATCATTACCTTAACAGAATCTCTCCCAGTTTCGATATTTACTGTTTAGAGGGAAGCATTTGGAATTAGTGGGGTATTTCAATTGCAAAGTGCTCCTAAAAACCTAACTTTAGCTTTGCAAAGTAAACTGGGTCACGCAGTATACTGAGGCCATGTTGCCTCTTGTTTTTTCCTCAACAAGATGCTGCTCCTACACCGGGGTGCCACCAGCCTCATGTGATGGCAGAACAAGGCCTGTTAGGTTTTCTCCCTGTATGAAAAGCCTCAGAGGACCTAAAGAGCTGGACAGACCTACTGAAGTCCACACTCCTTCAAGAAGCTAGAAATAGCTGCTGTACTGCCAGGAATGAAAACATTCAATGTATTATTCGTACTGTTAGTGACTCATCCCCTTCTACCTTTTCCTTTTGGCTATCCTTCCCTCTGGATGCTTTTACAGACTTCCCACCACTCTTTATCTCAATAACTGGGTATGCCAGAGGTTTCTTTACATCACATGTTGACTGGACAAGGATCAAACGCAAATATGTTCTGGAAAAGTTCTTGCAAAGAAACTCTTTTCTGATCCTCTAGTGGTTAAACATTACATTAAAACTGCCCCTTCTGGACTTCCAACTCGGTATCAAGGAAACTGTGTTGCAGCTATGACTCTCTGCACCTTTACCACAGTACTCGGTTGAAAGATGTAGAAATTGGATTATTAGTTGAGGAACTAGGTACCCACCTCAGGTAATAACGACAATCCTTGTTAGAGTGAATCACTGAAATCACTAAATTGACTTAAGCTCAGTACCTTGGTAGCTATGGCACAGAGCAGACAGGCTGAACGTAGAGGTAATGTATGTGTAAAATATTTATACAATACTAGTAAAGTTGAAATGTAAATCAATAAAAATCCCAAAATGAATTAGAAAAATAGAGTACAATTTAATATACAAAATGGCACCAAAATACCAAAAATCCAATCACGGAAAACAGAGATATGAAGTTTAAATTTGTTAGGTAGGAATAGCGTGAAGAAACACAAAGCACCATTGATTGTCAATGGTCACTGTAGCCCACGACCCAGATGCAATAATGACTGTAACCGAGCAAGGGTTGGATACACTAACCAGGTTCTTCAAAATCAAATATTTTACCTTCTGACTTTAATCCTTTAAGTCCCAATCCACCACAGGAGTACACTTATGAAGCCAGCAGAACCTCAAGTGACGCACTTAGAAACACACAGGGTGTCAAGCAGAGTCCAGCCCAGGTACAACTATCTGCTGGGCAGGTGCAGGAAGGGACTCTTGTAGCTTGTTGTATCCCTTAGCTTCAAATGGAGGTCAGCCTTATGATCTTTGGAGTCCACTTCTTTGTTCTGGGTACAAGAGGGAGAGCAGATCCAGACTTCTAGGCTCTTCTTGGGACTCAGACAGCAGGTTCAGTGATCTTCTGATTTTAAACAGGTCTAGAATTGTTCTAAAGTGGGTGCCTGGAGAGGCCACATTAGTACCTGGCCCTAACCATTGGGGTTAAGGTTCCCGGGACTAACCCTACCCACTTTGGGCATCTTCAAGAAGGCAAAATATTCAGCTGTACGAAAATTGGGCTCTGAGGGCTTCGGGTGTGTATGGGAAGTGCCCTATGGTAATCCTAGTTTCCTAACACATCTAACACTCAAATTCAATTTGAGGCAGGTTTTGTACCCGTAATAAACTTAGAGAGAGACATCAGGTAGAACAAAAGCTGAAGTTGCAGCAACCAGACAGTGGTTACAAAAGATTTCGTTTGGCATGCTCTTTGTACCCTTTGAAGTGCACCCCAGGTGTTATATGTAAAATCCCAGCATACCTGTAAAGGAGGTCTTGACTTTCCAGCATGAATGTCAAAAAGAGGCCCACTATGATTGTAGCCTGTCTGACTGCTAGAACAAAAGAAAGGCCCTGCCAAAAAGTCAGCTAACATTTGCCTGTGACAGGGGAGGCCTCTTTGAATTGTGCCGAGAGTTATATGAAAAACCCCTGCAGACCTGTCAATCAGGATGTGACATTCAAGCAGAATTTGACACTTAAATAAAAGGATGCTCACAGCTCCATCCTGCATATTCTGTCGGGTTCAGAGAGGTCATCTATCTCTGCTCATTCAGGTCAGCCTGTTGTATGCTCCTGGGAGGCATTTCACACCCATTCACACCTATTAAAATGCTAATTATTGGATGGTAGAAACAGGACAGCAAAACTACAGATTAGCCTCCAGCAACTTCAAGAAGGGAAAAGCTGCTAAAAGTTACTTTTCCGACTTCACCCTTGAATTTGATTTCTAATAACTATTAAAATAGTTGTTTAATTGTTTTTATAGATAGTTTCATTCCAGTGATTCAGTATTAGCATTTAATATTACATCACATTGTTTTCCTATGGAACAGCCAGCCTTGCTACAATAAAAATGGCTTTGAGGTTGTAGTCACTGTAAGGACGTTTAACTTTTGCATGTCCTACTTTTTAATACCCTGCACCCTGCCTTATGGACAATAAAGCCTACTTAAGGGTAACATATAAATATTTAAAGGGAAGGTTTAGGTTTGTCAAAAGGTGCTATTTTGACAGGTACAATTTGCAGATTAAATCTGCCACAGCAGGCTACCAATTGTAGGCCTACAGTCATGTTTGTACTGTTACTGTAAGTGACACAATGGGTGCCGCAGTCCACTAGTGACATTTACCTTGCAGGCCGTGTGTGCAGTTCATACTATAGACTAGGGATTTATAGGTAAGTTAACTATGTCAATTAGGAGTACCCCAATTTTACCATGTTGAAAGGAGAAGCACAAAAACGTTATCGCTGATTAGCAGGGGTAAAGTGCACAGAGTTCTACAGCCAGCAGAAATGTAGGCTACAGCAAAATGTAAAATATCCAGGGTGTCACGAATAAATGGTGGATGTCCTACAAAGGAAAACTGTCCTCATGCTACTTTGCTGGTTATACCTTGCTTCTATTGGTGGTTACATGCTTGTTTTACATATGGAAACATACATTTACACACATGGAGCAAATCTCCACAAAAGAGACCTGTGTTTAGGCATATCATTTGTATGTGCTCAAAATCTTCTGCATATTAAGTGTGAGCAAGATACATTATATATGCACCTGCTCAGTTGATATTATGTTGGATAAACTGTTCATTATGTACAGTTGTGCATACAGAAACTGTGCTTTTTGGTTTGAGAATGTGCATGATTGGCATTAGCTGCACAACTCTTTTTCTGATGTTTCCTCTTTCATGAAAAAATCACCAGTATTTGACCTACTGTGAGTATCATCTGCCGCTACCCATGGAGAGGCCTCTGGTTCCATAAAGAAGGGCCTGTGTTTTGTACACGGTTAGAATTTTATCAAAATTCAGGCACATATTTATCGAGGTTTTGCGTCGCCCTTGCGCCACGCAAGGGAATGCAAGGTCGACGCAAAACCTAATTAAGATTAATGAAGCCACACACGTCCACCTTGCTTGGCCCTGAGTCGCTTGATAAATCTAGAGTTACGCAAGGCAGCACAAATCGCTGCCTTGCGCTACTCTGGACAGGGACGCATGCCATGGGTGGAGCATGGGTGTTCCCACGGACCCCACCCATGGATTCTGACACATTCCCAGATTTACCAACATTGGTAGACCTTTGAACGCCTCTGAAGATTGTTTTTGTGCAAGAAGGTGCCCCTTCCTGCACAAAAACCATCCTGCCTACATCACAGGTACCCTTGCACCATCGTGTAAGGGTGCCTACATTGGAGCTAGACAGCAGTTTGTGCACCAGCGCAGGCAGAGAGCAGGAGTGTGCCATGTAATGTTAAAAATAGCACATTCCTGCCCTCACTTTCACGCAGCGCCGCACAGCAAGGTGGCTTGCTGCGTTGTGTTAAATATTGATAAATATGGGCCTCAATTTTCAAAATATACTCCAAGTCACTCACTCAGCACCAATCTCTAATGGAGGTGGGTGATCATATTGAGTCTGTAGGACAATCAATAAGAAAAAATTATATTATAGACACAAGATATAATAAGTGAAAAATGTTTTCTGCAGTTGGTCAATCTCTCAGGTGGAAATGGCAGCAAAATTGGTTTCCAAAATAAGCAACTGGCCATGAGGAGAAGCGGCAGAAAATAAGAAGAAGTCTGCAGAAACATGTCCAGTCTTCTATGGGGAAGGTGATAAATCTGGTAAAAAACAAAAATCTTACTAATGCCAAAGATAACAAACGAGCATCAACAAAGACAATATGTTTCTCCTATGTGAGATGTGTTGGTTTTGTCAATGTTTTTATACATGTTGCACCACGACAAGCATTGACTGCGCCATAGCACTTTTTGATCCTGTAAGCCATGTTGCACAGCAGCCACCTGCTGCTGTGCAATATGTCTAAACACAACCCGGAGGCTTTAACCCCTTCGCTGCTAGGCCTTTTCCCCTCCTGTGCTAAGCCTTTTTTTGGCTATTTGGGGTAGTGCGCGCTTAGGCCCCTGTAACTTTTTGACCACATAAGGTATCCATGCCAAATTTGCGTCCTTTTTTTCTAACATCATGGGGATTGTAAAGGTACCCAGGGTTTGTAGATTCCCCTGGAGGGGACCCAGAAATTAGTCAAAATACAGCTAAATTTTTTTTTTTTTGGAAAAAGGCAAAAAAGGGCTACAGATGAAAGCGTCTTGATTTTCCCTGCAAATGGCATCAAAAAAGGGGTTGTGGGGATGAAATCACCATCTTCCCAGCTTTCAGGGACAAGCAGACTTTTGTCAGAAAACCAACTTTTTTACACAGTTTTGGCGTTTTTCTGGGACATAGCCTATTTTTGCTATTTTTTGTGCTTTCAACCTCCTTCCAGTTAATGGTAGAAATGGGTATGAAACCAATAATGGATCCTGGAAAGCCATACATTTATGAAAAGTAGACAAAATTCTGAATTCAGCAAGGGGTCATTTGTGTAGATCCTTAAAGTTTTCCTTATAGAAACTAACAGTTAAATAAAGGAAAAATTTAAAATTAGTTGAACAAAACAGCCATTTGTGTCAACGTTTTCACCTGTAACTTCTTCTAATTATGACAGCTATTTGAAGGCAATATACCGTTATATCCGCTGGACCTTTCTGGTTGTGGGGATATATAGGACTTGTAGGTTCACCAAGAACCCGACGAACCAAGAGCCAATAATTGAGCAACATCTTGCAATGATTTTTTTTTAAGTACCGGGTATATAGCAATTATTTTGGGGAAAATGTATACATGGAAAAATTGTTATGAAAGACACCTATGTATTTCTGAAATGGGAACAAAATGTAGATTTTAGAAACAGTAGATATTTGCACATTTCCGAAATTGGGAGTACCCATACTAGCATGAGAATTATAGGTCATTTTTCAAAATGACTTATTTTTACACATTGTCTTTCATTTGGAAGGCAGAAATGCATCGAAAGTCAATAGGTAATAACAGTTGCTCTACAATTCTGTGTTACCCTAAGTCTCCCGATAAAAATGGTACCTCACTTGTGTGGGTCGGCCCTAGTGCCTACGACAGGAAACGGCGCAAAATGCAACGTGGTCGCACCTCAATTTCGCAGTGAAAAATGACCCTTTTTTGGCAAAGTGCCTAGCTGTAGTTTTTGAACCCTAGCTCTGCCGGCACCTAGGGAAACCTAGCAAACCTATACATTTTTGAAAACTAGACACCCAGGGGAATCCAGGATGGGGTGACTTGACTGCCTCCCACCAGGTTCTGTTACCCAGAATCCCTTGCAAACATAAAAAATTGTCCAAAAAACCACATTTTCCCCACATTTCTGTGGTGGAAAGTTCTGGAATCTGCGTGGATCCACAAATTTCCACCCACCCCGCGTTCCCCAAAGTCTTACGAGAAAAATGGTACCTCACTTGTGTGGGTCGGCCTAGTGCCTGCGACAGGAAACGGCGCAAAACGCAACGTGGTCACACCTCAATTTCGCAGTGAAAAATGACCCTTTTTGGCAAAGTGCCTAGCTGTAGTTTTGAACCCTAGCTCTGCCGGCACCTAGGGAAACCTAGCAAACCTATACATTTTTGAAAACTAGACACCCAGGGGAATCCAGGATGGGGTGACTTGACTGCCTCCCACCAGGTTCTGTTACCCAGAATCCCTTGCAAACATAAAAAATTGTCAAAAAAACACATTTTCCCCACATTTCTGTGGTGGAAAGTTCTGGAATCTGCGTGGATCCACAAATTTCCACCCACCCCGCGTTCCCCAAAGTCTTACGAGAAAAATGGTACCTCACTTGTGTGGGTCGGCCTAGTGCCTGCGACAGGAAACGGCGCAAAACGCAACGTGGTCACACCTCAATTTCGCAGTGAAAAATGACCCTTTTTTGGCAAAGTGCCTAGCTGTAGTTTTTGAACCCTACCTCTGCCGGCACCTAGGGAAACCTAGCAAACCTATACATTTTTGAAAACTAGACACCCAGGGGAATCCAGGATGGGGTGACTTGACTGCCTCCCACCAGGTTCTGTTACCCAGAATCCCTTGCAAACATAAAAAATTGTCAAAAAACCACATTTTCCCCACATTTCTGTGGTGGAAAGTTCTGGAATCTGCGTGGATCCACAAATTTCCACCCACCCCGCGTTCCCCAAAGTCTTACGAGAAAAATGGTACCTCACTTGTGTGGGTCGGCCTAGTGCCTGCGACAGGAAACGGCGCAAAACGCAACGTGGTCACACCTCAATTTCGCAGTGAAAAATGACCCTTTTTTGGCAAAGTGCCTAGCTGTAGTTTTGAACCCTACCTCTGCCGGCACCTAGGGAAACCTAGCAAACCTATACATTTTTGAAAACTAGACACCCAGGGAATCCAGGATGGGGTGACTTGACTGCCTCCCACCAGGTTCTGTTACCCAGAATCCCTTGCAAACATAAAAAATTGTCAAAAAAACCACATTTTCCCCACATTTCTGTGGTGGAAAGTTCTGGAATCTGCGTGGATCCACAAATTTCCACCCACCCCGCGTTCCCCAAAGTCTTACGAGAAAAATGGTACCTCACTTGTGTGGGTCGGCCTAGTGCCTGCGACAGGAAACGGCGCAAAACGCAACGTGGTCACACCTCAATTTCGCAGTGAAAAATGACCCTTTTTGGCAAAGTGCCTAGCTGTAGTTTTTGAACCCTACCTCTGCCGGCACCTAGGGAAACCTAGCAAACCTATACATTTTTGAAAACTAGACACCCAGGGGAATCCAGGATGGGGTGACTTGACTGCCTCCCACCAGGTTCTGTTACCCAGAATCCCTTGCAAACATAAAAAATTGTCAAAAAAACCACATTTTCCCCACATTTCTGTGGTGGAAAGTTCTGGAATCTGCGTGGATCCACAAATTTCCACCCACCCTGCGTTCCCCAAAGTCTTACGAGAAAAATGGTACCTCACTTGTGTGGGTCGGCCTAGTGCCTGCGACAGGAAACGGCGCAAAACGCAACGTGGTCACACCTCAATTTCGCAGTGAAAAATGACCCTTTTTTGGCAAAGTGCCTAGCTGTAGTTTTTGAACCCTAGCTCTGCCGGCACCTAGGGAAACCTAGCAAACCTATACATTTTTGAAAACTAGACACCCAGGGAATCCAGGATGGGGTGACTTGACTGCCTCCCACCAGGTTCTGTTACCCAGAATCCCTTGCAAACATAAAAAATTGTCCAAAAAACACATTTTCCCCACATTTCTGTGGTGGAAAGTTCTGGAATCTGCGTGGATCCACAAATTTCCACCCACCCCGCGTTCCCCAAAGTCTTACGAGAAAAATGGTACCTCACTTGTGTGGGTCGGCCTAGTGCCTGCGACAGGAAACGGCGCAAAACGCAACGTGGTCACACCTCAATTTCGCAGTGAAAAATGACCCTTTTTTGGCAAAGTGCCTAGCTGTAGTTTTTGAACCCTACCTCTGCCGGCACCTAGGGAAACCTAGCAAACCTATACATTTTTGAAAACTAGACACCCAGGGAATCCAGGATGGGGTGACTTGACTGCCTCCCACCAGGTTCTGTTACCCAGAATCCCTTGCAAACATAAAAAATTGTCAAAAAAACACATTTTCCCCACATTTCTGTGGTGGAAAGTTCTGGAATCTGCGTGGATCCACAAATTTCCACCCACCCCGTGTCCCCCAAAGTCTTACGAGAAAAATGGTACCTCACTTGTGTGGGTCGGCCTAGTGCCTGCGACAGGAAACGGCGCAAAACGCAACGTGGTCACACCTCAATTTCGCAGTGAAAAATGACCCTTTTTTGGCAAAGTGCCTAGCTGTAGTTTTTGAACCCTACCTCTGCCGGCACCTAGGGAAACCTAGCAAACCTATACATTTTTGAAAACTAGACACCCAGGGAATCCAGGATGGGGTGACTTGACTGCCTCCCACCAGGTTCTGTTACCCAGAATCCCTTGCAAACATAAAAATTGTCAAAAAAACCACATTTTCCCCACATTTCTGTGGTGGAAAGTTCTGGAATCTGCGTGGATCCACAAATTTCCACCCACCCCGCGTTCCCCAAAGTCTTACGAGAAAAATGGTACCTCACTTGTGTGGGTCGGCCTAGTGCCTGCGACAGGAAACGGCGCAAAACGCAACGTGGTCACACCTCAATTTCGCAGTGAAAAATGACCCTTTTTGGCAAAGTGCCTAGCTGTAGTTTTTGAACCCTACCTCTGCCGGCACCTAGGGAAACCTAGCAAACCTATACATTTTTGAAAACTAGACACCCAGGGAATCCAGGATGGGGTGACTTGACTGCCTCCCACCAGGTTCTGTTACCCAGAATCCCTTGCAAACATAAAAAATTGTCCAAAAAACCACATTTTCCCCACATTTCTGTGGTGGAAAGTTCTGGAATCTGCGTGGATCCACAAATTTCCACCCACCCCGCGTTCCCCAAAGTCTTACGAGAAAAATGGTACCTCACTTGTGTGGGTCGGCCTAGTGCCTGCGACAGGAAACGGCGCAAAACGCAACGTGGTCACACCTCAATTTCGCAGTGAAAAATGACCCTTTTTTGGCAAAGTGCCTAGCTGTAGTTTTTGAACCCTAGCTCTGCCGGCACCTAGGGAAACCTAGCAAACCTATACATTTTTGAAAACTAGACACCCAGGGGAATCCAGGATGGGGTGACTTGACTGCCTCCCACCAGGTTCTGTTACCCAGAATCCCTTGCAAACATAAAAAATTGTCCAAAAAAACACATTTTCCCCACATTTCTGTGGTGGAAAGTTCTGGAATCTGCGTGGATCCACAAATTTCCACCCACCCGCGTTCCCCAAAGTCTTACGAGAAAAATGGTACCTCACTTGTGTGGGTCGGCCTAGTGCCTGCGACAGGAAACGGCGCAAAACGCAACGTGGTCACACCTCAATTTCGCAGTGAAAAATGACCCTTTTTTGGCAAAGTGCCTAGCTGTAGTTTTTGAACCCTACCTCTGCCGGCACCTAGGGAAACCTAGCAAACCTATACATTTTTGAAAACTAGACACCCAGGGAATCCAGGATGGGGTGACTTGACTGCCTCCCACCAGGTTCTGTTACCCAGAATCCCTTGCAAACATAAAAAATTGTCCAAAAAACACATTTTCCCCACATTTCTGTGGTGGAAAGTTCTGGAATCTGCGTGGATCCACAAATTTCCACCCACCCCGCGTTCCCCAAAGTCTTACGAGAAAAATGGTACCTCACTTGTGTGGGTCGGCCTAGTGCCTGCGACAGGAAACGGCGCAAAACGCAACGTGGTCACACCTCAATTTCGCAGTGAAAAATGACCCTTTTTGGCAAAGTGCCTAGCTGTAGTTTTTGAACCCTACCTCTGCCGGCACCTAGGAAACCTAGCAAACCTATACATTTTTGAAAACTAGACACCCAGGGAATCCAGGATGGGGTGACTTGACTGCCTCCCACCAGGTTCTGTTACCCAGAATCCCTTGCAAACATAAAAATTGTCCAAAAAACACATTTTCCCCACATTTCTGTGGTGGAAAGTTCTGGAATCTGCGTGGATCCACAAATTTCCACCCACCCCGCGTTCCCCAAAGTCTTACGAGAAAAATGGTACCTCACTTGTGTGGGTCGGCCTAGTGCCTGCGACAGGAAACGGCGCAAAACGCAACGTGGTCACACCTCAATTTCGCAGTGAAAAATGACCCTTTTTTGGCAAAGTGCCTAGCTGTAGTTTTTGAACCCTACCTCTGCCGGCACCTAGGAAACCTAGCAAACCTATACATTTTTGAAAACTAGACACCCAGGGAATCCAGGATGGGGTGACTTGACTGCCTCCCACCAGGTTCTGTTACCCAGAATCCCTTGCAAACATAAAAAATTGTCAAAAAACCACATTTTCCCCACATTTCTGTGGTGGAAAGTTCTGGAATCTGCGTGGATCCACAAATTTCCACCCACCCCGCGTTCCCCAAAGTCTTACGAGAAAAATGGTACCTCACTTGTGTGGGTCGGCCTAGTGCCTGCGACAGGAAACGGCGCAAAACGCAACGTGGTCACACCTCAATTTCGCAGTGAAAAATGACCCTTTTTTGGCAAAGTGCCTAGCTGTAGTTTTTGAACCCTACCTCTGCCGGCACCTAGGGAAACCTAGCAAACCTATACATTTTTGAAAACTAGACACCCAGGGGAATCCAGGATGGGGTGACTTGACTGCCTCCCACCAGGTTCTGTTACCCAGAATCCCTTGCAAACATAAAAATTGTCAAAAAAACCACATTTTCCCCACATTTCTGTGGTGGAAAGTTCTGGAATCTGCGTGGATCCACAAATTTCCACCCACCCCGCGTTCCCCAAAGTCTTACGAGAAAAATGGTACCTCACTTGTGTGGGTCGGCCTAGTGCCTGCGACAGGAAACGGCGCAAAACGCAACGTGGTCACACCTCAATTTCGCAGTGAAAAATGACCCTTTTTGGCAAAGTGCCTAGCTGTAGTTTTTGAACCCTACCTCTGCCGGCACCTAGGGAAACCTAGCAAACCTATACATTTTTGAAAACTAGACACCCAGGGGAATCCAGGATGGGGTGACTTGACTGCCTCCCACCAGGTTCTGTTACCCAGAATCCCTTGCAAACATAAAAAATTGTCAAAAAACCACATTTTCCCCACATTTCTGTGGTGGAAAGTTCTGGAATCTGCGTGGATCCACAAATTTCCACCCACCCGCGTTCCCCAAAGTCTTACGAGAAAAATGGTACCTCACTTGTGTGGGTCGGCCTAGTGCCTGCGACAGGAAACGGCGCAAAACGCAACGTGGTCACACCTCAATTTCGCAGTGAAAAATGACCCTTTTTTGGCAAAGTGCCTAGCTGTAGTTTTTGAACCCTAGCTCTGCCGGCACCTAGGGAAACCTAGCAAACCTATACATTTTTGAAAACTAGACACCCAGGGGAATCCAGGATGGGGTGACTTGACTGCCTCCCACCAGGTTCTGTTACCCAGAATCCCTTGCAAACATAAAAAATTGTCAAAAAAACACATTTTCCCCACATTTCTGTGGTGGAAAGTTCTGGAATCTGCGTGGATCCACAAATTTCCACCCACCCCGCGTTCCCCAAAGTCTTACGAGAAAAATGGTACCTCACTTGTGTGGGTCGGCCTAGTGCCTGCGACAGGAAACGGCGCAAAGCGCAACGTGGTCACACCTCAATTTCGCAGTGAAAAATGACCCTTTTTGGCAAAGTGCCTAGCTGTAGTTTTTGAACCCTACCTCTGCCGGCACCTAGGGAAACCTAGCAAACCTATACATTTTTGAAAACTAGACACCCAGGGGAATCCAGGATGGGGTGACTTGACTGCCTCCCACCAGGTTCTGTTACCCAGAATCCCTTGCAAACATAAAAAATTGTCCAAAAAAACACATTTTCCCCACATTTCTGTGGTGGAAAGTTCTGGAATCTGCGTGGATCCACAAATTTCCACCCACCCCGCGTTCCCCAAAGTCTTACGAGAAAAATGGTACCTCACTTGTGTGGGTCGGCCTAGTGCCTGCGACAGGAAACGGCGCAAAACGCAACGTGGTCACACCTCAATTTCGCAGTGAAAAATGACCCTTTTTTGGCAAAGTGCCTAGCTGTAGTTTTTGAACCCTAGCTCTGCCGGCACCTAGGGAAACCTAGCAAACCTATACATTTTTGAAAACTAGACACCCAGGGGAATCCAGGATGGGGTGACTTGACTGCCTCCCACCAGGTTCTGTTACCCAGAATCCCTTGCAAACATAAAAAATTGTCCAAAAAACCACATTTTCCCCACATTTCTGTGGTGGAAAGTTCTGGAATCTGCGTGGATCCACAAATTTCCACCCACCCCGCGTTCCCCAAAGTCTTACGAGAAAAATGGTACCTCACTTGTGTGGGTCGGCCTAGTGCCTGCGACAGGAAACGGCGCAAAACGCAACGTGGTCACACCTCAATTTCGCAGTGAAAAATGACCCTTTTTTGGCAAAGTGCCTAGCTGTAGTTTTTGAACCCTAGCTCTGCCGGCACCTAGGAAACCTAGCAAACCTATACATTTTTGAAAACTAGACACCCAGGGAATCCAGGATGGGGTGACTTGACTGCCTCCCACCAGGTTCTGTTACCCAGAATCCCTTGCAAACATAAAAAATTGTCAAAAAAACCACATTTTCCCCACATTTCTGTGGTGGAAAGTTCTGGAATCTGCGTGGATCCACAAATTTCCACCCACCCCGCGTTCCCCAAAGTCTTACGAGAAAAATGGTACCTCACTTGTGTGGGTCGGCCTAGTGCCTGCGACAGGAAACGGCGCAAAACGCAACGTGGTCACACCTCAATTTCGCAGTGAAAAATGACCCTTTTTTGGCAAAGTGCCTAGCTGTAGTTTTTGAACCCTACCTCTGCCGGCACCTAGGGAAACCTAGCAAACCTATACATTTTTGAAAACTAGACACCCAGGGGAATCCAGGATGGGGTGACTTGACTGCCTCCCACCAGGTTCTGTTACCCAGAATCCCTTGCAAACATAAAAAATTGTCAAAAAAACACATTTTCCCCACATTTCTGTGGTGGAAAGTTCTGGAATCTGCGTGGATCCACAAATTTCCACCCACCCCGCGTTCCCCAAAGTCTTACGAGAAAAATGGTACCTCACTTGTGTGGGTCGGCCTAGTGCCTGCGACAGGAAACGGCGCAAAACGCAACGTGGTCACACCTCAATTTCGCAGTGAAAAATGACCCTTTTTTGGCAAAGTGCCTAGCTGTAGTTTTTGAACCCTACCTCTGCCGGCACCTAGGGAAACCTAGCAAACCTATACATTTTTGAAAACTAGACACCCAGGGGAATCCAGGATGGGGTGACTTGACTGCCTCCCACCAGGTTCTGTTACCCAGAATCCCTTGCAAACATAAAAAATTGTCCAAAAAAACACATTTTCCCCACATTTCTGTGGTGGAAAGTTCTGGAATCTGCGTGGATCCACAAATTTCCACCCACCCCGCGTTCCCCAAAGTCTTACGAGAAAAATGGTACCTCACTTGTGTGGGTCGGCCTAGTGCCTGCGACAGGAAACGGCGCAAAACGCAACGTGGTCACACCTCAATTTCGCAGTGAAAAATGACCCTTTTTTGGCAAAGTGCCTAGCTGTAGTTTT
Organism: Calotriton arnoldi; assembly: GCA_963921515.1. Lineage (NCBI taxonomy): Eukaryota > Metazoa > Chordata > Amphibia > Caudata > Salamandridae > Calotriton > Calotriton arnoldi. Next base: position 79,004 of record CAWUFW010007512.1, read on the forward strand.
TGAACCCTACCTCTGCCGGCACCTAGGAAACCTAGCAAACCTATACATTTTTGAAAACTAGACACCCAGGGGAATCCAGGATGGGGTGACTTGACTGCCTCCCACCAGGTTCTGTTACCCAGAATCCCTTGCAAACATAAAAAATTGTCCAAAAAACACATTTTCCCCACATTTCTGTGGTGGAAAGTTCTGGAATCTGCGTGGATCCACAAATTTCCACCCACCCCGCGTTCCCCAAAGTCTTACGAGAAAAATGGTACCTCACTTGTGTGGGTCGGCCTAGTGCCTGCGACAGGAAACGGCGCAAAACGCAACGTGGTCACACCTCAATTTCGCAGTGAAAAATGACCCTTTTTGGCAAAGTGCCTAGCTGTAGTTTTTGAACCCTAGCTCTGCCGGCACCTAGGGAAACCTAGCAAACCTATACATTTTTGAAAACTAGACACCCAGGGGAATCCAGGATGGGGTGACTTGACTGCCTCCCACCAGGTTCTGTTACCCAGAATCCCTTGCAAACATAAAAAATTGTCCAAAAAACACATTTTCCCCACATTTCTGTGGTGGAAAGTTCTGGAATCTGCGTGGATCCACAAATTTCCACCCACCCGCGTTCCCCAAAGTCTTACGAGAAAAATGGTACCTCACTTGTGTGGGTCGGCCTAGTGCCTGCGACAGGAAACGGCGCAAAACGCAACGTGGTCACACCTCAATTTCGCAGTGAAAAATGACCCTTTTTTGGCAAAGTGCCTAGCTGTAGTTTGTGAACCCTAGCTCTGCCGGCACCTAGGGAAACCTAGCAAACCCACACATTTCTGAAAAGTAGACACCCGGGGATTCCAGGGATGGTGTGACTTGACTGCATCCCACCAGCGTTCCGTTACCCAGAATCCCTTGCAAACCTCAATTTTAGCTGAAAAAATCACATTTTCCACACATTTCTGTGGTGGAAAGTGCTGGCATCACGTGGACTCACACAAATTTCCTACCACCCAGCGTTCCCCAGGTCTCCCGATAAAAATGGTGCCTCACTTGTGTGGGAGGCCCAGTGCCTGCGACAGGCAAGGGCCCACAACGCAGTGAGGCACACCTCAAAATGGCCTGTCACAAAACCACCTGGTTTTGCAAAGTGTCACCTGGGTTTTGGCCCTGTGCTCGGCGGCCATCTAGGAAACCTACCAAACCACACATTTCTGAAAAGTAGACACCCGGGGGCTTCCAGGAGGTATGGCTTGCGTGGATCCCCCAACGTTTCCTTACCCAGAATCCCTTGCAAACCTCAATTTTAGCTGAAAAAATCACTTTTTCACACATTTGTGTGTGGGAAAGTGTGGCATCACTGGCCTCACACAAATTTCCTACCACCCAGCGTTCCCCCAGGTCTCCCGATAAAAATGGTGCCTCACTTGTGTGGGAGGCCCAAGTACCCGCGACAGGCAAGGGCCCACAACGTAGTGAGGCAACCTCAAAATGGCCTTTCACAAAACCACCTGGTTTTGCAAGGGAGTCACCTGGGTTTTTGGCCCTGTGCTCGGCGGCCATCTAGGGAAACCTACCAAACCCACACATTTCTGAAAAGTAGACACCCGGGGCTTCCAGGGAGGTATGGCTTGCGTGGATCCCCCAACGTTTCCTTACCCAGAATCCCTGCAAACCTCAATTTTAGCTGAAAAAATCACTTTTTCACACATTTGTGTGTGGGAAAGTGTGGCATCACTGGCCTCACACAAATTTCCTACCACCCAGCGTTCCCCCAGGTCTCCCGATAAAAATGGTGCCTCACTTGTGTGGGAGGCCCAAGTGCCCGCGACAGGCAAGGGCCCACAACGTAGTGAGGCGACCTCAAAATTGCCTATCTCAAAACCACCTGGTTTTGCAGGGGGTCACCTGGGTTTTGGCCCCGTGCTCAGCGGCCATCTAGGAAACCTACCAAACCCACACATTTCTGAAAAGTAGACACCCGGGGGCTTCCAGGGAGGTATGGCTTGCGTGGATCCCCCAACGTTTCCTTACCCAGAATCCCTTGCAAACCTCAATTTTAGCTGAAAAAATCACTTTTTTCACACATTTTTGTGTGGGAAAGTGTGGCATCACTGGCCTCACACAAATTTCCTACCACCCAGCGTTCCCCCAGGTCTCCCTATAAAATGGTGCCTCACTTGTGTGGGAGGCCCAAGTACCCGCGACAGGCAAGGACACAAAACGTTTTGAGGCAACATCAACATTGCCTATCAAAATGTTTTGGGCCCTTGCCTGTCGCTGGTACTTGGGCCTCCCACACAAGTGAGGCACCATTTTTATCGGGAGACCTAGGGAACGCTGGGTGGTAGGAAATTTGTGTGAGGCCAGTGATGCCACACTTTCCCACACAAACATGTGTCAAAAAAGTGATTTGTTCAGCTAAAAGTGAGGTTTGCAGGGGATTCTGGGTAGGAAACGTTGAGGGATCCACGCAAGCCATACCTCCCTGGAAGCCCCGGGTGTCTACTTTTCAGAAATGTGTGGGTTTGGTAGGTTTCCCTAGATGGCCGCCGAGCACAGGGCCAAAAACCCAGGTGACCCCTGTTGCAAAACCAGGTGGTTTTGTGAAAGGCCATTTTGAGGTCGCCTCACTACGTTGTGGGCCCTTGCCTGTCACGGGTACTTGGGCCTCCCACACAAGTGAGGCACCATTTTTATCGGGAGACCTGGGGAACGCTGGGTGGTAGGAAATTTGTGTGAGGCCAGTGATGCCACACTTTCCCACACAAAAATGTGTGAAAAAGTGATTTTTTCAGCTAAAAGTGAGGTTTGCAGGGGATTCTGGGTAAGAAACGTTGGGGGATCCACGCAAGCCATACCTCCCTGGAAGCCCCGGGTGTCTACTTTTCAGAAATGTGTGGGTTTGGTAGGTTTCCCTAGATGGCCGCCGAGCACTGAGGCCAAAAACCCAGGTGACTTCCTTGCAAAACCAGGTGGTTTTGTGAAAGGCCATTTTGAGGTCGCCTCACTACGTTGTGGGCCCTTGCCTGTCGCGGGTACTTGGGCCTCCCACACAAGTGAGGCACCATTTTTATCGGGAGACCTGGGGAACGCTGGGTGGTAGGAAATTTGTGTGAGGCCAGTGATGCCACACTTTCCCACACAAACATGTGTGAAAAGAGTGATTTTTTCAGCTAAAAGTGAGGTTTGCAGGGATTCTGGGTAAGGAAACGTTGGGGGATCCACGCAAGCCATACCTCCCTGGAAGCCCCCGGGTGTCTACTTTTCAGAAATGTGTGGGTTTGGTAGGTTTCCCTAGATGGCCGCCGAGCACAGGGCCAAAAACCCAGGTGACTCCCTTGCAAAACCAGGTGGTTTTGTGAAAGGCCATTTTGAGGTCGCCTCACTACGTTGTGGGCCCTTGCCTGTCGCGGGTACTTGGGCCTCCCACACAAGTGAGGCACCATTTTTATCGGGAGACCTGGGGGAACGCTGGGTGGTAGGAAATTTGTGTGAGGCCAGTGATGCCACACTTTCCCACACAAAAATGTGTGAAAAAGTGATTTTTTCAGCTAAAAGTGAGGTTTGCAGGGGATTCTGGGTAAGGAAACGTTGGGGGATCCACGCAAGCCATACCTCCCTGGAAGCCCCGGGTGTCTACTTTTCAGAAATGTGTGGGTTTGGTAGGTTTCCCTAGATGGCCGCCGAGCACAGGGCCAAAAACCCAGGTGACCCCCTTGCAAAACCAGGTGGTTTTGTGAAAGGCCATTTTGAGGTCGCCTCACTACGTTGTGGGCCCTTGCCTGTCGCGGGTACTTGGGCCTCCCACACAAGTGAGGCACCATTTTTATCGGGAGACCTGGGGGAACGCTGGGTGGTAGGAAATTTGTGTGAGGCCAGTGATGCCTCACTTTCCCACACAAAAATGTGTGAAAAAGTGATTTTTTCAGCTAAAAGTGAGGTTTGCAGGGGATTCTGGGTAAGGAAACGTTGGGGGATCCACGCAAGCCATACCTCCCTGGAAGCCCCCGGGTGTCTACTTTTCAGAAATGTGTGGGTTTGGTAGGTTTCCCTATGTGGCCGCCGAGCCCCGGGCCAAAAACCCAGGTGACCCCCTTGCAAAACCAGGTCATAATGAGATAATGTGTTGTTTATTTCTGCAGCGTGAAAATTTTGGCACAATATTGCAAGGAAAATGTGACAGACATTTTGAGGTTTGCAGGACATTGTGGGTACCATAACTTGTTGGGATCCACAAGAGAGATATCACCATGTACTCCCATGGGTGTTTCGTTTACGACAATATCTACAGTTGGTAGGTTATTCTTAGACGGAATGTACACCTTGGCAGACAGACTAAAAAGACAAAGATTACTGCACAGCCATCTATTCCTCAAGCACACACACATACTGGTTGGATTTGGCACGAGGGCAAGTGATGGTTCAGTATATACAATTTTATTAACAAGAGATTTCACAAAAATGAAATGCACTGTCAATAATTGAAAGGACAAAAACGGAACCAGTGACTCGCAGCTCGTGAGCTGTAAAGCCACGTCAAGGCCCCAACCGCTTTACAGGCCATTCACACACCTTTCATACGTGATACACACAAGACCATTCACACCCCCAGGCACGAAACAAACACATTACAACATTCACAAAAAGGGACAAGGTACACCCTGCTTGAGAAAGACAAAAAAAAATATTACTGCACAGCCATCTAATCCTCAAGCACACACACACATACTGGTTGGATTTGGCACGAGGGTGAGTGATGGTTCAGTATATACAATTGTATTAACAAGTGATTTCACAAAAATGAAATGCACTGTTAATAATTGAAAGGACGAGAAACTGAACCATTGACTCACAGCTCGTGAGCTGTAAAGCCACGACAAGGCACCAACCTCTTTACAGGCCATTCATACACCTTTCATACGTGTGACAAATACAAAACCATTCACACCACCAGCCGCGGGCCCATCACATTACAACACTCACACCAGCAGACAGCGCCATTCAAGGGCCCATCACTTTCACACGCCCACATTCCTAACACAGCAACCACACAAGCTGATGGATTGCGTGGAGTGTCGCTCGGCTAGCAGTGTGTGTAGTGACCAGCAGCAAGTCACTACTCACACACTGCCAGCCGAGCGCCACTCCACGCACACCGCCAGCCAAGCACCAGCCTACACACACCACCATCACATTTAGGATTTTTTTATACAAAAAAGAAAACACAAACAAATTGCAAATAGATACAAATCTACTAACACAAAATCAGAAACATTGCACTAATGCCAACCTTGAAACAGAACAACAATTCTTAAACATTACAGACCAGGCAGTTCACTTTACCACTCATGGTTGCTCCCAATAATTCTTTTGCTTGTGGTACGCTCTATAACAAGCAGGCACACACAGCCCAGGGTTAGAAGGACACTCAGGGCAGTACATACGAGTCTCCTTCCGCGTACCTCTTCGCCAACAGACTCTACATCTCCTAGTGGGAAAGTCTTTTGAGAGTGTAGGAGGAATGTGATCAGGAAAGTGGCGATCTTTCAATCGAGCCACATCCTCCACCACTCCAACTCTAGGAACACTTGCCTGTTCCACAACAACAAGGCTGCCTATGACAGACTCCTGAAACTGAACAAAAGTCAACTTTGACGCAGGAGAACACTCCTTGAACACAACAAAAGCATTGAAAGTTGCTAAATTGAAGAGATGGATGGCCAACTTCTTATACCAAATGTAAGACTTACGAATAGCAGTGTAAGGTTCCAACCTCTGATCTACTCTATCAACACCACCCATGTGCTTATTGTAGTCTAAAATGCACACAGGTTTGCGCACTTCAGCAATCTGACCCCAAACAGCCACAGGTGAAGTACTCTCATCATGGATGGTAGTCAGCATGTACACATCCCTCCTGTCCACAAATTTCACAGCTAGCAGTTCCTCACTACGCAAGGCACTGCACTGTCCCCTCTGAAGTTTTTTGCAAACAAGCTCTTTTGGATAACCTTTACGGTTAGAGCGGATTGTGCCACAAGCAAAAGTGTCCACTTTGAACAATTCCTTAAACAATTGCACAGCAGTGTAGAAGTTATCAAGGTACAAATGGTGGCCTCTGTTAAACAGTCCTCTAGCAAGTTCCCACACAATTTTCTCTGAAACTCCTACTAAAGTGGACGGACAACCAGGGGGTCAATAGTGGAATCCCTACCAGTGTACACACGCAAATTAAAAACATATCCTGTCCTACTCTCAGACAACATATACAGCTTAATTCCATAGCGTGCCCTCTTGCTAGGAATGTACTGCCTAAAAACCAAACGGCCCTTGAACAGCACCAAAGACTCATCAATAGATATTTCTTTCCCTGGAGTATAGATCTCTGAAAATCGATCTACAAAGTGATCAAGAACAGGCCGAATCTTAAAAAGACGGTCACATTCAGGGTGATCTCGTGGCAACGCCAAACCATTATCAACAAAATGCAGCATCCGAAGCAAAAGTAAATACCGATCACGAGTCATAACTGCAGGAAATATGGCCGTTGCCATCAAGGGACTGGTAGACCAATATGAACCCATGGACGGCTTCCTTATCAAACCCATCAAAAAGTCAAACCCAAAAACTTCTTCATCTCTTCCAGATTTGTGGGACTCCACTGGGTAGCTCTAGAATGGGGCCTAAGTCTGGCACTGTTGTCCCTCAAAAACTGTTCAGCATACAAATTAGTCTGCTCAACAATCTCACCCAAAAATACATCATCCATAAACAACTGAAAATACTGTATAGGCAAATAATGTTCACAATCCACTCTACACCCTGCATAACCACTAAAGGCAGGCAACACCGGCTGCACCATGTTTGGATCAACCCAGAGTCCAGCACTTCCAGTAGGAAGCCTAGCAGCCCCAGGCTGCAATCCAGATGCCTCTTGCACCATCGGCACAGTAGTATCCTCCTCTAAATCAGGCACTTCATCTGCACTGAGAGTACCTTCATCATCCGATGATTCCATGTGGAGAGAAAACTCACTTCCTGAATCTTCCCCTCCCTCCTCTCCCTCAGACGCACTGTCAGTCTCATAATCCTGCTCAGAGGAAGATTCAAGAAGCAAACCAACCACCTGCTGAGCAGTAATTCTACGGCTAGCCATAATGCTTACTAATAAAGGTTACTTGTCAAACAAGTCAACAACAACAAACCCTTTGTAAAAAAAAAGAAATAAACAAAATGTAGCTTTATCACAAAGACCTATATACTCCAACACTATACCACTCATGTGACAGAAGCAGCTAGACTCACCACCACCTACTCTGCACAGACACAGTAAGGATCAACAATATCCCACTAAAAAAGAAGAAGAAAAAAATTACACATAAGACAATGCAAAACATCGCAAAGAATTTCATGCTCTGAACACTAACAAATATGCTGCCATTATGGCACCACTTACAAAAATTCATTCATGCATGACAATAATACTCATTTGGAGTACACACAACAAAAATATTTTTCTTACCAAATAAATGCAATTACGCAAAACTGCAGAACCACAACTGCCGAAACCGCAAACAGGAATCAAAAGCTTTACACTAGAATAAAAAGGAGGAAAAAAACATTACAATCACATATGCAAATAATGCACCAGTCCACACACAATCCACCAGCCAAGCTAAGGGGTAGGTGGGCCTAACAGTATAAATAAAATATTCACACCCGTAAAAGGGAGCAACCCTTGCCCTTTTGGCCACTCCCCAACACAAAAATTAAAAAACCCTGGTGCCTAGTGGGCATTCCTGCTGCACGATCACATGATCGTGCAGCAGGAATGCACAAAGAGGCATCGGGGAAAGGAAAACCCTCTCCTTTCCTCGATGCCTCTTTGATACTAAACCCCCCTCCCCGAGCTAAACCTCACCTGATTTCCCCGACTCGCTGGAAGCAAATGGCTTCCAGCGCGTCGGGAAGAAGGAAACCCTCAATGATGTCAGCGCACCTCGCGCGCTGACGTCATTGATGGGGCGGGGGAGGCAGGGGAAGCCCTTCCCCTGCCTCCCCAAAAAAAAACCTAACGATCAGATTCCCACGGGGAGCGCCAGCGCTTCCCGTGGGTGATCTATGACGAGCTGGACTCGTCACGAGCACTGTGTGCCATGACGAGTCCAGCTCGCCATAAGCACCCGAAGGGGATAAAGGGTCAGAGCAGGATCTCAGCGGCAGACGAGGAGAAGGAACCTCCTGGTCACAGGAACTACACGAGCATTGCGCTCGAGAAATTCAAGGATGCAAAGACCTCCATCAAGGATTACAGCTAACTTTTCAGGGTGTAAATGGAGAGAAGGCACATCTGCCCTGCATATTTATCCACGAAGATGCCACCGTTTTGTGCAATACCTCTACTCAACTGGAGTACTTTCTACTGGCTAATCAGTAAGTGCTACCTCGTTGGGTAAATGTATAGTGCCTTTCCTACACTACAGCTGCGTAAAGGACCAGAACAATTGTCTCCAGTGACCTGTGTGTCTGTAACTTTGCCACCGCGCCGAAAGCGCCGGGGTCCTTTGAGTAAGCTGTCCATCATAGTGGGGAAAGGGCGGGCATACGTTGCATACCGCTAGTGTATGTGTGGCGGGGCCAAACGAGCGGGGCTTCTAGGCCCGTTCACATGCCTCTTGTTTATAAAGGGTCAGAGCAGGATCGCAGCGGCAGACGAGGAGAAGGAACCTCCTGGTCACAGGAACTACACGAGCATTGCGCTCGAGAAATTCAAGGATGCAAAGACCTCCATCAAGTATTACAGCTAACTTTTCAGGGTGTAAATGGAGAGAAGGCACATCTCCACGCTTACGAATTGCGCCCTCCCTCCCTCGTGATACAAAAGGGGATGATGGACGGAACGTTTGAGCCAATCAAACACTCACCCCCAGTCAACTGATCTGGGTTTAATCCATCATCATTCTTTAGCTCACTCCACCACCCCAGTTCAGACATTCCCTCGTGGGCATTCCTGCTGCACGATCACATGATCGTGCAGCAGGAATGCACAAAAGAGGCATCGGGGAAAGGAAAACCCTTTCCTTTCCCTCGATGTCTCTTTAGAATCAAACCCCCTCCCCGAGCCAAAACTCACCTTATTCTCCCGACGCGCTGGAAGCAAATGGCTTCCACCGCGTCGGGGAAGAAAGGGAAACCCTCAATGATGTCAGCGCGCTCGCGCGCTGACGTCATTGATGGGAGGGCGGGGCGGGGGGGAGGCAGGGGAAGTCCTTCCCCTGCCTTCCCCCAAAAAACCCGACGATCGGATTCCCACGGGGGGAGCGCCAGCGCTTCCCCCGTGGGTGGTCTTATGACGAGCTGGACTCGTCATGAGCACACGAGCACTGTGTGCCATGACGAGTCCAGCTCGTCATAAGCACCGAAGGGGTTAAGAAACAGGAGGGAGGAAGGTGGAAAACAGCAGAGAGTGGGAGGATGGGGGGTGTGTGTGTGTGTGTGTGTGTAACAATGGAGAGTGGCACAGTGGCATAATCGCAGGCCTTTCTCATAATACATTTCATGCAGAAATATGTATTTTTTCAATCTTTCTCCGGTCTAAAATAACCATAAAAGCATGTACATTTTGAATGAACAGTAAAATAATAACGATAAAATTCTTAAACACAAAGCCCTACGTTACAATTGCATTTGCTACTAGGGTCGTATGTGTCAAAAAATCATGACCTGCACATTTATACGTGTAGACTGAAAAGATATGTTACAGACAGTTATTCTTAATATAAAGAATACAAGTAGATCAATAGTCAATACTCAATGCAATATAAATGTTAGAGCCCTATCACAGTTATTCATTTAATAATAATTAGTATAAAAATCTACTTGACTGTTTTTCATATTGGGAGCAGGCGAAAAAAGCATGATCTAAAAAAGTGCTTGTGCATTAAAGTGTCAATGATCAGAGCAACTAAATTCTAGAAATTACTGTTAAAACCGATCAATGTGGACTATAGCAATAACCCTTAGCATTCATAGTTAATGCTCAAATTATTAAGATAAGTACGGCTATCAATAGCAGCATTAATTAAAAGCAAAAATCATTCATATATGCCACATATTTGTACTGTAACACATAAGCAAAACGCAAGAAAAATGACCATTCAAATGCGACACTTATGGTTGTGTTGTACATAAAAGGATAAAACAGCAGATTATTTTACTTTAAATCCTTGTGCAATAAAGTGCCTTTTACAGCAAAGTGCTAGCAAGTTCAGTTATTTTCTATGGGCCTTGTTCCTAAAGGTTCCATCCAACTTAAATGTACCTGAAAACATACTTAATATACATTTCAATGTCTTGTGTTCTGTTTTATTTTATCGCATCTCAATCACCAAGCATACAATAAATGTATAGAAAGTGCAAAAACTAGCCGTTCCATTTTATTATCACTTCTCAGTATCCTAATGGATTCCCTCAAATGTGATGTAAAGTGTGGTACAATGGGACTATCCATGTCCTCCTGTATGAGGAATACGCACGGCAAAAACAGATCAACTGTTCCTCTGTTTCAGTACTCGCCTCGCACGTGCAACATGAATACGTGTGAAAATCCTTCCATCTGCTACGGAATTTATTTGCTGGCAGAATTCCATACCTGATTTCTAAGACAATAGATCTGGCTTGCCGTGCTTCAATTCTGTCTAGAAAGGATTCAAACATCACAGTGCCCTTAAAATCTAGGAACTTCACTTATAGCACACCAGTATTGTTGTTGTGCCGCCATCTTTCACGGATATGGTTCCTGAATCTGCTCTTTAGACAGTCCAGGGTATTCTTCATGATTTGCTCAGTATTATCCCGGAATTCGTTGATCCCTAGCTTGGGCAACCAGGTTTGGATGTACTTGAGCCAAGGTAGGCGATCCGTTTTATCTGCCAATTTTACTTCCTTAAACGATTGCCTCAACGGTAATGGGGAATTGGTGGTCCAGAACCTGAGCCAGTAGACCAATGGTTTAAAAGCTGCCACTTATACTATATTCTTAAGGCCAAGATCAAGGCGCATTGGGATCAAAGGGGCATTCCAAGGTAACATGAGTACTGCTCTTATAAAGTTATTTTCCACTCTCTCAAGTCACCCTGTGGGGTTTAATCCCCAGATATCTGCTCTATATACCGCTGCACCCAGCCTTCTTGCCCATTAAATATCTAGAGCCAGTGTAATTATCCTGTAGCTTGAATTTTTTAGCCTTTTTACTATCGTTGAGCCTACGTGTTGAAGAGCCAACTGTCTCTTGGTTACCTGTGGAACCCACGTTAGCGTGTTTGCAGTTCTCGCCCCTTCTCACCATAGAATCATGCCAACAACAGAGACCCCCATGCACCATGGTTCATGGGTGCCTGCGTTGGCGCTCGGCTACAAATTAGGCGCCAGTGATGGCTGAAAGGACAGGAATGCAATGTATCTTGTAAATATGGTGCATTTGTGCCCTTTCGAATCAACGTAGGGAGGTACAGCAAATTGATTAGCGGCGCTGCACTGCGCCAATTCTTTGTAAATGATGCCCACAGTGTGGAAGCAAGAGTCTCTGCTGATAACATCTTGCCATGGCACTGTGCCTTCCTGTCACAGCAGAGTAGTCATGAAAGCTCTCTGGCAGTCTGGAGTGCATTAACAAACACTATGGCTGGTCGGGATTGAAAGTGACTGCAGAAACATGCACTCTAGAAGTGCATGTCAAAACCTAAAATAATGACTGAAATTGATGGTTAGGATTGAGAGGGATTGCAGAGACATGCACTCCAGGAGTTCATGTCAAAAAGGTTTAAAAAACTTTAAAAAACGGAGTACCTGGAGGGACTTGCTGCCAGTGGAAGGACACTGGCCATAGGAAGCAGTACTTGGTCCAGGCTCCACATCAGGGACCCATGGCGAAGACCCTGGAGGAAACTGGAGGAGAGGAGGAGGCGCTAACCAATAAGAAGCAAGGAAATGAGAGTGACATCGGAGCCAACCAATAGTAAGGAAAGGTAAGTAATGTGCGGGCTCTAAGTCTGTTTTACCTTTTTTTAATTTACAAGAAATTTCGCAAGCAAAGCGCTGTGCAGGCAAAACCTAGAAATGTACTCAACTGCACTCACATGTAGGGTCTCTGTCCCCATCCACATGTTGCTATTCAGCTACAATTTGTGAGTCCTATTGTCAAGACGTCAATTTACCCATGATATCTCCCCTCAACACAGATTTCTCAGCAGCCCCTCTGTGTCCTGATACCATGGTATGTGCACCTCCACACACCTTACCTCATGGCCTGCTTTGTATGATTGTGCACCTACCAACACACACGCACACTTGATCCTGTGAACATGACTTTTGTGGTAACTGAGTGACTTGGGCTGAGTAACTTTACTGCATAAACTTAATATGCAGGAGCCTACTGCTCATTCTAGGATGCCATTGAAATGAGCTGCTTTGAAATCAGTGATCTGAACAACAACCAACAGGAGGTAGCCCATAAACCCAGTTGAGACCTGGGTGGCAAGCATATATAACGAATAACAATGTCTCAACAGGTGTCAATTCAAGGCAAGTTTAAGTATATACACTAGGCCTGGGCCGTAAAATCCGCTCCGCTCGCGGAATTTGTGGAATTTTGGCAATTCCAGGTTCTGCGGAGAACGCGGAATTGCCGAAAATTCCGCGATCCGTGGCGTAGCGGAATTTTTTCCTTGTTTGCGCTTTCAAAATGCGTGTTCGTGCACGCGGTAACGACTTACCGGGATCCCTGCGTTCGCCGACGAGTTTTCCTATCCGGCCGCGCGATCCCGCGAGAGTGTGCGATCGCGAACACGTCATTCGGACGCGCCATCGGACATCCGCGTTCGCGAACAGGAAACACGCATCGCGAACGGGCGGGACAAGTGAAACAAGATGGCCGCGCCAATTGGCGACCGCATGGGCAAGTTCGCGAGATATTTCCCCCCGAGCACGCAAACAGCGTACCCGAACAGGAAAAACACATCGCGAATGGGTGGAACAAGCAATTCCGCGTGCTCGTGGAATTCTGCGTAGCTCACGGAGATTTTTTACATCTTCGCGCAACTTTGCGTAACGCGACTACGCAAATTCCGCCCACCCCTAATATGCACAATATTTGAAGAGGAGCAAAGGGATAAAAAAGAAGGGAAACATCAATGGGTTAGCAAAAATGCTAAGAGCGGTTTTATGTACAGAATTGGAAAAAAGCACTATGTGACATTTAATGACATGTAACCTGTACCACTTGTGCAAATTGTGCTCGAGAAAACAGTGAACGGCGCAAAGTGACAAGTGTGAACCAGCGAGGGATGGCGCAAAGGAACAGTGAAGGGTTATATACAAGACATTAGTAATAGTCCTGTCACAGTTAACAATCACTAAGCAACAGTTTTCAGGATTGAGAGACCAAAACACAAATGTGCCTGGTGGATTGCGCTAGGTAGTCGACGACGTTTCGCCCTGATACAAGTCCAGGTCATCATCAGGACCAGGTTACATTTAATTGGAAGTGCTAGAAAGAAAGGAAGTTAAAGATATAAGTGAGAGGTAGGTGGAGAGGCTGGGTAAGCCACAGATACTTAAAAGTGCAAAATGGGCAGGTGTACCTGCATAGGGCCCTCCGGAGGGGCATCAAGAGAAGACGCTGGGGTCAGCGTTGATATCAGTATGAAGGGGAGGCCACCAGGAATGGCTGGATCCTCCAAGAAAAGAAATCCTTGGATGGGGGGCCGTCCGTGGGATGGGACAGAGCTGTGGGGACAGACACAGTAATGAGGTCTTTTGGATAAAATCAACAATACCATAGCCAATTTTAACACCTTTGAACAGAGCAAAAAAATCAATAAGATACAAAAAGACATTAAAAACTACGATAAGGAGAAGACATACCCTTTTCTATTAGACGATTTCTATAATACCCCTATCAAGCACCAAGAACATAAAAATTGGGGAAGGTATTGAAATGATCAGAGAATTACTTTTTCCGACTCATCCAATACCTCCATAGAAGACTCCGACCCGGGTGAAAGAGGCAGCTCTGATCGGACCCAGAACAGACTCCCACCACTTCTACCAGTATGTTTTTTAGACAAAAACCCCGGCCGGGGCAGAGGCAAAACAAGGACGAATTACCAGTACCAATACGCAGACGAACGACAGACACGCCGCAAAAATCTGGCAGTGGGGTCCACCAATATGAACCCACCACGAGAGACACCAGATGGGGATATAACATCGATCCCCATCTTTAATCTATCTCAACACAATCTCTCCTCTCAAGAAATCGTCCTTTTGAGCAAAGGTCTTTCCTTTGTCCCCCTGGCTAGGAGCAATCATTTTGCCCTGCATGAGAACTTGTTGCAGTTTTTCAGACGGATCAGGTTGAGACAATTCTTTGCCGATAGAACCACACAAGAACAGACCGATTATTCCCCCTTTCACCTTCCGTCCACCTTTTTACCATCAGCTGCCTCCTGAGATTCTGACTTTTGAGAAACTAGTGCTAAATGAAGTCACGAAAATAAAATATGAACCTGAATTTGTACCATATAACATCACTTTGGCTGAGAAGAGGCACTTATGAATCTAAAAAGCAATAAGGAAATTGTCATCAAACCGGCGGACAAAGGGGGAGGAATTGTCATCATGGACAGTGAGAAATACGATGCGGAAATAATGAGACAATTGTCCAATACATCACATTACCGTATTGTCACATCAGATCCCCTGCCCAACATCAGATCCAAAATACAAATGGTGACCAAAACAGAGAGGGCACAAAATATCATAACTGAAAAGGAACTGGCTTTCCTTAGTAACCCTCATCCCCGGACCCTGGTGCTTAATGTACCCCCCAAAATACATAAAGATGCCATGAACTCGCCTTGTCGACCAATAGTCTCCGGATGTGGGTCAATCCTGGAACCTCTGGGGAAATATATTGACGCGATTATCAAAGATTTTGTCCCATGCACTGATACATTTGTTCGTGACAGCATGGACCTCATAAACGTGATTCAAGATAGACCTTTCAACACCGAAACCGACCTAATGGTCGGTCTGGATATTGAATCATTGTACACTAATATCCCTCATAGGAAAGGCCTACTCATCATACAGAACCTTCTTGACAACAGACCCAAACTTACCCGGATCCCAACCGAAGTCATCATGGACTTACTTTGTATTGCTGTGAGCAATAACTATTTCCTATACAAGAAAAGATTCTACCTGCAAGTAAAGGGAGTATCTATGGGTGCATGCTTTGCACCCAATTTTAACAATGTCTCAACCGGTAATCATTGAAAAAGACCGTTACATAAAGTGCATAAATCACTAAAGGAGGGGAAAAAAAGGGAATAGGGAGACCAAAAGTTGAGAGTAAAGGTTGTTATTTGCAGGTAGTTATAACAGCACTACATTACAATTAGATTGAAGTAACCATAACAACCAAATGTGCACTGAACGTGCTTATGTGAGTGACCAGTGCAGTGACACAAGTGATAAAGGACAGCGTGATACGGCGAAAAACAATAAAGACAAACAGTTATTCGGGAGTCAAAAATATAACTTAGATAAATGCAGAAATAGTTCATTTTGGTTAATTTTGAATGACCCCGTAGAGGCCGTGGATGACGCTGCGAAGTCGACGGCGTTTCGACCTATTCAAATTAAGGTCATCATCAGGACGATGGTTACAAATTCCTTAGGTAGTGCTGGTGGCACAAAGGAGTGTCAATCACGAATAGGAATTGCAGCAAAGGGAATCAATCACGATTGGAAATTGCAGCGAAGGGGATGGTAAATCGCTGTTAAGCTTGAGGGAGGGTCCGTGATGGTTCGGTAGATGATTTTGGAGTCTGGGCGCTATGTGATTGCTGCTCTGAATGGATAGAGATCCCAGTCAGCAAAGTAGGACGGGGCGCCGGGTAGCGGCGTACGAGTCACAGGGAATCGATTGGGCTCGTCAAGGGAATGAATCCACGAGGACGAGTGAAGCGTCCTCGTGGACGCTTCACTCGCTTCACACGCTTCACTCGTCCTCGTGGATTCATTCTCTTGATGAGCCCAATCGATTCCCTGTGACTCGTACGCTGCTACCCGGCGCCCCGTCCTACTTCGCTGACTGGGATCTCTATCCATTCCGGGCAGCAATCACATAGCGCCCAGACTCCAAAATCATCTACCGAACCATCACGGACCCTCCCTCAAGCTTAACAGCGATTTACCATCCCCTTCGCTGCAATTTCCAATTGTGATTGATTTCCTTCGCTGCAATTCCTATTCGTGATTGACACTCCTTTGTGCCACCAGCACTACCTAAGGAATTTGTAACCATCGTCCTGATGATGACCTTAATTTGAATAGGTCGAAACACCGTCGACTTCGCAGCGTCATCCACAGCCTCTACGGGGTCATTCAAAATTAACCAAAACGAACTATTTCTGCATTTATCTAAGTTATATTTTTGACTCCCGAATAACTGTTTGTCTTTATTGTTTTTCGCCGTATCACGCTGTCCTTTATCACTTGTGTCACTGCACTGGTCACTCACATAAGCACGTTCAGTGCACATTTGGTTGTTATGGTTACTTCAATCTAATTGTAATGTAGTTCTGTTATAACTACCTGCAAATAATAACCTTTATTCTCAACTTTTGGTCTCCCTATTCCCTTTTTTTTCCCTCCTTTAGTGATTTATGCACTTTATGTAACGGTCTTTTTCAATGATTACCGGTTGAGACATTGTTGTTCTTGGTACATAACTTACCCGGTCTCAGCTGGGTCAACGGGTTTACTCCTGTTTCACGTTCCTTGCACCCAATTTTGCCATCCTCTATGTACACAACTTGGAGAAAACCCAGATTTTGACACCCTTAAACCCTTTCATCGAACATATAGGGTTTTGGCGATGGTACATAGATGATATTTTGTTACTATGGCAGGGAAAAGCGGATATATTACTCTCCTTCCTCGCTTGGCTTAACAATTGCCAACCTCATCTGAGATTCACC
This sequence comes from Calotriton arnoldi, assembly GCA_963921515.1. Lineage (NCBI taxonomy): Eukaryota > Metazoa > Chordata > Amphibia > Caudata > Salamandridae > Calotriton > Calotriton arnoldi. The sequence continues at coordinate 96,031 of CAWUFW010007512.1, forward strand.
TGTGAACATTGGAACAACGACTTATCATTTCTGGACCTTACCCTTCATGTCGAGGAGGAACAAATCGGGACAATCCTGTTCAGAAAACCTACAGAACATAACACATTACTACATTACTCGAGTTACCATCCTCGTGATTTGAGAGACGGACTGCCTTATGGTCAGTTCCTCCGGATTCGCAGGAACTGTAATTGGAGAAAAGACTATTTCCGCGAAGCAGCCATCCTCACCGACAAGCTCATTCAGCGCGGCTACCCACGCCGTCTAGTCAACAGGGCTCGGAAGCGGGCCTGGTATAATCACAGAAACATCCTACTCACACCAAAAGTGATACGAAAAAATTCCTGCATTACATTTGTCTCCACCTTCAGCCCCTGCAGTAACAAGATAAATAAAATCATCAAGTAGAACTGGAATATTCTACGCACCCATGAGGCCTTCTCTGAGCCTCCTCTCTTTTCATACAAAAGAGGCCAGAATTTGTCCGACCATTTGGTACATGCCATCACATGGACACAAAACCCTGATAAATTGAACACCATTACATCAGCTTGATGTCTCCCACCATTAGTGGGACATTATAAATGCAACAACTGTGTGGTCTGTTCTCTCACAACCAACACTAAGGAATTTAAGGTGAATGATTATTTGTTTACCTTACGAACCTTCACCAACTGTCGATCCACAAACATAATCTATGCCATACAGTGCCACTGTGAACTAGTGTACATAGGCCAAACCACACAAATGGTCAAGAACTGTATCATCCAACCCAAGAGCCGTATCCGTTGCAAGGTGGAAAATTCTCCTTTGGTCGCACACTTTCTGGAAAAAGGACACACGGAAACAGACTTCACCTGGCAGGTCATAGACCAACCTACTTTCCCCCCTCAAGGTGGCAATCTACAATCGCTCTTGAACAAGTGCGAGTGTAGATGGATCACTCGCTGCAATTCTGTTGACCATGGACTCAATACCCTGGATGAATGGAATAATACCATCACTATGTAAATGACCTCAGATTTCTATTCCCACTTTCTTCTGCACCTCTCAAGGACCGTTGATAATGTCACGATCCTCCTTTGGTCACGACATGGTCATTCATTATCATACAGCTCTCCTCATTTAAAAGCGGATGACATAGTGTTCTGTTCATTCAGGTTTATCCCCACATTCCAACAGCTCTATTTCCCATTTTTTATCATGTTTCTTTTATAACTGACAAAGTGTCCTGTTTTCACAGGCTAATATCATTACTGTATTGTTGTCACCCTCTCTGTATAAAGTTTTTTCAATTGAATGAAGCTGTTAAAATACCCTGTATAAAGTTTTTTCAATTGAATGAGGCTGTTAAAATACCCTGTATAAAGTTTTTTTAATTGAATGAAGCTGTTAAAATACCTTGTTTTTACAGGTCACTGTCATCATTGCGAATATGTGTTCTGTATTTGCACTTGCAATTTATCACACTCTTTGTAAGCATTAGATATACACATCATGTTAAATCTTTGCAAACATTCGCTATCCACATCGTGCTAAAATTGTAATATGTTCATTTCTCGATTTAGTAACATTTAAATATAATGTTTGTGGATATATTTGATATTTCCTCTGGCTTCTCACACTGTCTGTTCATTATAGTCGCTCCGTCATAGTGAACCTTTTTCTTATCCTTTTCTATTTCCTTTCTTTCCCACAAAAGGGATGTTCGCCCCTTTAAGGCTAGCTCCGCCCTCGCAGACCCTCCTTGCTGATTTGCTTCATTACAGTCCTCAGCTGTTATGTTTCCCTCTGACTGAATTCGGTTCCGGCACCTTAGAGCAACACGGACACACGCCGTTGCTACTCCAACTTTGTTTTCTGAGTCGTTTTGAACATTGTTCAGCTGGATGGTATGTAATTTAAACCTTCCTTTTACAAGATGTTTCCCGATGCGTATGCTTGGCGCGTTCGTAGTATCTTTCAGGCTTGCTCAATTGCCAGCCCTCTGCTGCCTCCTACCCCGCCCCTGGCTTTACTGGTGAACGCCTTCGCGTTCATCTTTAAGTAATTGTACTAGCAGCCCGCCCCCGTAGACACTTTAATTGTCTTGGCGCTCCACTCCATGGCACCTGTTTGAATTTGTGAGTGAGCACTTCGCTCGGTTGTGAGCGCTTCACTCGTTTATTACGCTACCCTTTTGTGCCATTTAATGTGCTAATTTCAAGCACTCTGTCTTTCACAGCTGGCTCCTGCATCTAATTTGTAATGCCCAAGCACTCGGATTTTCACAGCCGGTCCCGCAACCTACTTCTAATGCCTCACATGCCCTGACTAGTTATAATAGGACAGCTTCCCTTTCATTAATTGCGCGTGTCTCGCATATTACCACCCTGGCGGTAATTTGCATCCCTCATTCACACCATGCATCAATACGCCTTGTGCGTCATTTTACTATACGTCCTCAGATGCAGCTGCTGGATGACCATTAATCTGGATGCCATTCTTGAAACTTCCACCGCCTCTACCCTTCAGACAGTACTCTCCTCCGGATTTACGATACTTCGTACAGTAAGTATCTTTACAGTGTTTCTTTACCCACCCGGCCATTGGTCCTAAGTTGGTCCTCATTAATGTCTCTGTTTCCACAGCTCCGTCCCATCCCACGGACGGCCCCCCCATCCAAGGATTTCTTTTCTTGGAGGATCCAGTCATTCCTGGCGGCCTCCCTTCCATACTGATATCGACGCTGATCCCAGCGTCTTCTCTTCATGCCCCTCCGGAGGGCCCTATGCAGGTACACCCGCCCATTTTGTACTTTTAAGCATCTATGGCTTACCCAGCTTCTCCTCCTACCTCTCACTTATATCTTTAACTTTCTTTCTTTCTTTCTTTCACTTCCATTAAATGTAACCTGGTCCTGATGATGACCTGGACTTGTATCAGGTCGAAATGTCGTCGACTCCCTAGCACAATCCACCAGGCGCATTTGTGTTTTTGTATATAACCCTTCACTGTTCTTTTGTGCCGTCCCTCGCTGGTTCACACTTGCCACTTTACGCCATTCACTGTTTTCACAAGCACAATTTGCACAAGTGGTACGGGTTACATGTCATTAAATGTTACATAGTGCTTCTGCCCAATTCTGTACATAAAACCGCTCTTAGCGTTTTTGCTAACCCATTGATGTCTCCCTTCTTTGAAATCAGTGGGCACCACAGTTAGTGCCTGCCAACTTTAGCCCCAGTCATTCCTCTTTCCTTTCTGTTTTAACAGGCTTTTTCTGTATTTGGATATGTAAGCAGTAACAAAAAATAAAAGGTAAGTTCGAAAAATTCCAAAATCTGCAGAAAATTATACAAAATCTTTGGGGAACACAGAAATTTGTGGGACACAAAGATATCCACATGAGTGTGTTGAGTGAACAGGGCATAAACCTGGTGATCCTTCACGGATGCAGTGTTTTTCATAAATGTCTCATAGTTTAAAACAAAGAGGAAAGACCTCAGTTGAAGATGTGACAATAATTTGTACGTTGAAACACGCATTGGCAAAGCCAATAGCTCTCGCGTTTTCAACCTATTGGCATTGCCAATACTTTTTGCTGATGCTGTTCACCATCAAGGGAAGGTGGAGGGCGGCAGAGGTGCAACCGAAGAGCATGGCAAGAGGTGATTAGTAGAAAGCGGGGGGACTGGTGGGCAGGGACCCCAAGTCTTGTGAAAAAAAATGAATTAAAAAATAAATAAATAAAATGGGGCGTGGGAAGGAATAGCAACAGAATAGGTGTAGGGTCAAGCGTGAAAGAAATCAGAAATCCGAGCGGAGCAGTAAGTAACAGTAGAGTAGGTGGGAAGGGGGGATTAAACACCTGAGCAGTGAGAGCAGGGGCAAGAGCAACAAAATAAATGGGTGGGGGAGCGAGGGTTAAAAAAATAACATAAAATGCAAATAATAAGCTGAGGGAGAGGGTTGGGAGAAGCTATATACATGCTTGGGGAGTATGCGTTGAGACAATGTGGAGAGCGGGGGCAGGATGTGTCAGGAAGGCAGCACAAGAGAACAAGAAAACACATGTACTCCCACGGAATGCTTAAAGCAAAAGAAAAAAGTAGTTCCCAAAATGTAAGCTGTAGAAGGATATAATTCATGCATTCAAAAGTATGGTGTAGAAGCTATGCTCAATGGGTTGGTCACCCACAAGAACAGGAAAGAAAGTCATCAAAATAAAAGTATACAAATGAGTGACAACCAAGCCAATCAAAGGTAAGCATCAGGGTGCCTCAAAGTCCGCTATAAGTTTTTGGAATGGGCCACAAGAGGTCTTTCAACAACAGAGAGCTACAAGCTGTCTGTAGGCAAGACCTAAAATTCCTTGTTGGTGATTTCTGCTCTGCCTGCCACTACATTTTTACTCAGAAGTAGACAACTCTCCAGTTGTCAGGTTCTAAAGCTATTTTACTTCCCAACAAATGTTAAAACTATTCTAAAGAGGAAGTAGAAAAAGACACATAAATCTGTAATTGCCTAATTCCAGTTGTGCAAGGAGTCTTTTCACCTCAAAAAGTTGACCTTATTTTGTCTAAACTATGCAGCCAGTTGAAGGATCTACGGGGTGCTCAGTTTTTTATGGAAAAGACATGTTCAGCAGACAAGGAAATAGTGACTTATAACATCGCTTTCTTTAACCTCTCGTCCGTGCCTGGGTCCATATTACGAGTCATGTATGGCGCTAACTTGCACACGGCATTTTGTGAGATCATACTACTTATAATAAGGAAGAGCATAGGAGCCCCGATTCTCTTTCTATGTTTCAGTGCTAATAATTTGGCGGAAAAATATCAATTTTCCTTTGCCTATGAAAATGGTGTTTTGCTGTCATAAGCAACAATAATCACCACTGACTCATGCATAGAGTTATGTAGCAACATTGTATACCCTTTTATACACAATATATGGTGCTAAATGTCAACTTGGTGCACATTAGTACCAAAAAGGCACTTTGTGTAATCCAGGCGAGATATTACATTGTACTAGAACATTCTTCAATAAAACCCTCCACATATTCATAGATGAGCAAGGGCGTTTGCAATGTTACCAACTGTTAAAGAAATTAAAGAGCTAAGTCATAGAGGAAGCATAAGTGCTCTTCATCTCCATCACTATAGTGCCCTGATGTCTTTTCACGTTTTTCTTTCCATGTTCAGATTATCACTGATCGGTTTTCAGAAGCAGCGGGATTCAGGGGCACATATGCAGTGTGTGTGCCTGTGCACCGTCTCAGATTATCCTCAACATGAAGGTAAAATGCATTTTATTAAAGGCTTTTTTGCATTCTCTCCCTAAGGTCGAAAGAGAGACTTGCTCTCCAATTCCAAAGCCATTCTTGCTATTTACATACAATGGTGTTTTTACAAATGGTAAGTGAATTGTCCCTCAATACTGTTTGGCTGTTCAGCCCAAGATCAGCAAATCAAAGCAAACCTTATGTAAATGTGTCTCTCCATTGCCTCTGGTTGGGTTCAGTTGCCTTGGGAAGGTGAATGATCTGGTGCCCCATTTCTAGTAAGTCTAGATAGGCCATTGACAGCACTTGCTGTTTTCAGTTTCTTTAGCCCTGAGAGGTCCTACTTGATAACTGGAAACAGAAGCAGCATTTGTCTGTTAGCAGTAATGGTGGGAAGCATCTAATACAGACGTAGCAGCATTTCGAAGATTGATGCTGACCAAGGGTGTCATAGACATTAAGCAAACAAAGAAATGGGCCTCCTGGCCTCAGATTGAGTAGTAAAAGACAGGCAAAGTTTGGGCGCAGTGAACCCCAGTCCGTGGCACCTGTTACACTCATGATAGGTATGCCCCTGGTTTAGATATGCAATAGCATAAGTTGCAATGCATCTCAGTATGTCAATTGTCAGCAAGTTTTGTCCTGATTTCACCGTAGGTTTGTGATGGTTGATGTTCTCCTGTATACATTCAGTGTTCATGTGCCAAGTATGAGTCAAAAAAATTCCAAAATATCTCAAATTCAGAAAATGTTGGCTATTAGTCTTGGCAAGATATTTCCCTCGTTTATAAATTGCACAGTTTCACACATGAGAATGTAAGCTTCAAGCATTGATAGATTTTGCATAATAAACATTTTGAATTGTCACTTTTGGGGGTATTCGAAAAAAGTAAATAGAGCAGAGTAGAAGGCGCTGGAAGGCCGGTGGGAAACTTCCAAGCGCCAATTCCACAACACAAACAAAGCAAGCCTCAAAGAAAACCTGTGCCAGCTGAACGGAGAATCGAAGAAAGATCTCACCAGTCTTTCTTAAAACAAAGAAACTGGAGGAGGCTGATAAATAACTGCTTAAGAGCAAGAGTAAAGGGTTGGTTTTGAAAAGAAAACCAAACACCAGCTTGCCAGACTCAAAGAAAGGCAGTGAGCAAGGGCTTAGAAAGGAAAAGTACAGTTGCACTACAATGCCTGCTGGCCAACAAGCGAATGAATAGGCACTGTCAAAGAGACAAAGAAGACAAATATATCCCATGTAGGGCGGAATTGGCAGCAAGCCTATAGATAACTGGAAATAAATAACCGCGTAATACAGACCCAGTTTAAGTGTGGTACCATGTGGCCCTCACTGTGTGAAATGCTTATCTGGGAACTCTTCAAGGAACAATTATTTTACAAATAACTACTACCTGGGTGCAACCAAATAGCAAAACAGGCCCAAATGAACCAATTTCCAGCCAGAATCAGAATATAGAGAAAAACAGAGCCTAAAAATGCTAACGGGAAGAGCCAGACTTGCCAAGGTCCAAGCCCAGCCAGGACCTTCTACATGCCTGTCGTATGACCAGAACAACAGCAACCATCTGCCTGCAAAAGAGGCAGTTACCACTGGCTGGGGCAGGGGCCTCTTATTAAATATCATTTGGCAACGGTCCTTTTAAATGGTCTATCGGTAGGTAGTGAGGGGCCTGTATTCGTTGATGCACCTCCTGATGCACAGAAATATTGGGATTAGGGATACAAATTAGGAGGTGAGAACTCTGCCTGCGTCTAGTAGGGTTTCTGGTAAATCTGTCCAAAAGGACCAGCTAGTATGCCAAAGCCAATTCATCAGCAAGAAACAGACTACTGAATTTGAGTCATAACTTCAGGAAATCCTTTGGAAATGTGAACTCCCCGTCCCATGTTGTTCGTCATCACTTAACACATTTGTGCACCAAGAGAACACAAATAAGCTAATAACATTCATTTATTGAGCTTCAGTTATAGACATATTCAATAATACTATATTTCATGTAATATTTTCACGTTTACACAATATACAAACAAGTGAACTGTGCTGCCTTTTGGCTAGGTTTGTGCTATAGAAGTACCATATACGTACATACATTACAAAAGGTACAGATAGAAGAAATGATCATAATGGTCTACGATAATTGCATAGTGTTTTTCATACGAAGCACACATAACCTTTAAGTTAAATATTTGGAGCGGCTGGTGAATCCTTGTACGGTATAGGTATCAGGGATAGCTAAAAATGGCAAAAAACATGACTTGCTCATCGATTTGGTTATCACCACAAAGAGGATCACTTTAATATACTTCACACTATTCAAAAGAGCCTGATGGCTTCCTATCTCCATGGGTCACTCTACTGAGAACCCTCCAACTCAGCCGCCTCTTCTGTGAAGCCCTGTAGTGGGGGGGCACAGGTGCACAAATTGATGACCTAAGGGGAGGAGGCATAAATGCTTTAGCAAAGCTGATCGCTTTCCAAAGGGATGACCAACAATGTTTCTATTATTGACCGATCTCCTGGGAGTGAGTACATTTCTTTCCACTATCACTTCCCCTCGCCTGCATAATAAGTGTACAGCTGACAGCTAGAAGGCTTCATTTACTTTATAGACATCTTATTACCTTCTGTTAGCAGTCATTGGATTGGCAATTCCAGGCTAAGGTGGTAACTCATCTGCAAGCAGGAAGCATGCGGCATACTGTACTGGAGTCCTAGCAGGCTAGTATAACCAGTGGTCGAAGTGGGGGAAAAAAAGTAGGGGAACTGTGGGCGGAGAATCAGAGGGCGGGAATAACCTGCGGATTGGGTCAGTGGGCGGAGTCAGAGGTGTGGCAGAAAGAGCAAAATATCCCAATTTTTAGTATTTGTTTCCCATTTCATTAACCGGTTACAGCTTATAACGTTATTTAATTTAACCAATGGATACACATGTTTAATATGATTGGTCTGGAGAAACACAAACTCAGAATTTAAAACGTAATACCATGGTTGGTGGTTCTCTTTAATAATCAGAATTGATTTCTACCCAAATGAACCCTTTTTTGCAACATTAGGATAATCAAAGACTGTGGAAAAAACATAATGCTCTAATTTATACCTTGCAGTTTGCATGCAGCTCTTACATGACAGTTAAGAGCTCACTGTTCTATGTTAGGATTTTAACTTATTAACTGCAAGTAACAATAGGGTCTCTCTTACAAAATCAGTAACCCACTGACCTATTTACATTATGAGCACTTTGTGATCAGCATGGTACATGTTCTTAGCAGCAGGCACGTTAACCCTCTGCGCTTCCTTTCCATGAGTCAAAATGTCCACTAGACAAAACACCATCTCTCTCTACTAAGAACATTAATCACTGGAGTTATCATTACATTTTTATTGTTGCCGAAAATTGTTGAAGGCCAGGAAGGAGGCAGCAAGTGCTTTTAAAACCATATTATACTTGCAAACACGACGAACCCACCTGAAGTCAGCGCCAGCCGCGGTCCATGCAGGTAACAGCGGTAAAGGGGGATTTTGAGGGACGATGCAGAGGGAAAATTAATTATTTATTTAATTTTCCCTCTGCATCGTCCCTCGAAATCCCCCCTTACCCGGCCCCTCTGCCCCACCGCTGTTAGCTGCACGGACCGCAGCTGGTCAGCGCCTGGTGTGGTCGCACTGCCCTAGAGCCACCCTGCTCAAGGGTCCTGCAACCTCAGTGACAGAGTCACTGTCACTGTATGGTGTGTTGCTTCATATGCCTGCCTGCAAGACTGGAGGTGAACTTCAGAATGAATTGTGGCGGACAGGCCTTCAAGGTTAACCCACACTTGCCACTGCTAGGGTCCACCTGCTGGTGCTAAGACACCAGGGCTTTTAAGATCTTGCTGGACCTTCTAAGGTCTATCATGGGAATGTGCTCCCTCAGGGGGAGTGGTCTGGTGGATTGGTCATGAAGGCTGAACCTGGTTCCCCAGTTCCAAATTCAGCAGCTCTGACCACAGTGCCACATCCTCTCCCCCACTGAACACCATACTGCCCCACTGAGAGAAACTTGCACTGCACTGACCCGCTATAAACACCTGGATGTGACTCAATTCAAATTACGCACTAGACAAGAGCAATATGCTGCCTGAAAAAAATTAACAACATCCTAGAAAAAGCAAACACTCATAGGGAATGCAAGATTAAGTAAAGCATGTGAAATGTAAGCAGGAACAACATGGTTACCTTTTTCTTTTTACACTCATTATTCAGAAATTAGTGAGTGCTTTTGCCTGAAAAGTTAAGGCCATGACTACAGGGCCCAGAAGGGACCCGCTTCAATGCTCATTGCTTATATCCTTACAAAACGTAAGCAGTATGGTTTAAAAAGACCACATTCGTGAACACGCAGCCGCTGTACACATTTTGTTTTCCAATTCACCCATCAAGCAGTTATTTCTGTACCTCCAGGAATAGTGCACTTTCCCACCCAGGGAAAACAATGTTGTTCAAAGAGCGACTAGAAAACAAAAGTAGCGCTTCACTGACAAACACTGTAAAGTGGCGCTAATGTGTTTAGGTGTGAATAAATCAATCTGGCCACCTTGCAACCACTCTGTCTTGCTTTAGTTAGTTAGTTATTTTTCATATTTTGAATGTTTTATTTCTCTCCACCCCGAGGCTGCACTTAGAAATTGAAAAATGTCAGAAAAAGACGACGTTTCTAGCAAAAGTGTTTTTCTTTTTTGGATCCATTTCACAGGGGAGCAAATAAACGAAAGGAGGAAAGAGAAGGTAATACCCGTTTCTTGAAGTCTCGGTTTTCACTAAATGAGGAGGAGCGAGACAGAAAGAGAGGGAAGAGGGACAACAAAGTGGGGGTTGGGGGGGCAGCTGCCAGCAGCAGGAGAACTGGACACTGTCCTTGTCTTCTCTGGGCAGGAAGGAAAAGACAGAGTCCTTTTCCTTCTCTGCCGGTTCCGCCCGTCCCCAAAAGCCGAGCCTTAACTATCGGCCTTGGCGATTTCTGCCATCCGGGACGCATGTTTAAAATAGGAAAGTAGGGGAACGGAATCTATGAAATTAAAGAAGTAGGGGCAGCACCCCTCGTGGTCACGGTACACCTGCCCCTCCCTTAAGGATTTGGCCCAGGGGGCCCGAACACCCACTCTTTCACAGGGCAACGTCCAGGAAGGATGGAACTGCTGACTTGAATGCACCTGGGTACATTCAGTCTCGAAAGGTACCTTTTCTGAGCACTTTTCGAATTTCTTAAACGTTATCACCATCAGTCGCAGTCATTCTGCCACGCGACTACACGTTTTACATTAAAACCATCGGAAAGGCTTTAACGTGAATCTATACCGTGCCACGTGATCGTAAACCACGCTAGGGATGCTTCTGCGTTCCTGCATCATACAAATTGTCGGGCAATGTATTCTTGGCAAACGTCGCGCGCCAAGGGTTGTACCCACAGGCCGCCTCAGCAATCGAAGTAATTGCATAGGGGGCAAAGAAAACAAAAGGGCCCCAGCCGGACGAATCAATACAGATTATGTTCCTCGATCGCCGGTTAGTCTGCCTTTCTAGGAATGAAAACACGTAGCAGACGAGCATTATCCTCGAACGCAAGGAGCATTCCATCGACGCCAGCCCCCTGGCGTGCCAGTATATATGGACTGAATGTACAGAAGGGCTTGTGAAACGTGTACAGTCTGCACATCTGCTCCCCCTGGAGAAAGCCGCTTTTAATTATCTGTCCTAGAGAGAAAAGTGGACCTTTCCTGTTTTTCCACATTTGTGGATCAGATGTTGCGAGTCAGACATCATTCATAGACATAGTTCGTGCTTATCAGGCCCCATGCAAAGGAAACATGTTCCTTCCCTCCTCAGGCTCGAGTGTCCGAGACTGTTTTAAGACGCTCTCCTGGCTTAAATACCTATAATCCTCAGTAGGAACCTGCGTGTGGCGTTTATGTATAAGAATGTACCTTAACTCGAGCGCATTCCAGAGGGACAGGATAATGGTCGGTGCATTTAATTGTGGGTGCTGCCGCCATTGGTATTTGTGCCTATAGTCTTGGACCAAATTGTATTGTAATGTAATTGCATTTATATAGCGCTTACTACCCCTGACAAGGTGTCGAAGCGCTTTTTCGGTGAGTAGCATGCTACTCCAGAACCCATAAAGGATTAGTGGTGAATTAGTATAGTGAAATATGAAAGTAATTTGAGTGGTGGATATGTTAGTCAGTTATTTGGATTCAGAAGGATAGTGGAGTGATAGAAGGGGGAAGGATTTAGACATTTTTTGTTTGTTTATTTATTATTATTTATTATGAAATTTTATATAGCGCTGGCCAGACCCGAGGGTATCGGAGCGCTTTACAACATATTTAAAGCAGAAATCACATAAAAAGGCATAGGTAAACGTAAATGTTCGAAAGACCCAGTGTGCTGTGCGTCGTTGAGGTAGGATAGTCCTGAGATAGCCTCGATGAGTGCACAATGTCTTGGGCTAAAACTCCTTCCGGGAGGAGGGAACGAGGAGGGGGTCGGGGAGCGGGGATGAGGTAGGTAGTGGTGGAACATTGTCAAGGGGCTGTAAAGTGCAGGAAGAGGTAGGTTGAGGTGGAACATTGTCAGGTGGCTGCGGAGTGCAGGCTTGTGCGTTTCGGCGGCGGTTCTCGTTTCGGGAAGGCACGGTTGAGGTAGAGGTCTTTTAGGAGTCTTTTGAATTTTATAAAGGAAGGGATAGTCCTGATATCGTCTGGGATGGAGTTCCAGATTTTGGGTGCGTTTCCAGCGAAGGAACGTGCAGCGGTTTTTTGTTTGCGTGTTTTCATAGGGATGAGTAAGAGGGTGTTGGAGCTCCTGAGGTTTCTTGTCTGGCTGGCTTTCTTGAGTTTGGAGGCCAGGTATTCTGGTTTCCCTGTGTGCAGGGCTTTGTGCGTGAGGCAGGCAGTTCTAAAGCTGGCACGCATTTCGACTGGGAGCCATTTTAGTTCTCTGAGTGCGGGAGATAGGTGGTCATATTTCTTAACTCCGGTGACCATTCTGGCAGCTGCATTAAGAGTTGTTTTGAGGGGCGCTAGGTGGGATCGAGCTGTACCAGTGAGGACTGCGTTCCCATAGTCGAGTCTAGATAGCACCATTGATTGGGTGGCTTGTTTGAGGTCCTTGGACGGGATGAAGGGCTTAATTTTGTTGAGAAGCTTCAGATTGAGAAAGGCACTCTTCACGGAGGTCTTAATGTGTTTGGTCATGTTCAGTTTTGGGTCGAGGGGGATTCCTAGAGATTTTACCAAGTTAGCCAGGGTGAGATTACCGTTGAGAGCATCGATTGCTTTTAGCCACTCTACGATTTGAGGGTTTACTTCTTTGTTGGAGATGAGGAGGATTTCGGTTTTGTCTTGATTGAGTTTAAGGTGGTTTGTTGATAGCCAGTGTTGAACTTCTCTAAGAGTGTTGTCTAGTCTTAGAATGTCGTTAATGGAGGAGGCTTCCAAGTAGATCTGGGTGTCGTCTGCATATAGGTGGAAGGGGATGTTGGCTTTTTTGAGAAGGGTGGTGAGAGGTTCCATGTATATGTTGAACAGTTGAAGGGAGAGCACTGAGCCTTGGGGGACACCTCTACTGACGGGGTGTAGGTCGGACGTAAAGGTTTTGATTTTTATCCTTTGGGAGCGGTTATGTAAGAAGGAGGAGAACCATTGTAGGACCACCTCGTCCGCACCTACTCTGTCTTGGAGAGCCTTGATGAGTAGATTGTGATCAACCGTGTCAAATGCTGCCGGTAGGTCCAGGAGGATGAGTAGGCAGCATTGGTCAGTATCAAGCAACTTGTGGATGTCATCCACGATGTTAAGGATCGCGGTTTCGGTGCTACAGCCTTTTCTGAAGCCCGATTGGTGGGGATCTAGCAGGTTGATGCTGTCCATGTGCTGAGTCAGTTGTAGGAGAACGCACTTTTCAAGGATTTTGGATAGGAAGGGGAGATTGGAAACAGGTCTGAAGTTGTTCAGATCGTTGGTGTCTAGGCCTAGCTTTTTCAATAGTGGCGTGACTTGGCCGACTTTGAGGCAGTCTGGTATGATGCCGGTTTTCAAGGAGCTGTTTATGATTTCGCACCAGAGTGGGGCAAGGGAGAGTTTCAGCTTTTTGGTCAATTGGGTGGGTACAGGATCGAGGAGGTGGGATGCGGGCTTGGAGGAGGAGATCAGTTTAAGAATCTCAGCTTCAAGTACAGGGTCAAAGGATTTCCAGGCTTTCGTGGGGAGCTTGAGTGAGGTGGTTTCGATTGTTGGAGTTGGGTTTTTGCAGGAGGGATTGAGGTTGATGTCTAGTGATAGCTCAATCTTGGTGATTTTGTCGCTGAAGAAGTTGGCGAAGTTGTCACATAGGTCTTTGGAGGCCTGGATTGGGGTTGCAGAGGTCTTGGAAGTTTGTTGCCTGATGATGTTAAAGAGTTCTTTGGGCCTGTTTTTCGCATTGTCCAGGGCGGTGCAGAAAAAGGTGGTTTTTTCGTTGTTGTGTTTTTTGTATTTCCTTTGGGCTGCTTTGAGTTGCTCGCAGAGGCTTGTAGAGGGATTGTTCCTCCATAGACGTTCTGTAGCTCTAAGTTGTCTCCTTTCAGCGTTAATGTTTTGGAGGTCATAGCAGTAGGAGGAGGCTTGGGATGATTAAAGGGATGTGGAGGGTGAAGAGTCAGAGGGAAGAATTTAGAAAGGCTTGTTTTGGGGGATCGGAATAGTAAAAGAGATATGAGATGATGCAAGGAGGGGTATAGTAGGGAAGAGTCTAGAAAGGGTTATTTTGGGGATCATAGTAGTGGCATGGGGTTTGGGATGAATGAGAGAGTGTAGGTAGAGGATATATTGATAGAGGTATAGGGTGAGAAATAGGGTAAATGTGTATTTTATTGTGCTGTATTACACGTATAGAATATGTAATTTGAGTTATACCAGTCTGTTCCCCTTTATATTTTAATCTTAGTATGCTAATAAGGAGGATTGACTCTTTACGACAATTTTTCATAATATTACACTTCATACCCCAGGACCAAAGATTCTCTAGATCACAATACCAGTGTGAATCATGTAATTGTGGTGCCACGCAGCCCCCTGTGGTACTGATTCACCTTCAGAAGTCAGTCATTGTCAGTTCCAGCAGTGGTGTAGCAAAGGTGCCATCGCCCTTAATGCAAGCAAAGAAAATGCCCACCCTACCTCCTTTTGGTTAATAAAGAACAGCCGTAATTGGGTACAGTGGGCCCCTTATACCTTTGGACCCTTAACTTTCACTGCATGTTGAGTCTCAATGTGCTCATGTTGGTAGAACCTCTGGCTTTCCCAGCTGAGAGTCAGTGCCTGGCCTGAACACAGTTGATTGTAAAAAGGTATAATCAATATTTATTCTTCAATAATTTTCTTGGTATTACATAACAAACATCATATCAGGCCATCCAATGTGTTTCGTCCCTAAAAGGGACTTCATCAGGGCTTTAAAAGACATAAACAAAAATATTTACAACCTAAAACACTCAAAAGAACAAATATACACAATAAATATCTATTTCACATTGCACAATAGCAGATAATCAAAATACCCAGAAAATCATGTATATTGACATTACCATCAACATCATCATCGGACAATTTCAAAGTATTCATCGTTACTCATGACATATTCACTTATATATTTGTTATAAAATGGAGGACTAAACATAGTATTTCCCATTCATAGGTACATTAATATAGATATAAATCCAAATTAAACCAATATATTACAAGTTTATTCATCATTTTGCTACATCAATATTGATCCTACTTATATAGTTCAAGGCTATTGACTTGTACAGTTTATCACCAGCAAAAAGTTCTCTACAATAAAATATGTAAACATATGTAACCAATCTCAGATATCGAATAGATTTTATTTTAATCCTCTTTCACACTTTTATATATCCAGCATATTCCCAATTTAAAGCCTGCATGATTAAAAGTAAACATTCTGGAATGATATGATGTTTGTTATGAGATACCGAAAAGACTGAAGAATACAAATTGATTATACCTTTTTATAATCAACTGTGCTCCAGTCTCTTTGATGGACGAAATGTAAATATGATGTTACCGTGACATCACAGGCATTTGGGATTCCAATGATTTAATGTGCGATAAAAGGATCAAGGACTACACTGAATTTTGAGTGCAAACAACACAAGGTGCTTGAAGTGCACACAGCGTATCCACATATTTTACAACACAGAATCATCTTGAATTCATCATATTCTTGACTCAAGTGTGGATGATAACCCTGCGGGGGAAACAGCGTTTACAACGCTGTCATTACATCGCGCTACTATTACAACGCGGTCGTTACAACGACCGCGTTGTTAGTACGCGATGCATTTACATCGCAAGTCATAACAACGACTTGCACTAGGGGGCGCTGAGGTATTGGAAATGAATTCCAACACCTTCCCTACTGTTGTGCAAACTGGAGTAGGAATAGTAATTAATACTATTCCTAGGTCCAGCACGCCCCTAGTGCAAGTCGTTGTAATGACTTGCGATGTAAATGCATCAGTGCACTAACAACGCGGTCGTTGTAACGACCGCGTTGTAAAGCACGCGATGTAATACATCGCAATGTAATGAGCCATATTCACCCTGCGGGGGTGTTGACATTTCAAACCAAGTAGAGCTAAGCCATGGGTCTCATCAGGACAGAGCTGTCTGTCTAGTGTCCTCAGTACGAAGAATTGCTTCTTAGCCTCCACTGGTTCTTGCACCATATGACTATTTCCAAGTGATGATCTCAATTACCAACCCGTCAAACAAGTGCACAGTGTTCGGATCGTTCTACCGGATGAACATCCCATAGAATGATCTGGACACTGTGTAGCTGAAGTGCCAGGTGCCCATATTGCTTGACAGGACTGGTAGTGCCTGCGAAGCTACAGTGGACTGTGATCAAGTTAGATGGGCCGGGGCAAAGATTAGATGATACTCGCTCGGTGGGCCATTCACTGAGCACACCACCACAAGTAACAAGGCATGGTAATTACTGACAACTGCATGCCCCACCTGTACACACTTCAACAAGAGTCAGAGAAGGTACTGCACAAATGTACATCACAGGAAAGGGGGCCGGGGGGAATCCCTGTTTCAATCTCACATGAACGTGAAAGCTTTAGGACAGGAAAGGTAGGAGTGGTCAATCTGAACACTGGAAGGGAAAACTCATCAGGATGATTTTCCTGGCTATTCACCGAAGAGGACACAGTCTATATACTGATTGGGGTCTGTCTGAAGTGGAATAGCTGGGGCTCTTCCCATAATTTCACCGTGGCTCATCATCACGATACCAGTGTGACATGTACAGTGCCCGCTGAGTCTTATGTACAGTATTGTGTTGCGTGCAAAAGTAAAGCACCTTTACTTTCTTAAGTAAAAGTACTGGTTTGTCTGTTAAGGGATGGGGCCAGATTTATTAAGGTTTTGCATTGCCCTTGCGCCACACAAGGGAACGCAGGGCAACACAAAACCTAGAATGATATTCACCAAGTCACGCAAGGCCACGTTGCGCGGCCCTGCGTGGCTTGGTAAATTTGGAGTCACACAAGTCGCTGACATGCGTTAATCTGGGTGAGGGGTGTTACATGGGTGGAGCGTGGGTGTTCCCACACATTGAGCCATATATTCTGAAGCATTCCCAGATTTACCAACAGTGGTAGACCTGGGAATGCATCATGATTGTATGCATTCCCAGCAGAGGCTCAATGAGGAGAAATATCTTTATTTCTCCTCATTGTTTCCTCTTTCAAAGTGTGCTGCAGATTGCAGAAGGTGTCCCTTTCTGCACAAAAACAATCTTGCCTGTAACACAGACACCCTTGCTACACAGCGCAGGGTGCCTGTGTTGTTGCTAGGCTGCAGATCGAGCACCTGCACAGGCAGAGGTCAGGAATGTGCCATATCTTTGTAGATATGGCATATTTCTGCACATTTCTTGCAGCACAGCAAGTTTTCTTGCTGCGTTGCATGAACATTTTTTAAATCTGTCTCTGAGTCTCTAACCCCCACACCACGCGGCTGTGTAAGCCTTTGACTGATAGACTTCGTTACTCTGAGGTTCAACTGTTAGAGGGACAAACGTGGTGCACAGTTTTGGGCGCAATAGTAAAGTTAAGGTCGAAGGCGGCAGTGGTAGAGGGCTCTTATTGTTTCAATCTGACTCCATTAAATCTGACTGCCCTTGGACTTCTGAAAATGTTCTCACATCTAGCTTTAAATTCCTTCCCCTCATATATGCAGCAACATGGCATTGTGTACTTGTCTCAGTTGTTGCTTTTGACCATTCTCAAATCCTTTGCTTGGATTGTCAGTCATGTATCTGCCCACTTTGGAAGCAATTTACCTGTGCATCTTTGCTGCTTAATTTCATCACTATCCATTTAGCCACAATCAAAGTCCTGAGTCATTGCAACCCAAATCTTTATGGTTTTTTTTAATTTTTTTTATTTGAAGGTAAGCCAAAATATTCAAATTTAAAACCTATCCTATCCCCCTATGAGAGGTGTCCGTCCCCGATGAACATACTTCATATTACGTTCTCCTCCTTGATCCCTTCCTCTTAGCTAGTGTTGTGTTCTCGTGGGTCACAGTCACAGTAAAACTCTGACTCTGGTTGCTTCTCCAGGTTGTTTTATTTCATGTAAAGCAAGAGTAAACAACACCACCAACGTTCAGTAGTGTAAGCCATCGAAACTGACTGTGTCTAGAATGCTTCACAGTGTACACTCCCTAAGCCATATAAGAGTTCATAGCAGCCTCTCAGGCCAGTAGAGTTCCAACAAGGGCAGTAAAACAGACTCAAGAAAAGAAAGGAGAACTGCTCACAACACTACCAGGTGGTTACAGTTACCCATCCAAACCTGCAGTTCAAGTCTCAGCAATAGTATCAGTGTCCCTAGATCAGTTTGTATCATACCACCCATACTAATTACAATAAGCATGCATTTTAAATCTGGCCAAAGGAATCTAATCCTACTCATTTAGAAAAGATTTTGCCCACCTCTGCTTTCCCATACATTAAACCAGATGTTGGGATGAGAATGTTCTCTGCATGGTGTGCAGTTGTGCCCATGCCAGAGTGCCCCGCTACGAGTATCTGATATTCTGTTTTTTGGATTTATGGCCCCAGCCTCACGCTAATATAGTGTGCTCAAAGGCTAAGCCTGTCCCTTGAATGGAGTCTGGTCCTGGGCATTGGTGGGCACATCAAGCCAAGCATGCTCTCCACAGTGACAGAGGACAACTTTCCCTGTCGGGTTCAAGTGTGTAACGCAGTGGTGGCAGCATAGCGCATTTTTATTGATCCTAGAGTGACCAGACCTTTTTATGTGTATTACAGGAGTGGTGGAATGTCTGAAGAACTTGTGTAAACTTCCACTGCTACAGGTGAACCTGCAACCCTACGCTGATATCACAAGCACATATTGTGTATGTATGTATGTGTGCAGTGTGTGTTATACACAGTGTGCATTATTGAGTGTACCAGAGTGAAGGAGACCTGTGGGTTCCATTTTGGAGGGGCCAGGCCTGTTTATGTGCTCTAGATGGAGGTGAGAGTTCTTCCTCAAACAGTGGAAGTGTATTGCTGACATTCCTGAGACTGGAGGGAGGTTACCTATACAATGAAGTGGGGAAAGAGGAGACAAGATTCCTTTGGAAATTCAATGTGGTCATTTTGCTGCAGAGACCTGTTTAGACTCCCTTAATACTGCCATATGGTGTAAGGTAGGGGGTAAAGGTTGGGGCTGCAATTCCTTATGTCAGAGTGTGAAAGGTCCTTTAGAAGGGAGACTTTCAGTGCTTTTCCTAAACATTGTCTGATGTGGCTGTGTTATCCAAGTGCAGAATGATCTTCTGTGGGTGCTCCGACTCTGAGGAACATCACTCTAGGCAAAGACTGAAACAGGAAGACCACCTGAGAAGGACACATAAAAGAAGAGCCGGCCCAAACCGGCTCTGAAAGTGCAGAGAGAAGACACATCCCCTTTCTGCTGTACCTGTATAATAGTAGGAGCTGTTGACCCACTCATTGTTCCAGATCCAAGTTATCTTTGGGCAAGTAGGGGAATGCTCCGCACACCACCCAGAGGACAGTTGTGCAACCAGGACCAATGTTTGTATGAAGGCCAGCTCTCTGAAGATGATGGGATATCACCTGGAGTCTTACCTCGTAGAAGAGCTGTTCCTTGTCCTGGCACACCTGGAGAATCCTATCTGGAAGAAGTGGGAAGAAACTTCCCAGCCTGCAGGAGGAAGGGACTACTGGCATGGGCAAGAGCAACTGACCCCTGTACTGTGGGTCCGTCTGATGACACTTGCGGACTAAAAACAGGCCCATGCCTGCCACTGCTTCCCGACACTGTTGCATGGAACGCGTCTGCTCAGCAGTGGGGCAGCTGCTTGATGCGCCTGCAGTCTGTCTTCCCCCACCAAAGGAGAACCAGGACTGATGAGCGGGAGGCTGGTAAAAGGCCTACCTTGGAACCAAATTTTGGACGAGACAAACCCTAGAGACTGAGTGCCTGCTAGTGCCTAACAGAATAAAGCAGGAGAGGCTGCGCTTGTGCTGAAACCAACACTGGGGTACATTTAAATAAAGGAGGAGGTAAGAGGCAGAGAGGGCATCCTCTCTGGGAGGCAGTAGTCCCACACCAGAGATCCTGAGTACATAATCATTTTTGTGTAGTTTGCACTATTGAGTTTTACTGTGCATTCAAGTACCACTTTTTCTTACAAAGATAAAAACTGGGCTGAAAACTCACACTATTATACTGTTGTACTAAGCCAGTTGTACCCCCTCCCAATCGCTCTGAAAGCCTGTGTCTCTTGCCGTTGCTACCACAGAGAGCCAAGAGCTATAGGAGTTGTACTTCACTCAGTTTACAGAGCCATAGTAGGAGGGACCCCAGGACATCAGAGGTAAGCAACTAAGCCCACAGCTGCGACCCAAAAGCCCCTGCTTGCCCTGTGCCTCCATGAAGGGAGTCTGACTATTGGTAGAAAGCAGTGTGAGATCCTACACAGGCCAGTTGCAATTTGCAGCAATCTTTAGACTTTAAAGCATCAAAATGTTAGATGCAAGTTTTGGGAGTAGACTTTGGCACACTGTCCATAGATTAGTTGAGGGATCGGTGTCTGGATAGAGAGTGGAGTGTTCCCAGAAACAAAGACATGGAAGTCCCGGTCAGTTATGTTAGAAGCCAGTTAGAGAAACTGGTGGGCAGGGAAGAAATTGTGTTGGATTCTTAGGAGGGTTCCATGGTAGGAACTAATAGAGTTCAAAATTTGTATCCTACGTGGGGTAACTGTTAGGAATGCAATGTAATCATTGTAGAGCGCACTCACATTTCATTCAATGATATGGGAGAAAGTAGATGCTAGAAGAACTTTGATCAAGTAACATGTTTCTATGAAAGTAGCATGTGCTTATGTAGCACTTAATAATTAACACGTATAACTTGTTCTGGAAAATGTAACCAATGCAACTCGTTTATAGGCCTCATTAGTGAATATGATTCAATGATGTACTAATTGTGTTAAACGCTTTTGTATGCTAACAATGTAGATGCAAGACACGCATTGATGTAGCTAAGGGAATTGTCTTTATTGAATATTAATGGTTTACGTAACTCCTAACATACACAATATGGTGAATTCATTATTTTAGCTTAAGTTGAAGACCCAAATTTGCTGCACATTTGAAATGTCCTCGTTTCTGAATTTGATGTTTAACTTCTCATGTGAGTTTTCGTAGAATGCTTTCTGTCTCATGCTTGTATTTCGAGTGGACAAGGTTTGCTAGGGAAGAGTAGGGGTATTGTTCTGTTAGACGAGATTGTGGAATGAAGGAGTTACAGTTAGCCTGGCCCGAGAAAGAAAAGGTGAAAGGAGGTGTTTTCACACAGGAGAAAGAGAAAAGACCAAGGACGAACTGCTATGGAGAGGCATACATGGTGAAGGCTGTGAAGGGAGTCAACGTCATGGAAAAGTTTGTGGCTGAGCCATTGTGAAATACGTGTGAGAGAGGCTTCATGGGATATTTGCAGACTACAACTTTGAATATATGATGCATCGTAGAGAGGACAGAGACCCCATTCCTGCTTGCCATCTCAACAGAGAACACCTGAGTGCAATCTTTCTCCCCTTTCCTTGTCCGTGGCTTGATGCCTTAGACCCATCTGATGGTGGAGCAACTTCTTATGAAGACTCTACCCGCTGACACCTTTTCTCTTGAAAATCCTTTGCTCATATGCTAACTTAGGGATACCGCTTCCAGAGTTATAGTATGGATAGTTAAAACAAAATGCTGTATATAGAAGTGCCGATGCAGGGCGACTTGAACTTTTGCTTTCTTATTTCCTGCATAATCGTCATCAAACATATTCTTCTTTTCATGCTACATCAAGTGAACCTTTTAGAAAATTTGGCTTTCTTCTGTTTCCCATGTATTTTTATACTCTTGTGATAAGATTTTTGTATGTCCAACTATTTTTGAACTTGTAATAAATTCACAAACCTTCAATTGGTTATCGACCTGGGTTCTTGCGTAACCGTTGTGCTACACTGTATCTCAATTGAATTGCGACTTTTACTCCTCTCTAAGCTTACTGTATCTCAATTGAATTGCGACTTTTACACCTCTCTACATTTTTATGCTGCTAAAAAGAACCATCAGAAGACCAACATTGAATTGGAACTGAAAAGGTGAGCCCAAGCTCTTTCAGAACCAAGGGAGGGAGGTCTCTTAGCCCATTTATATAGGTTTCCCTCATTTACACCCCACGTATATTCCAAAATTTGCTTTTCCATCCGATCCCTGAGACAGTCACTGCCACTGATTTCTAAAGTACTATTGTCATCAACTCCAGAAGTGATTCCCTTGCAAGGGTTAAGTCCAGCGGAGACCCTGAACTTATAGTTTACTCTCCAGAAAGCAAAGGCTGAGAAAGGGGTGTAGGCAAGGGAGTTTGAGAGGGCAAAGATGAGATTAGCTCTCAAGAATAATTTGAAAGGAGGGGGAAGAGACAGGAAGAATGGGTCCATGGAAGGATAGGGAAAGCAGGAATATGAAAACAAAATAGTTTTGTTTTTACTCGGAATCTCTTTATTGAAATTTCCAAGTCAGTAGAACAAAGTGCACCAGTATCGCCAAATACATCATAACATGGCAGGAGATCAAGTATTACGTGGCAAATAGACAGTGCGCATAGGCTATGACCAATTGTAAATGCACCAGATCAGTGGCAAATTGGCATAATACAAAATCATCCACAATACAGCGTGACGCAGTACAAAAGAAAGAAACAAAGAACACAGAAACAACGGGATACATCAACTGCAGGTCAAGACAGTCAATGTGAAGTCAAATCCAGAATCAGTGTTGTGATGAAGTGTAAAGAGTGTGGCCTTCACATCGAGATAGTGATAGACTAGGCATAGAGGCAGAGCCCTGGTGGGAAGGTCAATCAAAGAGCTGCAATGCCCTTAGTTTCGGTGGGTTAAAGCAGGTGACATCCAGGCGTGTGAGGTATTGAATCAGTGGATGCCAGACAGATTGGAATTTAGCCTCAGTCTGAGTTAAGTTATAGGAAAGTTGATCTATTGCCATCAAATGCCATAGGCGAGAGAACCACTGGGCAACGGAGGGGGGTAGTCCTCTTTTTGCATGCCAATGCCATGAGCTGACATGCTGCATGTAGCATGTAGCTAATAAGTTTCCAGTCAGCGTGGGTCATCACTTCCAGGGCAATAGGTCGGACAGCAAAGATGGCCATGAGGTAGGAGGCAGGGAGCGGGAACCCCACATTGGCTTTAATGTGACTGAATATCTCCTTCCAATAGGTAGTGATGAGGTTGCAGGACTACCATACGCTGCAGAAATCCCCCACTGCCAGCCCACATCGCCAGCAAAGGGAGAAAGTGGAGAAGTAAATGGTGGAGAGGCGGGTCGGTGTATAATACCACTGAAACATAAGCTTGTATGCCGTTTACCTGAGGGATATGCTACGGTATGTTTTGGTTATATCCCGCCATAGGTTCTCCCATTGTTTGAGTGAAATGCACTCCATAGTAGTAATTTGCCAAGTAGACTGAAATATGTGGGTGCAAGGGGATGTGGAGTGTTGGAGTATGTGGTATGTGTTGGTGATGAGGTCCCTAAACCCATCATACGCCCTCACCAGCTTCTCGAAGGGGGTGTAGGGCCGGAGAACCCCAGAATAAATGGAAGGTTGCAGTGCCCAATGTCGCAGCTGGCATTATTGCAGTCTAGCTCTCTCCAGGAGGCGGCAGTCAGCCCTGCCCTAATCGAAGGACTTCATGGAGGCCCCAACGAAAAGTTCACGCAGCACCCTACAGTCACTGTCCCTCCAGATGTGGAAGGACTGGGGCGACAGCACAGGTGTAAAGTCAGGTTAAGGTCAAGTCAGGTGTCAAGTCAGGTGTCGAGGACCGTCTTACTGGGGGTAGCAATATAAGCACTGGGCTGCCAGGCATGCTTGGGTAACCAGGCTAGATCCCACACGGTCGACAGGCTACTGCCCTGTCCATGAGGAACCAGTGCTTTTCACTCTTGCGCACCATCCATTCAGAGATGTATCGCAAATGGGTGACTCAGTAATACTTGAGGAGACTAGGGCAGGACAGTGAACTCCTGTACCGAGGCTGCATCATTAAGGCGTTAGAGATCCTCGGTTGCTTCCCGTTCCAGATGAAAGAACAAATATCCCGTTGCAAGTGCATGATATTGTCATGTGGGATCCCAGTGGGCAGCGTCTGGGATAGGTAGAGAGCCCGTGGGAGTGCATTAATTTTTATGACATTGACCCGACCCAGCCAAGAGAGAGGTTTCCACTGTCTAAGATAAAAGAGATTTGTTAAGAGATGATTTATAGTAACAGAAGCTCAAGATGTCAGCAGAGACAGCTACATCTAGGAAAAGTGATTCCACTTCCAACCCTTCAGGAGTGCCTGCCATGGTTCCAAAAATGTTTTTGCACATGTATGTGGAAGGACAAGTGCTTTGTGAGTTTTGAGATTGCTTGTAGGGCTCAGGCAGGGGCTTAGCTTTGTCAGTAGTATTCAGGGGATGTGAGCCTGAGATTTCCCAACAAGTACTGAAGCGTACCCAATACAAAAAGATGGCACAACGAGTGATGGGCTGGCCAAGGGAGATTATGGGGCACAAAGTTTTAACAGGAAGCAGAAGTTTGAGTGGGCTTTTATAAATGTCAATGGACATTCTGAAAAAAAAAACACTCATGAAGTGCTTCAGTTTGCCTAGAGTTGGAACATGACTTTAAGGACCAGATGGGTACTGAGCTACAAAACTTATGCTTATGCTTTGGGATGATAGTATGGGTGAATAGGAAGATTAACAGTGAAGTGGGCCTACCCTGCGGTGGACTGGCATAAAAGACTTTATTGTAGCTGGCCCATCGAACAGTAGCCTGAAAATCTTAATCATCGGTCTGCTGCTGCACAGAGCTTGTGCTGGCATCTCTTCCCACATCGATGATCATCCTGTAGGTTTTTTCCCTTCCCAGAGAGACCACCATACTGCCCAACTCACTCTTGTTTGCTGAAGGTCAAACAATATTTCAACTCATATTTGCATTTCAAACAATTAAAATACTCCCACAGAGCAGTATTATGACTTGCTCAGAAACCTGTCTTCACTTTAAAATTCTTTTTATTTCCATTAATTGCAGTGGGATTACCCTTGAAGGCTTGAAAGGTGTGGATTGGAGAGGAGAAGAGAGCTACAGTAAACAGAGCACATTACCCACACGAGGATGATTTTTCTACCTCACAAACATGCTCGCTTTCATTACATCCTGCCCTCCCCAGACAAAGCATAATGGAAACAGCACAGCTGAAGAAACGTTTTTGTATCATTTATGTAATACAGATTTGCAATGGGTTCCCCCGACCCGACAGGGCTTCCCAGAACTCGGCTTTAAGCATTTATTAGGGGCGGGTGGAAAACCCCACAAACCCCTTATGAAGCTATGCTCCTGGGCTCACGCTTTGAATGAAACAGAGCCAGTAATTTCAAACATGAATGATTATAGCTATGGCCAAGACATTAAGGCACCAATCACCCCCCAAAAAAATGTAAACAGATTAAGTATGGAGAATCAAGTAAGGGGACTAATTACAATGAACTATAAAATGATTTGGACCTAAAACTACAATCCATCGAAGAGGATGAAAAACAAAATAACAATATAATTGAGCAAGAAAGTGTACACGTCCCGTCGTTGGTCATCTGTGAAGCCAATAAACAAGATATAGTTCAAATTGAGAGGTCACCCAACTATCAAATACTTTAGAATCATCCCTTAACCCTAAATCAGCAGGACTCACCAAAAGAGCAAGGAAAAAACAAAGGAAAGCGCCCAATAAAACAAACAGGAAAAATAAATTAACTAATTCAAGTGTTTTACACACCCCAAAGGAGGTCTACTCAATCTTCAAAGTATCTGACAAGTTATCTCGTAATACAATAGATGGAGATAAAGGGGATAAAGAATTGAACCCGAATTTAGGAAACATAGGCAAATCACCATCATTTGAAGATGCTCGGATTAGGATAACTCCTCCTCAAAGTGGTGAAGTTCTGTATAGTTATGTGGCTCGACAAGGTTCTATGCGAAAGTAGTCACCAGTAAATGGAGTCTCTCAGACTCACATTCAGGATAAAAATAGTCGAAGTAATCCTTTAACCACAATGGAGGAAAAACAACTGATAATTACAACATTTTTGCCCTCTTCTCCATTTGGTAAAAAGAAAATCCTTGTGCAATCCCTTGAAGCCATTTCAGGACAAAATGGTGAATTTGGGCAAACCGCTGGTGTTCAAGATAATCAAAGAGTTTTGAGGTCACAAGGCACAAGCCTAAACCCTACTTTATCATTTTCTAGTCAGCCACTTAAAAAGAATTCAACAACAATCGGGGATGATTGTGCCATTTCTTTTGCAAAGTTACTTTTCATTCCATTGTATGTTTCAAGGGGTGAACATGACATTTTAAATCGTGGTAATATATTAAAGCTACTAGCTTCTATACCAGAGCTTAGTAACCTAACATCAGTCGCGTTAGAATCAGTCCAATTCAAACAGGATCCTGATAACCCCAAACATGAAGTAACCTGTAGTACATGGCAAACTGAACAGATAAACAATAGAAATCTGGAATACACAGAACAATTTGAGAAATGGGGAATTGAATTAAGAAAATTTAAAGACAGCCTGTATCCAACATTGTTAATACCAAAAGTTGAGGAAGAAAGACATCTACCAATTAAATCAACAACAAAGGGATCGCAAGAGGTGAATATCAATACGCTGAAAGGAGCAATAGGACCACTACTCAATCCTGAGCTATCTTCTGGCATCAAGATAACATGTAGTAATTGGGCCCCTCAAATTTGTAAAGAAACACAAAACCATCTAGCCCTTATGGATGATTAGGCCTGGCTACCAAAAATACTTAGTAGAGGGAACCTTGATGAGAACGACTGAAGGTGGAGCAATTTGCCCAGAAAGGAAGAACCTACCAATTTTAACATTTGCTCTTGGAATGTATATGGCCTCTCTAGGTTATTACAAGATCAAGACACAATACATTTTATTCAGACTTTTAACATATTGATGTTCCAGGAAACAGGGAAAATGTGCCATGAGCCCATAATTAGCTTTCTCGAATATGCCAACTTAGCAACTCGCTCATCTGTTTATGGCCGAGCAAAAGGTGGGCTCTCTACTTATGTGTCTTTGGATTTCGATGCTACCCACCATGCAATAGACTTCCAATTGACCTGCTTACTATGCATCAAAATAGATTTTGAATCACAAATTATATTTTTGAATGTTTACTTGAGTGTAAAGAACACAGTAAAGATGACTCAGCTTTCAGTATTATGGGAATCAATAAAAATTTTAACGTATCAGTATCCGGTAACTGGCCTTATTATTTCAGGAGATTTTAATATGCATCTGTTTACTAAGAATATGGGGAACATAAAGAAGACAGGTAACGCCATAACCAAGATTTTTTCCCAACTGCAGAAATGTGACCGTGTGCTGCTACAGGCTATTCAACATAATACGACAGGTGTTCCAACTTTTAAAAACTCTCAGCAACATTCTACTATTGACCATACCATTATCTCAAATAAATTATTGAAGAATCTTATTGGTTTCCAAGTGGCCCCAAGAGTAGAAAGTGATCATAATCCACCATTATTGACATTATCATTGGCAGTGGACTACTTACCAAAGTTAAGAATTCCCGATAAAGGGCCAGTTGCCTACAATCTGAAAAGGCTGGCGTGGCATTCAGCAAAACAAGAGGAGATCTTTGCCTATTTAGTTCCAGCAATACATCTAGCACTCAATGAGGGCCGTCACGGGAAATCAATAGTGCAAATTTGGCCAGGTCTTTGTTCTTTATTTTTTTACCGCTTTCTGGCAAAACCAGCTTTCAGGGGAAACCCTTTTAGGCCAAAAAGATAGATGTAATATTCTCACAGGTTATACACAATTGAGGGGGACCGAGAGTAAAACAGTGCAATACAACTGAGGGAGCGGTAATTCCCCCCCCTCTAACGATATGTAACCCTGTATCCTTGACCTGGAACTGCAGATGATGTAAAAAGTGACTATTAATTGCAACAATGGGATGTTTGTATGTTTGTTTATTAAATAAATGAAAATAAAAAGAATTTTTAAAAAAATAAAGAATTTGAGAAAATCATGTAAAAAGGAAATTTGGAAAGCAAAAAGAGAATATAATGAAGGATTGTGGGCAAAATAATCTGAGAGCTTTTTGGGGTATAATTAACACCCTGGAACATGGCAATATGAGAGCCAACAGTGCCAACATCCCTGCAACGTCCTGGGAGCCTATCATTCCTACCCTGTATGGGTCCACTATTGCAAATGTGTCAATCCTCAACAATGATGTATGCAAGCCATTTTCAATAATTAACATACATAATGAGAATAAAGGGCATGAAAACTATGACGATCAACCTTTAATATTTGAGTCACCGCAGGATGACATGGTAAAGTCACTGATAAGTAGGATTAAATCAAACGGTGCGCCTGGCCCAAATGGGATCCCGAATGCGGTCTTTGAAGCTAGAACAGATATATGGTCAACGTTTCTTACTCAAATGTTTAAAGACATTGTAAAAACTAAATTGGTCCCTGAATCCTTGCAAGGCAGCATAATACATCCAATTTATAAAAGTGGTCCTCCCGATAACCCAGCGAATTATAGTCTAATTGCCCTAATGGATGTAGAGGCAAAAATGTTTGCAACATTATTACTTAAAGATCTAGAGGAATGGGCAACAACAAGGAAAGTTATCCCAATTTTTCAAACCGGATTTCGCAGGGGAATATCAACAATTACAAATCTGATGTTACTTACCTTGTTGGCAGAGAAACCCAAATACAAAAAGCAAAAACTTTTTATCTGTTATGTAGATTTAAAGGCCGCTTTTGATTCTGTTCCACGTAATCTCCTTTGGGCTAAGTTATTAGCATGGGGCTTACCAAAAAACTTCTGGATATGATTGTATTGTTGTATACAAACATGTGGGTGCAGGTCAAAGTGGGGGACGGAAGCTGTACCACTTGCCGCCTTGAAACACACAGCGGCCTCACACAAGGCTGCGTACTTGCCCCATGTCTTTTTAACCTTTTAATGGCTGACTTATCACATCATTTACATAATGCACACTCTCCAATCCTTGCAGGCCAAAGTATAAAATATTTGCAATATGCAGATGATACTATTCTGTTAAGTCACACGCAAATAGGGCTGCAAAGACTGATAGAGTCTTTTGATCAATATATACTAGCGAACGGTTTACAAATGAATACTAAAAAACAAAAAATATGATTATAGGATCAACTAAATCAGACAAGACATTATGGAAAATTAATGGACTATCAATTGAAACGGGAAAGTGGTATAAGTATTTAGGAGTTACACTTGATAGAATGACTTTTAAACTACATTTTGATAACTTAAAGGCCAAAGCAACTTCATTGTCTTTTGCCTTTAGATTACTACGAGATAAACTACTAAGCCCAAGTTACAAGTATTTACTGAATGTAATGAAGGCGAAACTCATCCCCTCGCTCACATATGGGTCAATACTTTTCGGGGCAAAGATAGTCAACTTTTGGACAAATTACAAATAAAAGTTGTTAAATCAATTTTTAAGATCCCAAATATGTAAGACACGCTTCTGTTAGATTGGAGTTCGGTTTGTTAAACCAAACATTAGTGAGGCAAGCTGAGCTTCTAAAATGTCTATTTTCACTCTATCTATCAGATCCTGAGTCCCTTGCACATATGTGCTGGCCAGAAATAAATAAGAAAGTGTATACCAGCCAATGGAGATCATATTTAACGGGGAGTTTGAATATTTTCAAGCTCCCATTTGATGATGGTATGGATAGAAATAAGACTGTTTTAAAACAGATTTTAATTAAATCAATCAAAATTTTATCATTTTTATTGGATCAGGAGACGATTGGGAAAAAAGCATGCCTGGTCGGTTATTAACTCGTATAATAAAATTGAGCCCAATCCTATCTAATCTCTTTTTTAAAACCGGCGGTAAGGGATAGATTGCTTAAGTTAAGGTTTGGCCACTATCCAGCAAAAGATGGGATCCCCAGATGGGAACAAGATTGGCAATCGCAAAACTCGAGATTATTTGGTTGTGCCAATGAAACATTATTGCACATTGTATGTATTTGCCCCAAAATGTGTCAAGAGAAGTTAACACTTTTAAAACCGATATTTAAGGAACAACGGGTAAGAATGTGTCACCAAGCGATTATACTGTGCCTTCAAGGGCGTATTATTAATTTAACAGTTTACTTAGTCAAGTTTATCCTCATAGCTGAGAAAAAATTGACTCCAGACGAGGCTTTGGTCACGCTTTAAGAGTAGAAAGTGGCTATGCCAGTAACCGTATTGTCTGACCTATATAGGTATTGTAGTCGGAAAATCTTTACTATGTCTATTATCATTGATGATATAATATCCAAGGTATAAGGAAATCTTAAGAAGCACGTAGATTAAGTACCAAGATTATAATTGAACACAATATGTGTCTGTGTCTCTTTCCTGTAGGCGATGGGGGCACAACAACCAAGCGCACTGGTGAGCAATTCAAAGTCTTATTTAGCAAATCACGAAGTCCTATATAAATGACGCTTCACTCTCCCGTGTCCCGCCGCCAAAGACCCAGTCCTCAAAAATGAATTCTACAAATGGAAAGGAGCGTCAATGTATCCGCTATGGTATCAAATCAATTATTGTTATTCGAGAATCAAATCCATAGGCAAACTTGTTTCATGTGTATTCTCCATTTATTAATTCAAAGGAAAATCACAGCTCCAAAATATAACAGTATCCAATCGTCAGCCAAATATAACAATATCCAATCGTCAGCCTACGCGTTTCAGCCTCACTTGGACGTCATCAGGGCTGGACAAAAGGATAAATGCACAAATCAATATCAATCAATATAAATCCCTATGTATTTTTAGAAAATCAATCATTCAATCACATTCCCCAAAATTAAAAACATCATATCAATTACATTCTTCAACAGCCCCTTCGTGTCTGCCTATATACAATCTAATTTCCATATATTATCCCCATATAGACAGTTCCATTAATGGTTTTTTGGATGGAAAACTTCATGTGGTATCAGCACCCTCCTTATTGCTACCACATCAATCCTCATCAATTACTCTCATGTACTATGTACACTGTTATTGCTATGCACCATGAAATCATGAGCTAATGAAGAGCTGAAGAACTGTCAGGATAAATGCTTAGGAGATACATTGGAGGTATGTTCCAATAGGCAATTAAAGAAATTTAGCAGACAGTATGGCAGACAGTATGGCTGTTGGGGAGTTAAGGACGAATAAGAATTTTAGAGATTTATGTATGATTAATTTTTTGTCAGAAGTTTAAATATAATTTGATGGTGCATAGCAATAACAGTGTACACAGTACATGAGAGTAATTCATGAGGATTGATGTGGTAGCAATAAGGAGGGTGCTGATACCACATGAAGTTTTCCATCCAAAAAACCATTAATGGAACTTTCTATATGGGGATAATATATGGAAATTAAATTGTATATAGGCAGACACAAAGGGGCTGTTGAAGAATGTAATTGATATGATGTTTTTAATTTTGGGGAATGTGATTGAATGATTGATTTTCTAAAAATACATAGGGATTTATATTGATTGATATTGATTTGTGCATTTATCCTTTTTTCCAGCCCTGATGACGTCCAAGTGAGGACGAAACACGTAGGCTGATGATTGGATATTGTTATATTTGGCTGACGATTGGATACTGTTATAATCATACTGGTGCTGTAAGTGCACGTAACATTATGCTGTTGAAAAAAAAACAAATGCGCTGTCAGGGAGTTGTTTGTGCCATGAAGGTAAGAGCAGCCTACTTAATTTCCCCTAACTGTAATGAAAGCAGTTATTTTAAGTGCATAGGGAGGTATTGCTAATATTGTTCTACTAGATGTTAAACTGGGATGAGTATTCTATATGTAGTCTTTGGATGAGAATCTGATCTACAAATAACGTTTCTTCAGTAGATATAATTACATTCTGAAAACAGAAGAATTCCATTCTGTAATAGAGCACTTTATACTCTGTCTCTGAAATAAATTTTACATTTGTGTCCTTGCTCTCTCCTTTTATCTGTATAAGTGTCTTGCCACCTAGAAGTGGTAATGGATTTTCCTTTGAAAGCTGCTATAGCATAGCTTTACACACTGGCACATTGAACTCTAGTCAGTAGGCATGTATATTTCCTTGCCAGTTCTATATTTTTATGCTGCATGGTGTGGATTTGGAACCCCACCCCGCCCCCATCTTTTGTGGTCTGGGACTTGCTAGGTGGTGTAGTCTTCCTTCATCTTGCCTATCTTTAAGCCATCCATGCATGACACAGGGACTCTTTTTCTGCTGTAGAGGTAGCAAGACCATCACAAACCTCTTCTCTAGTGTTGAGGCTACCTTTACCCACTGCAAGCAAGGGATTTGAAAACTCCCAGGAAAGGTGGAAACAATGAATTGCACATCGAGATCCCAGGCAACCAGTTTCGGTATGATTTGGTAAAAGTCACGAAAAGGGGTGAAAGCATCCTTTACTCTGTTCATATGGGAGACCAAATCTCCGTCGGCTCCAAGCACTTGTTGCAAAAGCTTATATCCTTTTCTTGATGTCTGGTCTCAAGCTGTTATATTACAGAGGTGTGAAGACAGAGGCTTGTTGCTGTGACTATTGGGTGGGGGTCAGGGAGAAAGTCTTTACTGAGGCCATTCTGGAGGCTTTCACTGGGCAGTAAAGCAAAATCCCCATTTTTCCAAGAACACCACAAGTCCCCTCGTAGGATCTTGCACTGCTTATACGGCATAATTTTGAGTCACTACGTTCATGTCAACTAAATTTTATTTCATGGAAGGTACCTTCCTTATCACTTACATTTGTTTGGCGGAACATTTCATTCAGATACACAAAGATCAGCTCGTTATAAGAACAAACCCTCCATTTTTGCCAATGGTTGTCTCCCTGTTCCATGATAAGACTACTGGCTTACCAATCTTCTTTCCACAGTCAGTTGCAGAAAGAGCATTACATGCTTTAGACGTCAGTAGGGCCCTTCTCTCTCAGGGGATCTTTATTGATAATTATAAGTACTGAATAGTCCCACCTACGTGTGAGAGCCCTGGAGCAGTCCTTTCAGTCGCATCCACTTTGCCCTACTTTGGAAAGGCCAGGAGACATGTGGCACAATTTTTGCAGTCTTAAAACAGGCTGTATTGACAATTTTAATAAAATACTTTCAGATTTAGAAAAAAAAAAGGGTCAGACATTTAAGTCAGTTGAGTAAAATGAAGTGACATTTTAAAGACGTCCTTCACAAATGCTTTTTACTTCATTATTAAGTAAGAGATAGACTATGTGGCAATGTAGTTGTATAGGCTGCAGCATTGAAAAGAATGACAATAGGAGACTGTGCTGTTAAGGGCCTCTTGACCTCCATTGTCCGATCATGCCCTTCGGGTGGCTGTTTACTCTGTGCTTTTTTCTGACTCCCGCTGACAGGCTCTGGGAGCGGAGCTCGGTCCTTTTTTAAGGTTTTTTCCTCAAGACGTCCTTTAGGGCATAGAGTATTTTTAGATATTTTCCAGACAGGAAATATATATCGAATGTTTTGCAAAATGCCATATCTTTTTGTGAACTGCCCAGAATGTGGCAGAAAAATGGCAAAAACAGACCTGCACAGGATTTGTAACTTATGTTTGCCAGACTCATGGCCCCAAGGTGTATAGCCACTGCAAAACCCTCATCAGACGCACTTTGAGGAGAGTGAGAGAGAGAGTGAGAGGGTTGGGGAGGGAGAGGGAGTAGGAGGGAGGGAGAGGGAGTCGGAGGGAGTCGGAGGGAGGGAGAGGGAGAGAGAGTCGGAGGGAGGGAGAGGGAGAGTGTCAGATGTCTAGGAAGAGAGTACTGTTGACGTCAAGACAGGAGACGACGTTGAGATCTCATATGACCTCCCTGACCAAGGCAGTGGAGTGGTTTTTGTGGATGTAAGCACGAAGACTTCTATTAGACTCTAATTCTGAGTACTCACAAGCATATTCACCATCCCGGCCGACCTTTCCAGTGACCACTCCGGCTTCGCCAACACTGCCTCAAGCTCAAAAGGAATCCACTCCACCTCTAAATTTTTCTCCTCTGCCTCCTCCTCATCAAGCAATTCCAGCAGTACTTCCGCTGCCAATACCACCAGCCACTCCTTCTCAGCCACCACAGTGTCCTGTACCAGTGGGACCTACAACAGGGTAACCTAGATCTTGCTCCCATCACACCAGAGCTTGCAGCTATACGTTTAGGTCAACATCTCACTATTGTCATCGCCCAAGGTCTCGGATGCTCCCACTCAAGACGGAGAAAATATTCTACATCTAGATCGAGAACCTCACAATCTTGTCATACTACATTTTCAGGTTTGTAATCGCCTACCTTAACAAAGTCTCCTTCACCAAGAATATCTCCTGAGGATAATAACATCTTCCAGGAGGTTCTTATTAGGGGTTGTAGGAAAGTGTAAGTTCGAGGCATATGAGCTGTAGATCGCATACTTTTGCATAGATCGCCATCTGGTGTTGGGCTCGGATGTTTGCACTTTGTTATTGTAGAAGTCTTTGTAGTCACGAGATAGGTGACTCCTCCTTTGGTTAGTAGTGCGCATGGGCATCGACTCCATCTCCAGATTGTTTTTTTCGCCATCGGGTTCGGATGTGATTTGCTGCGCTCCGGGTCGGTGTCGTTTTCGATTCCCCTTCGACGTGCAAAGCTCTCACTGTTCGACTGTATTATTTCGATCGCGATCTCCCTCGACGCGTATCCAAAAACCAACAAAATCTTCGAGTCCGGTCGTCGACGCGGGCCGTTCGGCCGATCGATGCCATCAACCAGCATATGGAAAGGACTCCATTCAAAAAATGCAAGTGTGGGGCTAAATTCCCACACAGATCTCCACGAGGTATGCAACCTTTGTCTCTCTCCAGAACACGAGAGTCGGCACTGCCAGGCCTGTGATTCTTTCAGGTCCAAGAAAACTATATGTGATCGCCGGGCTCGACGTCACAAAATGTCTAGATCAACAGTTTCGGCGCCAGACAACATCTTCGAAGCAGGTCCGACGATCCAGAACCAGAGACAGGAGATGAACAAGCCAGCGTCTCCGAAGCCGAGGAATCGGACTCAGAAGACCACATGATTACTCCAGGTCAACGGAGCGTGAGTACTGAGATCGACGCCCCTGCCCCCAAAAAATACAAGGTTCCGGTAACACCCTCACCTTTGGGTCTGGGTCGACACCGTGACACTACTTCAGAAGCCCCGCCTCCCGGCCCGGCTCCAAAGTCCTCAAAGCATTCAGGCAGCTCGGGATCGAGCCAGCCACACCACAGTACCAAGAAATCATCTTCGGCACTGAAACACAAACCCAAGGTACCGTCGACACCAGACTCGTCGGCACCGAAACAAAAACCCAAGGTACCGTCGACACCGAACTCTTCGGCACCGACCAAGGCTTGGGATCCAAAAAAACATTCCAAAGCTTCGGAGTCGAAAACTCCACCTAAGCAGAAGGAGACTAAAACCCCTCCTAAAGCTAAAGACGACAAACCAAAGCACCACTCTGAGCCTAAGTCCTCGGCGCCGAAAAAAGACAGTGGATCAAAAGAACTGTTTCATCCAGATCCACCGGATCCTAAGCAAAAAACACTCCATATCGACCCCATTACCGGTCAGGTCACCTCTATACCACCTAAAAAGAGGAAATTGGACACCTCAGAAACACCTGAGATACCCTTAAAGAAAAAAGACTCAGCCACTTCACCTATGAGGCCTTTCTCTCCACCTCCACAGCTTCCAAACATAATACTCTCTCCAGCACACTCTCCAGTGCCTCCTCTTTCACCTGCACCACAAAATGATGATGAGGATATAAGGGGTTGGGGATGATGACATAGACCCACCACATGATAATGATGATACTGACGATGACACCCACAGTATCCCACCTCATGACTCTTGGGATGATTATAATGTCCCAGATGTACCTGATACATCATCTATGGGGCGGCGTCCCATCCCCAAACCAATGGCACAGCCCTATACTGTCACTTCAATTACATTCTATACAATATACTCCATTTTTCTCATTGTACTCATGTTTTAAACCAGTCTTTCACTATGGTCCCGTTTTTGCCACACGCAAGGTAATGCTATTTTCAAAGGTTTCTCATGTTCAAGTTGTGTCCATCCGGACCTCTCCTCAAGAACACGTACAGACGCATTGTTTCTCCAAAGCAGTTTATTAAACCCAATGCATTTCGGGCTACTGGGGCCCTTCATCAGGGGTAACTACAAACAACAAGGAAACATTATTATTCCAATGTGTATACAAAACAACATTCCAAATATGCATATCCTGATGTACCTGAGCCAGATGTATATCGCTCTAGGCCATCCCCTCCAGATGACAACGTAGGGTTTGCGCAACTAATAAATAGAGCTGCACAATACCATGGGGTTCAACTCCACTCAGACCCTCTGGAAGAAGATTTTTTATTAGAGACCGTCTCGCAGCCTCAAAAATCAACAAATACTCTCCCTATGCTAAAAGGGATAATTAAACATGCCCCTGAGGTTTTTAAAGATCCTGTCAGGGCTAGAGTGCTCAATCCTAGAATTGAAAAGAAATACAAACCAGCTCTAAGCGATCCAGCTTACATTAAGGGTCAACTGCCTCTGGATTCACTAGTAGTGGCTAATGCCCGTAAACGGGCAAATTCCCAAACCACAGGTGATGCCCCTCCGCCAGACAAAGAGTCTAAACTATTGGACGCATCCGGTAAAAGGGTTGCGTCACAGGTGGCAAATATTTGGCGTATCGCTCACTCACAAGCTTTACTAGCAAGGTATGACAGGGCTCACTATGATGAGCTTGAAAAGCTCATGCAACATCTCCCAGACCAATATAAGACCAAGGCAAATGATCTCATACAAGAGGGAAAGTTAATCACAAATACCTCTATTAAATGTGCCCTGGATGCAGCAGATACAGCATCTCGCACAATTAATACAAGTGTTACTACGCAGACATGCATGGTTACGCATATCTGGTTTTAAGCAAGAGGTGCAGTCTACCATTCTTAATCAACCTTTGGATCAGGAACACTTGTTTGGACCTACTGTGGACACATCTTTAGAAAAGATGAAAAAGGACACAACCAGCCAAATCTATGGGGGCTCTACACAGGCAACAACTAGTAGAGATTCCTTTCGTCGCTCCTCTTATAGGGGCGCCTCCAAAGCCATTGGCACAGAAAACACCTTTTCCACGTATAAAAGCCCCACTCAAACTTCCTCTAACAAAGGATATTTTAGAGGGACTTACAGAGGCAATAACAACAGAGTGAGAGGACGTGGTTCTAACACCCGCAACTCCCCCACCACAAAACAGTGACATCCCTCCACTCCCCCCAGACCACTCCACTCCGGTTGTGGAAAGACTATCACAGTTCCTACCTGTCTGGAATTCCATCACCTCAGACAGGTGGGTGAGACAAATTATCAAGTATGGTTACTGCCTGGAACTCACTTCTACCCCCTCCCACATACTTCCCAGACAACGTCCAATGTCCACAGAACATCTCACGCTGCTCAAGCAGGAGGTTCTCTCTCTCTTGCAAAAGCATGCAATAGAATCAGTTCCCCTATATCAACAACGTACAGGGGTTTACTCCCTTTATTTCCTCATTCCAAAAAAGGACTGCACTCTCAGGCCAATATTGGACTTCAGACCGTTAAACCTGTACATACAATCCGACCACTTCCACATGGTCACTCTACAACAGGTTCTCCCACTGCTCCAACAAGGCGACTTCCTTGCCACTCTAGATCTCAAGGACGCCTACTTCCACATTCCCATTCACCCTGCTCACAGGAAATACCTATGGTTCGTAGTGGACGGCCAACATTACCAGTTCAAAGTCCTTCCATTCGGAGTCACAACAGCACCCAGAGTCTTCACAAAATGTCTCGCGGTGGTAGCAGCCCACTTAAGAAGAAAACACATTCATGTGTTTCCTTACCTAGACGACTGGCTCATAAAAGCCAAGTCACGCAGCGATTGTGTACAACAAACACACAACACAATCCAGCTGCTACACAACTTAGGATTCACAATAAACCTCACCAAGTCGCATCTCCAACCATCCCACACCCAACAGTATCTAGGTGCAACAATAGATACTTCCAAAGCCCTTGCATACCCCAATCCAGCCAGGATAGCCAGTATGCAAGCTCTCATAATAAAATTTCAACCACAACACTCACTACCAGCTCGAGTGTTCATGCAACTAATAGGGATGATGGCCTCTTGCATCTTAATTGTCCCTTACGCAAGACTCCAAATGCGTCCATTACAGGAATGTCTAGCACATCAGTGGAACCAAGCTCAAGGTCAACTTACGGATCTGGTGTTGGTGGACAGCCGCACATATCGCTCTCTGCAATGGTGGAACACACAAAATCTTTCCAAAGGGCGGCCGTTCTTAGACCTGGTTCCACAAATAGTGCTAACAGCGGACGCATCGCTCACCGGCTGGGGAGCTCATCTCTTAAACCATACCATTCAGGGTATGTGGACCCCTCAACAAAAACTCCTCCACATCAATCACTTGGAGTTACAGGCCATATTTCTCGCTCTAAAATCATTTCAGAAACATCTCGTAGGCAAAGCTGTCCTCGTCCGGACGGACAACATGACAGCAATGTACTATATACAAAAACAGGGGGGGACACACTCTCTGCAGCTTTCACGCCTAGCACAAAGCATATGGAGATAGGCCATTCCTCAAAAAATATACCTCTTATCAGAGCATCTACCTGGGATACACAATCAGATTGCGGATCTGCTCAGTCGTCAACAACAGCAGATTCACGAATGGGAACTTCATCCGCAAGTTCTTCATCCATTTTTTCAAATGTGGGGCCACCCAGACATAGGTCTGTTTGCCACACATTTAAACACAAAATGCCCAAGCTTCGCCTCCAGGTATCCACACCCATTGTCCAAAGGCAATGCGATATGGATGAACTGGTCAGGCAGATTTGCGTACGCTTTTCCGCCTCTCCCGCTCATTCCGTTACTGGTGCACAAGCTCAAACAACAGTCTCTCACAATAATCCTGGTTGCTCCAACATGGGCCCGACAACTATGGTTCACACACTGCTGGAACTCTCAGTAGTTCCACACCAAAAGTTGCACCTTTCCCCAAAGCTTCTCACACAGAACCATGGAGAGATAAGACATCCAGAACCAGCTCAACTGAACCTAGCGATCTGGCTCCTGAAGTCTTAGAGTCTGGTTACCTTAATCTCCCACCAGACTGCATGAACGTCATTAAAGAAGCTGGACGTCCTACCACTAGAGCATGCTATGCAGCTAAATGGAAAAGATTTGTTGTTTACTGCAATAACAACACAATCAATCCACTAGATGCTTCAACTCAAAACATTATCTGTTATCTCCTGCATCTACACAGATGTAATCTGGCATACACATCCATACGATTAGATCTTGCTGCTATAGCAGCTTACTTACAAAACAGACAACACTTGTCATTGTTTAGGGTACCTCCCATCAAAGCATTCATGGAAGGCCTTAAAAGGATAATTTCCTCCCAGAGTTCCACCCTCTCCAGTATGGAATCTAAACATTGTCCTTACTAGGCTCATGGGTCCCCCATTTGAACCTTTACATAAATGTGAGTTACAGTTCCTCACATGGAAAGTAGCTTTCCTTGTGGCCATCACGTCTCTCAGAAGATTAAGTGAACTCCAGGCATTAACCATACAAGAACCATTTTTGCAAATACATCACAACAAAGTGGTTCTTAGGACAAACCCTAAATTCTTACCTAAAGTAGTTTCGGCTTTTCACCTTAACCAGTCTGTTGAGCTCCCAGTATTTTTTCCTCAGCCAGACTCAGTAGCAGAACGCGCTCTTCATACGCTTGACGTCAAAAGAGCTATTCTTTACTACATTGAAAGGACAAAAACTTTCAGGAAAACTAAACAACTTTTTGTAGCTTTCTCACCACCACATAAGCGCAATCCTATATCAAAAGCTGGAATTGCCAGGTGGATAGTTAAATGCATCCAAATATGCTACCAAAAAGCAAAGCGTACATTATCCATTCCCCCTAGAGCGCATTACACACGCAAGCTAGGGGCATCCATGGCATTCTTAGGAAACATCCCCATGGAGGACATTTGCAAAGCCGCAACATGGTCCATCTTGTGAGTTGCCGCCTACCTGTGCCCCAGATTGCAGTGAGCAGAGTCCAGGAAGTGGTAAGGAGGCAGACTAGTGCTGTCTCTTTCCTAAAAGAGATTTTCCTTATCTGTGATTACTGTCTTTGCCTGTGGTTGTTACAGTTTAAAATTGTAGTTTTAACCTGCCCGTGATTGCATATTTAATTACCTGTTTTGTGTTCAAACTTGTGGTTTTTCCTGCCCATGATTGCTTCCATTTAACGTGTTGAATTGTGGGATTTGCAGTCCTAAATCTCTGTAGTTTTCCCTCTCATTCCCGGTGACTATCAGTTTTCCCTCCAAATTTCCCCTTGTCTCTGTGCAAAGACCTGTATGTTAAACAGTGCACCCCCAGCCACCATTTTGTGTTAACAAGTAAGTGAAACCAGCCCCTCTTCCCCCCCCAGCAACAGGGATATTCTACATCAGAGTGTGCTCTGAGGCAGCAGTGATCTTCTGTGTGCTGTTTAAACTGTGTTTAATAGGGACTGTGCACTTCGTTTTTTGTCCAGGAGAGGGAGTAAAGTTTTATACAAACACTATTTTCAGAGGACAAGTTAGGCCCTTACCTGCAGAAGTCCAAAGTGTGGATTGAGCCTGTCTGTCTCCTAGGAGATTCTGAACAAGAGAAGCAGCTCCCAACTCCCTGGCCAGCAAACCTTGTCTGAGGTTGCTGGGACCTTATATAGTCTGCTAGTGGTAGGTACATGTATACACTGATTGGAGGTTGTATCTGATGTTTCTATTGGATTAGGGTTAGTGTCCTCATTGGTTGGGTATTTGAGGGTTCTGATTGGTTTCTGGGTCTGTGATTCAATCAATGTAGGGTTGGGACTAGGGCTAGGGTTAGGATTTCTATTGGAAGTAGGGACTAGGGCTTCCTGTGTTATTTGTTTTTGGGACTAGGGTGGGACTATGGCTAGGGTTAGGCCTTTAATTGGAAGTAGCGATTAGGGCTTTTGTTGTGATTGGTTGCTGGACTAGGTGTGGTACTAAGAGTAGGGTTAGGCTTTCTATTGAAGTAGGGACTAGGGCTTCCTGTGCCATTGGTTGCTTGGTCACAAAAGAACATCTTTCTTCGGAAATATTCTACATCAATTCACACATATACCAACCAACTACAATCAAAGGATCTCTTAGGTTACCAGTATACTGGCAGTGCACACAAGAAATATCTATAGGAGCCACCAATTAAAAAGGTTAAAACATTTTTATTCAATACAGTTATAAAAAGATCTTCGTATCATCATATACACCATTATTTCATTAAAATCAACATATAAGTTTTTAAAAAAGTGCAAAAATACAATAAACACAGTTAGCAGCAATAGTTCAAACAGCATATAAAACAGGGGGGAAAAAAGAGAGAAACAAGGTAGGGAAAAAAAGATAGTTCCTACAAAGAAAGTATGGCTGGCACTAAAAATGGATCAAAATCATACAGCGGAAAAGAGTACACAATTGTGCATATATATTTTTTAAATTTTCTTGACCGACAAAATGCCCATATAGTTACACAGCACAACTTTAAAAGAGCATCGACGCGTTTCGGTAGGTCACAATTTCTCGACCAACACCTTCATCAGGAAAAAAATGTGTATATTCCCACCATCACAACCTGTTCCATTAATTCAAAGGATCTAAAAAGGAAGAGGGAGAAAGAAAAAACACAGCATACTCATAAATAAATTGCATTGCCCCAAAATTCTTGTTACACTATCAACACACTAATAACCAAAAAGAGTATCCTCATTCATCCACCATTCATTACATACAAATGATTAATCATCCTTATACATTTACCTTAAACAGGTTAAACAGGGGTCACAAAGCCTCCATAAACTGACACTAACGTTTCGTAATGTTCTTATGGGTACACCACGTAGCTGTATATCACAAATAAAAAGGAAGTGTTACTACATCTTTCCCCTATATTTCCTAAGACCATTGAATTTAATCCATCATCTGTCTTTCAATACCTTTTGTCAAAACTTAAGTGTATACTCCACGTAACTGTTGGCGAAACCTTCCTGTATCAAAAACTCCAGATAAGAACAACTGGTAGCCCAGACCTGTGTATAACAAAATCAATTTAACAATGGATAAGTATCTATATATCCAAAGTTAAACCCAGTAAAAATTCCTAACCATAACCATAGCAACAACTGTACCTCCACTAGTAGGCAATTTAAATCTTCAAGCAACAAAGGCCCATCCAAAACGATTTTTGATAACCTCTTTTATTTTTTGTATATAGGTCCAGATATACCGAGAATCCTCTAGCCACTTCCGTAGAATTGCCTATAGGATAGAACCACATAATACCCGTACATTAGTAATATTACGTTAAAAAATAGTGGGATAATTATTCTGCACAGTCTAACAGATAACAATTTATAAAAGTTTAGGGAAGACAACACCACCCCGAGAGTAATATGAGTTTTCCTTACTCTACATAAACACGATTTCGCCCGGGTCTTACCTCGGCGCCTCTTTCAATAATACACAAACGGGATCGGGGTATATGCCTCCGTCCAAACAGGAACAACAACGCCACTCGGGGACTTCTTATATACTAACATCCTTTGTACGTTGTAATTCCTGATTAGAACTAGCTGGTTCAGTTGGCTCAGTCACGTGTTTTAACCAACGTAAACTGTCGGCCATCTTGTAGTGGATAATATAATATCTACATTGGTTGCTTGGACTTGGGTTGGGACTACTGGTAGGGCTAGGGCCTCTATTGGACGTAGAGATCAGGGTTTTTGAAAGTTATTGGGTGCTTGGACTAGGGCTGAGATTGGCTGTAAGGTCCTCGTCTCCTATTGTTTCTAGATTTTAGGGCTAGTGTTGTGATTGGATAGGGTTACGGCTAGGGTTCCCATTGGCTGAAGGGGTCACCTGATTACTAGGGCTATAAAAGTCCAAGGCCTAGGGCGTCTCAGCCCGGGCGTCGAGGCTAAGGGCAGAGAGGACAAGGGCAATTACCTGTTTGAGCCTGTTCGAGACTGGACAGGACTAGGGCCAGAAATGCTGCCCATGATCACATTCAGTAAGAGCCACCCCAC
This sequence comes from Calotriton arnoldi, assembly GCA_963921515.1. Lineage (NCBI taxonomy): Eukaryota > Metazoa > Chordata > Amphibia > Caudata > Salamandridae > Calotriton > Calotriton arnoldi. Next base: position 139,408 of record CAWUFW010007512.1, read on the forward strand.
ACCATCCACAAACATAGTAACACACTCACACCAAATGTACACCACACACAACCCTATGCACGGACCAATGTACCAGCATGCACTACAAACACAACCAAACCACATCTATACACCCTTCTATCCCAACTATCACACATACCCACCATCACCTACAAACAGTACACAACTCTATCCTATACCACTAACCAATACACTCATCACTAACACAACCCCATTCAACACCATATATAACTGCATCCCATCCAGACACACGCTCCCTGCTCTAATTACACCTAACACACCACCTTTTATCACTAACAAACATATATTCATCCTTCCATCATTTGTCCAACAAACACCCTCCTCTCCCTACTATCATACTAACGCACAACACACACACTGAACACCACCACACTTTTTAACTCATGCAACAAACCAGTCTAAGACAAACACTCTCACCTCTACTTCATTCCCTCCTACACACAACATACACTCTACTCATAAACACATCACCACCCCCTCTACCTTACAACCTCCTCTCACAAACAATACTATACAACCAAATCCATTGCAAGAAACAAATACACCAGCACCCCTTTTCACTACTCCTCAAAAACAAAACATATCACACACACCAGCACAACAAGATCTTCAAAGCGCAACACGTCAAAATACATACCATCACAAAATACAAACATACACCCACCTTTCAAACCACACAAAGGAACAAACTCCAATGCCAAGCTTTCTCTCTTCCACCACACCGAACACAGATACAGCAACACAGCAACTTTCTTCTAACCGCCTCTCATCCATTGGACAATTTAGAACCTTACTACATGACCCACATGCTGCACCACCACCCCTGACTCATACACCTTTCCACCATAAACACACGCAAACAGCATAAGCGACGTGCCACACCTCACAAATTTGCTTCCCCATGTCTACTGCACAACAATGTTACACCACGAAAACAACATATTACACCAACTCACTCTCAAACACCATCTCCATCACATACACACGCAGACCCATCAAAATGCCTTCTTAGCATGCTGGATGAGGAACATGATACAGAACAGCTACACGATTGCTATCCTAATACAGCTAATGCCAGCACTAAAAACACACCTGCTACAAACACATACAATACTGTTCACTCTACTACAAAATAAAGTCTCACTATCACCAAAGGCCATTCTCTAAACTGTCTACTAATAAATGCTCGATCCCTCTCTAAAAACAAACATCACGTCTACGACCTTCTCACAGATGCAAAACCAGACATACTATTCATAACTGAATCATGGTTGGGAGATGATATGGCTCCAGTCCTGCATGAAGCCATTCCTCTAGGCTATCAAACGATCACCCAAAATCGTATAGGCAAAAAAGGAGGTGGTCTAGCTGTTGTGTTCAGGCAAACATTACATATCACTAAAGTTGATGACATCTCCATAAAGAATTGTGAGGCTCTTCTAACAAGATGCAATACTACACCGTCTTTATCCTGTAACTTCCTGCTCCTTTACAGACCTCCACCTAGCAAGGCGACATTCCCAGACGCACTTCTAGACACAGTTTCAAACCTGATAACAATACACTCCAACTTATGCGTTCTGGGTGACCTCAACATTTGGTTTGACAAACCCAATAGGACCCATCCAAAAACAATAATCACTGGCCTAGAGGCACTGAACCTGCATCAGATTGTCCACAAACCCACACACATCGCTGGACATATCCTAGATGTCATTTTTGCTAATACTGAACTAGTTACCTTTCAAACTATAACTCCAGTCACATGGTCAGACCACCACTTGCTTGCTTTCCAACATAAAACAACATTAAGGGACTCACCTAAAACTAGCTTACATCCATCCACCTATCGGCCATGGAGCAAACTCAATTTGGAACACTTAGAAACACAACTAACATCAAGTACAAATCTGGAAACAATAACTTCGGTTCAAAATCTATATGAGTGGCTACAGGAAGCTTTTGACATCCTGATACCACTCAAAACCACACAGCAGCACAAAAGAAAAAAAGCGCCTTGGAGAAACGTAGAAATAAAAGACATAAAACAACAAATTAGAAAGCTGCAACGTACCTGGCTCAAATCAAACGCCAAACAAGACAAACTTCACCTACAAAAAATTAACAGATTATACAAGTCAGCTCTCAAAATAGCCAAGAAAAGGTACTATTCAGACCGAATTCAAAATGGTAAATGTGCAAATAAAGAATTCTATAAAATACTCAATGCTTTTCGCAAACCAAATTGCCTAGAAGGAACTCATCCTGTTACTCAAGATTTCACAGACAAACTGGCAAATCATTACACGGACAAAGCAGACACATTGGACTCGTACTTAAAACAGAAACAAAGCACCAGCACTAACCCCTGTACAAAACAACAATCCAAGAATACTCTAACCCAGCCTCTCCGTTCCTTCCAACACATCTCACACAATGAATTTATGGACCTGGTCAAAGCAAGCAGGCCTACCGGCAGCCCTTCTGACCCCTGTCCACCACAAACTTTCAAGACAATTCTTTTAACAACCTCTGCTGCCACTCCAGTAAGAAGAATCATCAACGATTTCTTAACTAGCGGAATATTTCCAGAAGAACTCAAAAAATCACACATACGCCCTTTACTGAAGAAAACAAACTTGGACCCGCTGAACCCTGACAACTACAGACCCATTACAAATGGACCTTTCCTGGGCAAACTGATAGAAAGAGCAGCGTTCGCCCAGATGTCACAATTCATTGAAGAGAATGACATACTGTCAGACTTCCAAACAGGATTCCGTCCGGGAAGAGGCACTGAATCTGCCCTTCTTGCCATCTGGGATGACCTGAAGAATACAGTTGACCGCAGCGGGGTTGCTGCGCTACTCCTCTTGGACCTCTCGGCTGCCTTTGACACGGTTGACCATGACACACTGAAACAAAGACTCTATGAAGCCGGCATAGAGGGAACTGCTCTAGACTGGACCGCGTCCTACCTTCGAAACAGAACTAATGTCATCCATACCCCACCTTTCTCGTCCAAACCATACTCCACAAAAGCAGGGGTCCCTCAAGGTTCTATCATCTTGCCCATGCTTTTCAACATCTACATGAAATCATTACCGGTACTGATCAATCACTTTCACCTCACGTGCTATAACTATGCAGATGACACGCAAATACTCCTTCAACTGGAATGCCCCAAAGACATTGAAAAATGCCCAATTTTCAGTTGTCTCAGAGCCGTGGATCAGTGGATGACTTGGAGCCATCTCAAATTGAATGCTTCAAAAACGGAAATACTCACGTGTGGCGATTGGAAACATTACGACCCGCTTGCCGTCTGGCCTGATGAACTGGGATCACCACCTAAATTATCGAAGGAAGTAAGAAACCTCGGAATAACCATGGACTCCAAGCTGTCGATGAATGCCCAACTGGACAAACTAGCAAAATCAAGCTTTGTCACTATAAAAACGCTGCAACGAATTTTCCCTCATTTGGGATTTCCACACAAGGTCCAAGCTACCATCTCCCTTGTTCTGTCCAAACTCGATTACGCCAATAGCCTCTACCACGGATCACCTTTAACGACCATGAAAAGACTACAACGGATTCAGAACTCGGCTGCCAGACTACTCTTGCATATCAAACCGCGAGACCACATCTCACCTGCCTTGAAAGCCCTGCATTGGTTACCGGTTGCCAGAAGATCCACGTTCAAGCTACTTTGTATCACCCACAAAGCAATACATGGGATGGGACTGCTCTTCATCAGGAATAAAATCAGCAAACACATTCAACAAAGGAACCTACGCTCTAAAGGGGCATCTCGCCTCAAAATCCCAAGATACAAGAAAGAAACCATGGGTGGCACATCCTTCTCTGTTCAAGCAGCCAAACTATGGAACTCATTACCCCCAACATAAGATCCACCGACAACCACCTTATCTTCAGAAAACTACTCAAGAATTGGCTCTTCCCCACATAAGCACCATACGCAAACAGAAATTTACAGCATATTCCTCTGTATATAAGCATTTATTTTCACTATAGATATGTACCTATCTTTGTGTATTGCTTTGTATAAACATGTAGAATAATTATGTTGTTGTAAATAAATAAATAAATAAAAATCATCTTTGGTCTACATGTACTTACTTCCATTGTGCATCTATGTACCTTCCATGTACTTGGATCTGTGTGTCTGTTACCTTTCTCCTGAAAAAGCATATCCAATGCACTACCCTATTTCTCATCCTGTACCTCTATCAATATCTTTAATCTATATATACTTACCTCCTTTATGCATCTATATACTTTCAATGTACTTATGGATCTATATATTTATCACTTCTAATTTAGCATTTCAAATGCACTACCCTATTTCTAAGCCTATACTTCTCTCAATATATCCTCTGGCCCAACCTTCTGACTCATCTCAAACTTCTTTCTACTACTCTTTCCAATGCACTACCCTATCTCTCACCCTATACATCTATCAATATATCCTCTACATCCACTCTCTCATTTATCCCATATCACTACTATGATCCCAAAATAACCCTTTCTAGACTCTCTCCTACTCTACCCTCCTTGCATCATCTGACACCTCTTTTTACTATACCGATCCCCCAAAACAAACCTTTATAAACTCTCCCCTCTGACTCTTCCCCACAAAAACCCCTTTTTACTCATCCAAAAGCCTCCTCCTACTGCTATGACCTCCAAAAAAATCTCACTCTTCTGTCCCTCCACTATCCTTTTCAATCAAAATAACAGACTAACACGTTCACTTCTCAAATTCCATATTCCACTATACTAATTCACCACTAATCCTTTATGGGTTCCAAAGTAGCGTGCTACTCGCCAATGAAGCGTTTCAACACCCCATCAGGGTTACCAGCGCTATATAAACGCAAACCTTTTTCCCTTTTCTACCCCTCCCCAACCCTTCTCAACCCAAATAACCGACTAACATATCCACCACTCAAATTAATTTCATGTTTCGCCATACTAATTCAACAGTAATCCTTATGGGTTCCAGAGTAGCGTGCTACTCGCCAATAAAGCGCTTCAAAACCCCATCAAGGGGTAGCAAGCGCTATATAAATACAAACCTCTTTCCCTCTTCTATCCCGCAACCTACCCTTCTCTATCCAAATAACTGAATAACATATCCACCACTCAAATTACTTCATACTTCACTAAACTAATTTTCAACACTAATCCTTTATGGGTTCCGGAGTAGCGTCCTACTAGCCAGAAAAGCACTTCAACACCCATCAGGGGTAACAGGTGCTACATGAATGCAAACCTTTCTTCCCTTTTATCCCTCTGCTACCCTTCTCACTCCAAATAACTGACTAATACCCACCACTCAAATTACTTTCATATTTCACCATACTAATTCAGCACTAATCCTTTATGGGTTTCCGGAGTAGCGTGCTTCAACACCCCATCAGGGGTAACAAGCGCTATATAAATAGAAAGCTTTTTTCCCTCTTCTATCCTTCTGCTATCCTTCCAAATCCAAATAACTGACTAACCTATCCACCACTTAAAATTTACTTGCATGTTTCACTATACTAATTCAACACTAATCCTCTATGGGTCCCGGAGTAGCGTGCTACTCGCCGAAAAAGCGCTTCGACGCCTCGTCAGGGGTAGTAAGCGCTATATAAATGCAATTACAATACAATACAATATTTTGGAGCTATGATTTTCCTTTGAATTAATAAATGGAGAATACACATGAAACAAGTTTACCTATGAATTTGATTCTCGAACAACAATAATTGATTGGATACCATAGCGGATACATTGACACTCCTTTCCATTCGTAGAATTCAATATGTGTCTGCTTTATGTATAGTTTCTATTAAGGGGGCATAAAAAACACTTTAATTATAGGACCGAGAGAGGGTTCAAAGATTGATTGTTGGAAGGTTTTATCAATATGTATGGTGATCAATAATGAATTCCAATGCTCTTATCAGGTTATGAATTAAATAATTGCTTTATGACATTTTATGTAATTTTAATGGTTATTACGGTATGTTATATTTACCCCAAACACTTGTACTGAACATATGTAATAGCTGTGTTTTATGAAATGTGTTGTTTTTATTGTAATGATTTTAATTAATTGGACAATAAAGATAATTTATATACTCTCTTATGAAGCTATGCCCCTGGGCTCAGGCTTTGAATGATGTGTCTAGGGAAGCAGCTCTCATGAGTCTTTTGTCTAAGGAAAGGGCAGCAGTCATTAGAAGGATGTCTGTGGCTGAGAAGCTGTAATCAGAACGAATGGGCTGAGGCCACCTAAGTACCTGCATCTGAGACTTGGACCAACTGTGTATTGTGTGTTTGGAAAAGAGTGAGTGAGAGGGATGTGGATCAAGGATTTTCATGCCCTTGACCAGTTAATGGTGAAAGAGAGACTCATGGAGGAGTGATCTTCCCCACCTAGGAAATACTTATTAGATCTGATAGAGAGGGATCCAAATAAACATTTAGTGTTGCTAACAAATGGTTAGTCCACAGGGTTAACAAAGTGCGGGAGCAGCATGCTTCCAAGCCAAAAGGGAAGAGAAACTCTCCACAGACTAGATCTAAACTGGAGGGTATGGGCCATGTCTATTTCCAAGGTTCTAAAGGGGGACAGAAGAAGAAAAAGGAAACAATAAAAGGAAAAGGGGTGATAGGAAAGGTCTCCCAAACCCAAAGTGATTACTTTCCTTAAGTATCACAAGGATGGGCATTACAAGAGAGACTGTCAAGCGATAGACACTGTGCCAGTTGCACCCATCTTTCCTAGTGTGCTAACTATATGTGAAGGGACCCAAGAGTGCCCTTTGAACTTAACTAGTTGCTATGGCCTTTTGGGGAGGGACTCAGATGCCTTGAGGTGCATACCACTAAACACAGTGGGGTTTGTGTTGGAAACTAGTATTGATGAGAGGAAGGTTCCTGCCCTGAGGAATACATGAGCTCATAAATCTGTCAGTGAGAGTAAGTATCCCAAACCCAATAGATTCTCTCTGATGTCAATTGCACAGGCTTAGTAGCCACTGGAGAGGACATGGGGTATCAGGTGGAAATCAGTAACATGTTGCCCATGGTTGGTGTAGGGGTGAAAGAGAAGCAAGATGTTCAATATCTCTTTGGCAACAATTTGATTTCCCCTTGTTTATTACCAGGACCAGAAGCCTATATGGCGTGGACAACATCAGCTGTGTTGACCAGCGCCCAGGCTGCATGTCAGTCCCAGGGTGAAGCTGGGACTATTCCTGATTTGCAGAGACCAAGACAAGGTAGTCAGTGGACCAGGGCCGACTCTGAGAAGGCACTGGCCAAGGCATCCTCTGCCCCTGCTCCAGACAAAGAGGACAGTGAGATATCCAAAGCTGAAGCTGACCAGGTGTTGGAGTCCGGGTCACTGCCACAGCTACAGGGGTTGTTAGCTGCAACAAAGCCTGCCCCTGAGGAAATCCACCAGGCACAAGTTGAGTGCCCTATGCTTAGGATACTACAGGAGTAAACCCAGGAGCAGGCCAGCAAAGAAGTGGCTGGACGACACTGTGTTGGCAGGGAGAGTAGCCTATTATATGGACAGCAGGTATATCCTGAGCCGGAGGCTAGCAATAGGCTAGCAGTTTCACTAGTGCACAGGAACTTCCTGTTGACTCTGGCTTATGAAGTGGCATTAGCAGGACACTTGGGCATTGGAAGACCCACAATAGATTAGACCCTCTGTTCTACTGGCCAGGAATGCACAGAGGCACATAGAGATTTTATAGGGCCTGTTCTACTTGCCAGCTCAGGGATATGTCTGGAGTTAAAACCAAAACTCCCTTAGTATCATTGACAGTTGTAGGTGTTCCTTTTAAGCAGACAGGAATGGACATTGGTCAGTTCAACCCACCCTCCGCATCAGGCAATAAGTATATCTTGGTTATCGTGGACGATGCCACCGGGTATCGTGAGGCGGTACCTCTGAGGAGCATGACTACAAAGGTGGTAGCTAGAGCTTTCCTTCGGATCTGGGGACTTTCTTTTGGGATTTCTTAAGACAATGATATCGAACTGGGGAACCCATTTCATTTCCTCTTACATGAAAGAGATGTGGAAGCATGCTGGGGTGACTTAACACTTCATCATGGCGTACCATCCTCAAACCAATGTGTTGATGGATAGATTTAACAAGGCCCTTAAGAGCCAAAGAACCTCAGGAGAAAGTGGGATCTTCTCCTGCCACGTCTGTCATTCGCTTATACAGAGATTGCACACAAGGGAGAGGGGTTCAGCCCACTTCAGCTTCTATATGAACACCCAGTGTAGGGACCACTAACCTTGATTAGGGAAGGGTGGGAAGGAACTCCAAAGTTACCTCAGAAGGATGTGGAGGACTATGTAACTGGGTTCAGGAAATTGATGGCACAGTATGTTTCAGGCAAAGCAAAACCTTCAAGCTAGCCGAGAGCTGACAAAAGAATGGTATGACCAGAAATTGATGCTAACTGGATACTAGGAAGATTATGTTATGTTATGTTGCAGGATCTTATAGAGCGCACATCCACCAAATGGTCTCTTGTCGCTAGGTAACTGCCTCAGCATGACTCAGAAACTTATTGATAGGCTTGCTTCAAGAGCCAGGTCTTCAACAATTGTCTGAACTTTCCATAGTTTAATGTGGCCCTAAGTTCCAAAGGCAGAGAGTTCCTGACACGAGGAGCAGTGACTGAGTACCTGACTCCACCAGTCCTACTGCTTGTGAATAGGGGGGTCACTAGATAGTGTAGATGAGTAGATCTAAGATCCCAAGAGGGGGAATACTTGTGGATCCGAGATTTAATAAAAGCTGGACTGTTTGTGTTGCAAAGCCTTAAAAATAGTGCAACATATTTGAATGTAGATCTCTGTGCAACAGGGAGCCAATGAAGATCTCTTGTCACTTGAGAGATATGACAATGTTTGGGAAGTTGATAGATCAACCGAGCAGCCTGGTTTTGAATCAACTGGAGCCTACGCGTAAGATGTTTTGGAAGACTCAAGGGATTTGGCGTAGTCAATTCTTGACATGACTAAGGCAATTATGACTTCGATCAAGTGCGTCAGTAGTAAGAAATGTCTTAATCTTCTTAATTCTGCATAGTTGGAAGAAGCAGGATCATAATACTGATCCAATCTGCTGTTTTAAAGATAGCTCCTCAGCGATGATGAAGCCGAGACGTTTTACAAACCTCTTAGGAGAAGAGGGGAAACCCATTTCATTGGGCCAAAAAGAGGGACTCCAGAGGTCGAACATATTTTTGGTGACTACTATCTCTGTTTTGTCAGAGTTTAGTTTCAGGTGGTTGCTGTTAATCCAGTCCCGGATGAACAGCATAGTGTCTTGGAATTGAGACTTGGTAATGAGGGTATTATCAATCGTGAAGAGGAGTTGCATTTCATCAGCATAATTACAAATGCTTACTTTCATGTTTTTAAGAGAGTGAATCAGAGGACGAATATAAAGATTAAAAAGATGAGGGAAAAGAGAGGAGCCCTGTGGCACCCCAAAATTTAATTGGACTACATAAGAATTGAAGGGGGAGAGTATAACTGATTGAGATCTGTCCTTGAGAAAGAGACAATCCAGTTGAAAGCTGCATCCTGCAGCCCTGCAGCCCTCACACGGTCAGCCAAAAGCTTATGGTCGACCGTGTCAAAGGCCGCTGACAGATCGAGGAGTACTAGGGCTTCAGTGTTGCCTCTGGAGGCATTGGTGCTAAAGCCCATTTCTCTAAGAGCTTTGGAGAATGAGTAGCGTGGGTCATACAAGGTAGTCCAGAAAGTGACTGATGTGTTCTACTTGGTGGACACAGGTGCCACACAAGAACCCAGAAGGGTGTTCATGTGAACCGGCTGAAGCCTTACTTCTGGAGAAGTTACACCATGAATATCATGGCTACGGCAGAGGAGGTTGAGGAAGAAAGTGAGCATCTTCCTGACTTAATGCATAGTGACACGAGGGATAGATCTGTGGAAGGAGTACAATTTGCCCCTGAGTTGACACTTGAGTAACAGATAAAATGTGGTGAGGTTTGGGGATGGTTTTTCCACTTGTTCTCATTCACTCAAGGGTTGATAAATGTCAGTGTTCATGCAACTGACACAGGTAATATTCTTTCTCTCACAAGCAAGACTTCTTGCATATTACACTGAGTCCCAGAGTGCATGAAGGCAGAAGTGGCCAAGATGTTGGACTTGAGGGTGATTATTAAGTGTTCTCATAGTTCTTGGACCAGTCCAGTAGTGTTTGTGCCCTAACCCGGTTCCACAGCCATGCACTTTTGTGTTGACTACAGAGACCTCAATTAAGTCACCAAGACAAATGTACATTTCATCCCTAGAGCCGATGAGCTTGTGAACCACCTGGGTGTTGCAACGTAGGTATGCACCTTTCAACTAACCAATGGGGACTGGCAGGTAGCTTTAGAGCCTGGTGCCAAGGAGAATGCCGCATGTTCTATGCCAGAGGGGCTATTCCAGGTTAAGGTAATGCCCTTTGGGTTGAAAAATGTTTCTGCCACTTTCCAGCGCTTCATAAACCATGTTCTATCAGGGCAAGTGATGGATATGTTCAGTCCAGATTTGATAAGGCACCCTAGAAGTGCAGATTGGTGGCCACTTGCACATGTGGCGGAATTTATAAGTCTGTGGATGAAAGGGCCTTTAGAGAATGAGGCTAGGTCTGTGATGCGAGCAGAATGCTTTTGACCAGTGCTAGAAAATAAAGCTTGTTTGACCCCAGATCTAGACCCCAATCTGATTCGTTTTTTATTTAAGATGGGTCGTGACCCCAGGAAAGGGATGGAAAGGGCACTAAAACAGTGCCAGGATCACCTGCTGGACGTAATTGAGCCTCTTGCTAGAATCCTGGAAATGGCAGAGGAAGCCAGAATGAAGTCAGTCTCTGTAGATACAGAGCTTCTCAGAGTTTGGTCTCAAAGAGCAGTGTGTTTCCTTGGGAACACTAAGGCAGCCATAATGGCAGAGAGACGGAAGGCAGTCCTCATGCGAATCAGTCCTAAATTGGGGGATTTTGCTAGGAAGGAGCCTTGTGAGGACCCTAAAGGTTACTTATTTGGTGATGGCCAAGTGAAAGGGGTGGGGAAGTTCGTTTCTACCTTCACTAGCCTTGATAAGGCTGAGAGTTCCCTTAGAAAGGATTTTGGGGGACGTGTTTTTGACAGGGCCGGAGCAAGGGGACGTTTCTCTAGCCGGTTTAACTCAAGATCCCAATACCAGTCGCTTGGACGAGCATCTTTTAGAGGTTTCCAGTCAGCCACTGGTTTCTATCCTCAAAGAGGAAGAAGTATTAGAGGACGCCAAACCAGAGGAAGGTCTCACTTTGCCCAAGGAAATCAAGGTAGGTATGAGGATGATTTAAGGTTCTTCCCTAGGAAAGGTAGGTGTCGGATTAAGACATTTTCTTCAGAATTGGAAAAAGTCAACAAAGGATCAGTGGGTTCTACAGGCAGTACAGGGGTACTCAATAGAGTTCAGCGAGTTGCCTGTTCAAGAGGTAGAACCAAGAGAGATGTTTTTTCAGAAGGAAATACAAGAGTTGGTAAGCATAGAGGTTCAAAGCATGCCGAGAAAAGGAGCAATAGAGAGAGTGATTGTGGAACATGTAGGTTATGTGAGCATGTTATTTCTGGTAAAGAAGAAGGACAAAGGATGGCGTCGTCATACATTTGAGAGGTCTGAATTGGTACCTAGTTTACAGGCATTTCAAGGTGAAGGGTATCCATCTATTAAGAGATATTTTAGAAAAGAACGATTGGTTAGAAAAATTGGATCTGAAAGATGCATATTTTACAATTCTGATAGCAAAAGGGAGTCGAAGATTTCTGCAATTCAGATGGATGGGATTCCTTTATCAGATTACTTGCCTGCCTTTAGGTCTGGCTTCAGCACCTCAGTGTTTTACGAATGTACTGAGACTGGTGGCCTCATATCTCAGGGAGAGAGGAATTCATATGATTATGTATCTCAATGATTTCCTATTGATGTCGCAGAGTCGGGAGGAGTTGAGGATTCAATAGTCCGTAGTTCAACAATTATTGGAGTCCCTGGGCCTTTTAATCAATTTGGAGAATTCAGTTCTGAATCTCTGTCAGGGTTTGGAGTTCCTTGGATTTCAGGTGAATATTTCTCGAGCGATTTTAAGTTTACCAGAGAGGAAGGTTGTAAAAATAAAAACGGAGGTGAAACAGATTTTGAAAAAGAGTTATATTTCATTGAGGACTTTAGTAAGGATAATAGGATTGCTGTCTTCTTCATGTCAGTTGTTTTTTCCGGGACCGCTTCATTACAGAGGATTGCAGAGTTTAATGGCGGAAGGTCTAAGGAGAGGCTTGTGGTATGGAGATCAGGCGTAGGTTTTTGTGGAAGCGCAGGAGGAGTTGGTATGGTGGTTACAAAATTTAGAGGCTTGGAATGTCAGAGCAATATTTGGCATATGTATAGATTTTGTTTTGGAAATGGATGTGAGTCTTTCCGGATGGGTAGCATGTTTGGATCAACAAGAGACAGGTGACAGATTGTCATGGGAGGAGTGGCAGAGCCATACAATTGGGTTAGAGATGAGAGCAGGCCTTTTAGCTATGCACAGTTTTGGAGAAAAAATTGGGAATTGCGATGTTTTATTAAAGATGGACAATGTGTCAGCAGTTCGATATGTAAATCATTTGGGTGGCAGCAAATCAAAGAATTTGACCAGGTTGCAAAGGAGATATAGAGTTATTGTCTGGAGCAGAAAACAGGACTGCAGGCAAAATATTTACCAGGTCTGTTCAATACGGCGGCCGATTGGAATTCGAGGTTCTTCCGAGATTACAGCGATTGGAAGCTGAGTGTGCATCTATTTAAGAGAATTCAAAATGTTTGGGGTCCCTTGGGGGTGGATCTGTTTGCTTCAAGGTTAACTTTCGAGGTACCTTGGTATTTCAGTTGGAGTGAAGATCCCCAAGCAGAAACAGATTTGGAAGGGCCTTCAGGGTTATGCGTTCCCACCGTTCTCGATGATTCAGAGAGTGATGTTAATGGTGAGGAGACAGAGATGTCGGATTATTCTGATGACTCCTTTTTGGACAGAACAACCTTGGTTTCCAGGGTTGTTGGAGTTGGTAGTAGAAGAGCCTTATTTGATTCCAGTGTCGGAAGAGAAGTTGTTAGGACCAAGAGGAGGAGAGGTTGATCCATTAGTTGTAGAGGGGTCCTTGAACCTTCTTGTTTGGAAGATTTCAGGGGAGGAAAACAGTTTGAAGGTCTTTCGGAACAGGCTCAGGAGTTGCTCAAGGAATCTTGGGCACCTGGGACAAGGAAGAGATATGTTGGAGCATGAAAGAAATGGATTGGTTGGTGCGTGGAGAGAGATGTGGATCCCGTGGAGGCATCTCCAATAGAATTCTCGAATTTTTTATCATGTTTATTTGAGAAGGGTCTTTCTTATAGGACTAATAATTGTTATAGATCTGCGGTAGCAGCAGGTCATGTCCCAGCTGAGGGTATTTCCATAGGAAGGCATGCTTTGATTTGTAGAGTGATGAAGGGGATTAAGTTACAGAGGCCTCCTAAGCCTAGATATAGTTATTTATGGGATGTGAATTTAATTTTTAAGAAATTAGAGAGCTGGCCATCTAGTTTGTTTTTGACATTACGACAGTTGATTCCTTTATGTCTAATTTCTTTCAGATGAGTTTCAGAAGTGCGTGCATTAGAGGTAAGTAACCGATTTTACAATCCAGATGGAGCGATGTTTTACAGTACAAGAAGAACTAAGGCAATGTCATCATATGTTTTTTTATCCAAGGTTTGATGACCATACAAAGCTATGTGATGTGCGTTGCTTAAGGGAGTATGAGAATAGGATGGCCAAATTCAGAAAGGATGGAGTGAATCAATTATTAATTTCATATATGAAGCCTTTTATTCCTGTGAGTGCTGCGACGATTACAAGTTGGGTGAGATGGTGTATGTTTGAAGCAGGAGTGGCTATGTCAAAGTTTGGTGCACATTCAGTGAGAGGGGCTGTGGTGAGTAAGGTGTTTACATCTGGAGGTCATCTCAAAGAGATTCTGAAGGTGGTAGACTGGTTTAATGCTGGTGTGTTTGTAAGATTTTATTTAAAGCCTATGGAACATGTTTCAGCTGTGGTGTTATCACAACTTTGAACATGCATTATACTAGCCTCCAGTCTTGACATGCAATGTAGATTCCCCTAGTTTTATGATCAGAGAATCTAGATTTCATTAAAGACACGGAGGCTAGCATGATCCCGCCCTCCCTTCCCAGGTAGGTTAAAATGAAGGGTGAGCTAAGGCTGGGTACTAGAGATTCTGTGTTATTTGCTTTATATTCCTTTTGATATTCTGATTTACAAGAATTACAGTGTTCATTCAGTGTTATGTTATACTTTTCCTAGAAAATTCTTAAAGGTGGAGCGTCCAAGGAGAGAAGCAAAGATTGGAGGAAAGGATCATTTCTTTTACGTTTGGTTACAAGTTCAAGGATGTTTCCCATGGAGCAGCTAAAAAGAGGAAGATGGCTGCTGGGCTTTGGTTTATAAAGACTGTAATGGAGTTCTAATTCTGGAATTTGAAGTATGGTTGAGATATGCTTTAAAGTGCTGCAGTCTGGAGTGGCAATAAAAGGTTATGCGTAATGCTAGCCTCCGTGTCTTTAATGAAAACCAGCTTCTCTGATCATAAAACTAGAAGAATCTACATTCCCCTGATTTTTCTATCCAGGTTGATGTTTCTAAGCACGGTATTTGGGCTTTGAAGTTATAACATTGTTTGATCTCTAGCTATACTCTGTCTTTCATTCTTTGTTAACTGAGCTCCCAGTACCCAATCAACATCACCAAGTAACATAGGTAGAGTACTTACGTATTGTTTTACTGCCATCCCCAGGTGAAATGCGGCCTCTCCTGTCTTGTTAGCCAACTTGGAGAAGAGTAACAGTTTGCTTCCATACTGAAGTGAGGCAGTTCTCCATCAAATCTACTTTATCTGTGGTGCTTCCGCATCAGATTTTGAGTACCTGCACCACACCCAACCAATAGGAAGCAGGTGTACTGATAGACAAACTCTTTTCAGGGTACATTTCCAGAATGCACTCTGGAAGTTGGTAGCTCAGATGAAATCACAGGAGACATGTTTTACCGCCACCTGGCTCTTGTTTCACTGACCTACAGAAGTGTATAGCTTAGCCCTCGCAAAGCAGGTGTATAGTTTCACGTGTACAGTTTACCTTCTCTGTAGTTTAACCAACTTATATTTATTTCCCATAGTATTTACAAAAAGGTAGTTGTTGTTTGTATACTGCAGTGTATTTATGCCCAGTTGCTCCAGTCTCTCGTTTTCTGGCCTGACTCTACCTACTTTAGGGACACCTGGGAATAAACATGTCTCTGGATGCACTTTGTAACATCTATGCAGTTTGAGCAACAAAGCTGGAGATGCACAGTCTTCCTTAGGCCAGTACCAAAGGAGTGCCAGTCCTGAGGAACATCTGCTATCCACTAGGCCAGTGATTCTTAACCAGTGGCCCGCGGACCCTTGAGCGTCTGTGATGACTACTCAGGGGGTCTGCGGCTGTACAAGAAAGTAAATAATAGCAGATGAATAAAGTATATACACATTAAAAGCAAAATTGAAAATGTTAAAATGCTCTGCAAATGATAAGGAATTTGAAATTGGATGCTAAAATTAAGCTGGTATCCTTAGCTTGATTTGTGGGAGCAGCACAAGTGCAGCGAAAGGAGCCCCATGTGCAGGATTGGTGGCCTCAAATAAAACACTGGTGTACACCCAAAAAAAGACAGCATGGATTGAAGCAATAAAAAGACTTAGGGCCAGATGTACGACCCTATTTTGCATGCGCAAACGGGTTTGCGACCTGTTTGCGCATGCAAAATACAAATGGGCCATGTACTAACCCTATTTAGCGAGTCGCAATTTTTTTGCTAAATAGGATTTGCGACTCGCTATTAGGAAGGGGCGTTCCAAGGGCGTCCCTTCCTAATAGTGAGTCAGAGCCCTATGTAAGACTGTTTTGCGACTTCAATTGCGGTTGCAAAACAGTCGCAGTTTACCACCCTTCTCAGAAGGGTGGTAAAGCACTTGCAAATGGGAAGGGGTCCCCAGGGGACCCCTTCCCCTTTGTGAATGCAGGGGAAAAGATTTTTTAGGGGAAAAGGTTTTTTAGGGGCAGGCAGTGGTCCCAGGGACCACTACCTGCCCTTAAAAAATGAAACGAAAACGTTTCATTTTTCTTTTTAGGTCTCGCCTGAGCCAGTGCATGCGCTGTCTGGCGAGACATTTTGTGAGTGGGCTTTTAAAAGTCCGACCACAGCTTTGTGTGGCATACAGTGAGTGGTTACGCGCACAGGCACGAGCAGAGGTGCCATCTGGCTTTCCTCTCGCTCGCCCAAGCGCGCGCGCCTCGCTTCAATGCCCCTCCCCCTCCCCCACCAACAGAGCACGTCTCGCAGCTTGTTTTCTTTGTAATGCAGCTCGATTGTTGACTGCATGTATGTTTGGGAGCTGTCTTTTTATTTTTTTTCCGGAACACATCTATTGTTTTTAACGACTACGACTTTTGTTTTGATGGAGCTACTAATCTAGCTTGTTTTTCAGGAGACATCCATTCTGTAACATTTAGCAGGCTGGTTCTATAATCGAATTCCAACAAGGTCGCCTGAGCCTTTCGTTTTTCAAAGCTTGTTAAAAGTGAGTACTGTTGAGTGAGGGCGTAAGGGCATGTGTTTACAACTCTATGTAATGTGAAGTCGGCAGCAAGTGTTTTGTTATTAAACAAACAACAACAAATTAACAGTCTACAACAGTAAGTGTAAAAGGATGCATTTTTTTTTTTTTTACGATTTGGTGAATCTTGGACTTCATAGAAAGACTGATTTTCCTTTAAAAAAAAAAAAAGTAACCCTTAGTGCCATAATGAGTGTTCATCTCCTGAAACGGCATGTATCCTACTGTTTGGCACTTATGAAGTCATGCATGCCCAGTCCCTATTTGAATGTGTTTTCTAGAATCCGGTTTTATTAAAGTATTTGGAACATCTTCTTCTGATATTGCAAATTATTTCCCCTCGTGTTCCGATGTTAGAGCTGTGGGTGAAGAGATTGACTTGCAAGCTCCTGTCATGGCCTACTGTCAGTTTTCCTTGGACCTATTGGGCCCAACTTGGGTATAAATATTTTTACTTTCTGCTCCTTCTTGTTTGTGGGTATTTTCTTTTTATCAAGTGTTAAGTCGATAACCAAAGGCCGGTGAGTGAAAATATTTACAAACTGCAATAAAACTTTCCTTTTGTGTTTTCTCCCAGATGTTCGTGAAGGTCTACGATTCATTTATTTTGTAAGGGTCGAAGTTATTTTCTCCATGCTTAACCTGCACGTCATGAGTATACATAGGGGAGGGGCTTCAGCGTGTTTCCTCAAATGATCAGCTGGTCGTAAATGTATAATGTGCATTCAGTTTCATGTTCAGTGTGTAAAGTTTAGCAACATTTATATCTCCTAGCACGCCCTCAGTACATCTCTCGATAATTAGTGTGACTCAATTGATTGTTTGAGAATAGAATTCTAGTAGGCTCTGAGACAAGCGTTTGCGCTGTCATTTGCAAGACATTTTGTTTACTTACAGCAGTTATAGTGGCTGCCCATTGCATACCATTGGTTGACTTCATTGCCACGTTCATTTGCTTGCTATTCATAAGTTGGTGTGTGCAGCGTTTACTTCCACTACTTGTGTTCGCCTCTCTCATGGAGCATGGTCCCAAGTACTTGTGTCCTTCCACTGCTCCCTAAATCGGGAGCTACTTTTTTAATTTTGTCTAAGCACTCAACTAGCGTGTTTCTTCTTCTAGCAGTCTCCCTTGTGTACTTGTCTTACCTGTTGCTTTGGGCACCGATCTCCGCCCTCCATTTTGCTTGCCCCCTCCCTTGATATGTTATGTTACTCACTCCCTGGCCATGCCATACCTCTTTTACCCTCACAACCTTTGTTCTTGTTGCCCCCCATGCGCCCTCCCTCTCCCACCTGCCCCCCTCTCCCTGCGCAATTAAAAAACAGGAGCTGTGATGCGGCCAATGCTGGTGGCATAATATCTTTCTTTTTTACCTTTTAGCCATGCTGCCGTACAACAAGTATAAACATTGACAAAGCCAATAGCTCTTGTCTCTTCTGTGATACTTGTTGGTTTTGCTAGTGCTTGTTGGGCAGTTCCATCTGATGTGCACCATATTGAGGGTCTCTTTGTGTTATCCCATGCATATATTGGATGAGGACAGGTGACCCTCTACCCCTCTTCTACCCCTCTACCCCTCCACCCCTCTACCCCTCCACCCCTCTACCCCTCTTCTACCTCTCTTCTACCCCTCTTCTACCCCTCTTCTACCCCACTACCCCTCTTCTACCCCTCTTCTACCCCACTACCCCTCTTCTACCCCTCTACCCCTCTTCTACCCCTCTACTACCCCTCTTCCCCTCTACTACCCCTCTACCCCTCTTCTACCCCTCTACCCCTCCACCCCTCTTATACCCCTCTTCTACCCCTATACTACCCCTCTACCCCTCTACTACCCCTCTAACCCTCTACTACCCCTCTACCCCTCTTCTACCCTTCTACCCCTCTTCTACCCCTCTTCTACCCCTCCTCTACCCCTCTTCTACCCCTCTACCCCTCTTCTACCCCTCTTCTACCCCTCTACCCCTCTACTACCCCTCTACCCCTCTACTACCCCTCTACTACCCCTCTACCCCTCTTCTACCCCTCTACCCCTCTTCTACCCCTCTTCTACCCCTTTTCTACCCCTCTACTACCCCTCTACCACCCCTCTTCTACCCCTCCAACCCTCTTCTACCCCTCTACCCCTTTACCACACCTCTACCACACCTATACCCTTCTACCCCTCTACTACCCCTCTACTACCCCTCTACTACCCCTATACCCCTCTTCTACCTCCCCACCCCTCTTCTAACCCTCTACCCCTCTTCTACCCCTCTACCTCTCTTCTACCCCTCTTCTACACCTCTACCCCTCTTCTACCCCTCTACCCCTCTTCTACCCCTCTACCTCTCTTCTACCCCTCTACCCCTCTTCTACCCCTTTACCCCTCTTCTACCCCTTTACCCCTCCTCTACCCCTCTACTACCCCTCTACTACCCCTCTACTAACCCTCTACCACCCCTCTACTATCCCTCTACTATCCCTCTACTACCCCTCTACCCCTCTACTACCCCTCTTCTACCCCTCTACCCCTCTTCTACCCCTCTACCCCTCTTCTACCCCTCTACCCCACTACCCCTCTTCTACCCTTCTACCACCCCTCTACTACCCCTCTACTCCTCTTCTACCCCTCTACCCGCTACCCCTCTACCCCTCTTTTACCCCTCTACTACCCCTCTTCTACCCCTCTACCCCTCTTCTACCCCTCTACCCCTCTACCCCTCTTCTACCCCTTTTCTACCCTTCTACCCTGCTACCCCTCTACCCCTCTTCTACCCCTCTACCCCTCTACCCCTCTTCTACCCCTCTTCTTCCCCTCTTCTACCCCTCTTCTACCTCTCTTCTACCTCTTCTACCCCTCTTCTACCTCTTCTACCCCTCTTCTACCTCTTCTACCCCTCTTCTACCCCTCTTCTACCCCTCTACCCCTCTACTACCACTCTACCCCTCTACTACCACTCTACTACCCCTCTACTACCCCTCTACTACCCCTCTACCCCTCTTCTACCATTCTACCCCTCTTCTACCATTCTACCCCTCTTCTACTCCTCTTCTACCCCTCTACCCCTCTTCTACCCCTCTACTACCCCTCTACTACCCCTCTACCCCTCTACTACCCCTCTACCCCACTACTACCCCTCTACTATCCCTCAGCCCCTCTTCTACCCCTCTACCCCTCTTCTACCCCTCTACCCCTCTTCTACCCCTCTACCCCTCTTCTACCACTCTACCCCTCTTCTACCCCTCTTCTAACCCTCTTCTAACCCTCTTCTCCCCCTCTACCCCTCTTCTACCCCTCTTCTACCCCTCTACCCTCTACCCCTCTTCTACCCCTCTACCCCTCTTCTACCCCTCTACCCCTCTTCTACCCCTCTACTCCTCTTCTGCCCCTCTACCCCTCTACCCCTTTACCCCTCTTCTATCCCTCTACCCCTCTTCTATCCCTCTTCTATCCCTCTTCTACCCTGCGGTGGACTTAGTGGCAGCCGGAGCCTGATAGCACTGCTTGTCCTTTAACAAAAAAAAAAGCATTGGCATTGCCAATAGGTCTCGCCTTTGGGACCTTATAAGTGTTTAGTTATGCAGCACAATATCCTTGGTACATCAACATCAACTGTTGCATTGCTAAGCACTTATAAGGTCCCAAAAGCGAGACCTATTGGCTATGCCAATGCTTGTTTTAAATGCAGCCCGTTTTCATTTAAGGAAAACGGGCTGCATTTAAAAAAAACTGCTTTATTTAAAAGCAGTCCCAGACATGGAGGTCTGCTGAGCCTAGCAGTCCACCATACCTGGGAGGGCCAGCCATTCCCAATGGGGTCGCAAATTGTGAGTGCCTCATTAATATTGATGAGGCATGCAATTTGCGACCCCATTGGGAGTCGCAAACAGTGTCTGAGACACTGTTGTACATTGTGATTTGCGACTCGCAAATTGCGACTGAAATTTGTCTCAATTTGCGAGTCGCAAATCACAATGGTCGTACATCTGGCAAATAATGATTTGCTAGGAAACAGCATTTCGCACTGTCTTTTAGAAATAAAACACATTTTACTAAATGGGGTAAGGGTCCACAGAAATGAAAAGGTATATGAACCACTGCACCAATCAGCACCACATCATGACACTGTCGTTGGCCTCCCTGCTACAGCGTGTTTTATGGACATTGGAATACCGAGGGTCTGTTTATCATTCAAGGGCAATGGATTATTCCCCATTTTTATCACAACGGTGGGCACTGAAACTATATGTTATTTTCTAATGTTGCACCTTATTTTACAGGAGCCGTATAGTTTTCAAGATGTTCATTAATGTGTTTATTTAACGGGTGCATTTGCTAATAATTAACATCTTTGCTATATTTTTCCAAGGCATGTAGCTAGCTTCTCAGCAGGTGCCTCCCTCTGAGTTTACATGACAGCAGGAAGAGAGGCTCCCTGGGGTCATAGCACTGGGGGAACATAAATAAAACAAGCATTGACATAGCCAATAGGTCTCGCCTTTGGGGTCTTATAAGTGTTTAGCCAGAGCTATTGACTTTGCCAATATCTTCAAGCTGTGCTGTAGAGAAGTGTGGCTGCTGTGCAGCATGCTGAAAAGTTATAATAAAAAAGTGTCAGAAGCATTTTTGTTACTTTATATATGACCAAGAAGGCATTATGTAAAACTGAACGACCATATTAAAAAAGTATTTACAATAAAAAATGTCCTCAGTTTTCTTTTGTTCTTGCAATGCTGGCAACTTGTTTCTGCCTATTGCAATGGTTGTTTGTTAAAGCTTTTTTTTTGAGGGGGCATAAACAATCGGAGGGTGAAGGTTGGGAACTAGTACCTGAATTATAACACTAGCAGCGGCCAGACGCTAGGGGAGAATCAACAGATGCCAGATTCCGAGAGCAGGCTGAGGTGATGCTGAGTGATGTTGAGGTGGTAGTGGTGGTGGTGGTGACTGCTGGTGCGGAGACGATGCTGAGGTGATGCTGAATGATACTCAGGTCTTGCTGAGTGATACTGCTGTGGTGCTGAGTGATGCTGTGGTGGTGCTGAGTGATATTGTCTTGGCGCTGAGTGATGCTGTGGTGGTGCTGAGTGATGCTCTGGTGGCCCTGAGTGATGCTCTGGTGGCCCTGAGTGATGCTGTGGTGGCCCTGAGTGATGCTGTGGTGGCCCTGAGTGATGCTGTGGTGGCGCTGAGTGATGCTGTGGTGGCGCTGAGTGATGCTGTGGTGGCGCTGAGAGATGCTGTGGTGGTGCTGAGCGATGCTGTGGTGGTGCTGAGCGATGCTGTGGTGGTGCTGAGCGATGCTGTGGTGGTGCTGAGTCATCCTGTGGTGAGGCTGAGTCATCCTGTGGTGATGCTGAGTGATCCTGTGGTGGTGCTGAGTGATGCAGTGTTGGCCCTGAGTGATGATGTGGTGTCGCTGAGTGAAGCTATGGTGGTGCTGAGTGATGCTGTGGTGGCGCTGAGTGATGCTGTTGTGGCGCTAAGTGATGCTGTGGTTGTGCTGAGTAATGCTGTGGTTGCACTGAGTGATGCTGTGGTTGCACTGAGTGATGCTGTGGTTGCACTGAGTGATGCTGTGATGGCGTTGAGAGATGTTGTGTTGGTGCTGAGTGATGCTGTGCTGGCTCTGATTGATGCTGTGCTGGCTCTGATTGATGCTGTGGTTGCGTTGAGTGATGCTGTGGTGATGCTGAGTGATGCTGTGGTTTTGCCAAGTGAGAGATAGAGTGAAGATATAATGCCCAATTAGAGAGGGTGGTGAGAGAGAAAGAGAGAGAAAGGGTGTACATAGAATAAAGAGTGGAGCGGGATAGAGAGAGAGAAAGAAGGGGAGAGAGAGAGTGAATGAAGGAGTTTGAAAGAGAAACAGATAAAGGGGTGAGAGAGAATGAAAGGCTAAAAAAGATAGAGAGGGAGAGTTAATTAAGTAGAGAGAGAATTAGAGAGGGAGAGAGAGAGAAGGAGAGAGACAAGAGTGGGGGTGTGGAGTTTAAATAGAGTGAAGAAGTGACGCGGAAAAGTAATCTTAAATATAGCTTTGTGCTTTGCGCGAATAAATATAAAAAAAAACAGAGTGAGACAAAAATACTGGTAATTAGGCTGTGACTCCCAATATAAAACAAATAGCGATATAAGGTGAAATCAACCCACCGAAGCAATATTTCTAACTAGACAAAAAAAAGCTTGCATTTCAATGCTAATCGCTGTTGTTTTTCATGTGACTGTAGTCCAGGGCCGTCAGTTGGTAATGTGAGCTGCTGCTGCGATTGAAACATCAGAGTCCAGAGAGTTAATGAGCCATGACGAGGAAATGAGGAAGAGATAGGAAACCCAGATGGCAGCTGCGCGCGTGCACGCCATCGTGAACGCAAGCTGGTCGCCAGCCGAAAGCCAGTGGGTTTGCACTTCCAAAACCTGCTTACTAAAACTCTCGGCCAGACCAGCGCAAGCGCTGGTGCAGGCCGAGACCTAAAAAATAACAGGGACACCTGATTTAAATCAAATGACTAGAATAGTGACCAGGGAGACAAACTGTACCTGTGTCTACAGCACAGCGTTTGCTGGGAGTTTTATGGGACGGTCTGAGGAGTTCATTAGAGTGTATCTCTATTATGAAAATGTATTTGACATCCTAAAGCTTTCTGTATCCAGCATTCAAGCAACCTAAAAATTGGGACCACAGACAGAAGCATAGCAAGTTATGGTTAAGAAAGTCATTGTTTCTGTTGTAGAAGTTCACCTGGAAACTCAGGTGTAAGCAACAGCTACTTACCATAAAACATTCTTAATCTGGCCCTATTTGAAGAATGATTCTTCATATAGGGCCAGATTCAGAATGTTTTATTCTTCAAGAACCAAAGAGCCGCTCTTGGAAGTAACAAATGAAGTGTCTACAAAAGATATGTCCTCACTGGTTAGTCACGGCTCTGCATCTCTTTTTACACTGACTATGTCTACCAAGCAGCCAAAACAACCAAGCAGGGTTTCTGTCTGGAGGGGTAATTTTTTTGCCAGATCAGTCACCTTCCAAGTACTTTGTGTCTCATCCAGCCGTGTGCAGGGAGGGTGCCGGACTGTCTCCGATCTAAGCAGTGGCCACACAAGACTTCACCTTCCTATGGGAGCATAAGAGGGCTTGGGGTGAAAACAGCTGCTTAAAATGTGCCCACCTCCGGTCTCTGGAGAGTAGGTGAAACATGTACCTTGAAAATGTTGTGTAGTTTCTGCTCATCTAACCAACTATGAGCACTTGTACACTTCTCCCCTTGTTCTTGAGGTGCATCTGTACATCAGTAGGCCTTACCCATTGATTGTGACCTTACGTGCCCTGGTTCTTTATCAATGTCTCCAGGGCTTGGGTCTCTGTCACTTCTGGTTGTACACTCTGTAACATACTCTCATATATGTCAACATTTGGCAACAGAAATGAGGGAAATGTAGACAAAACAATCGTGGGGCTTCAACTTCCCCATAACTTGCAAAAGATTAGTGACAATTTTAAGAGGGAGAAAAGAACACTGGTACCACTTTTTTTCCTGAAACAGTCAGGAATCTTCTGCAGAAATAGGGAGTGGTAGCACTTATGTACTCCCTGGTGGACTCCACCGATACACATGCTAAGAGATCTGACAGTCTCAACTTTAGGAAACCGACCACTCCAAAAAACAGGAAATATTTGGAGCTCCACCTGTTGTCCCACTTTCTGCAACCCTTTTATGCCTATATAGAGAGTCGCTTTTCACTCCATGTTTTAAGCATGACTTTGAACCTCACCCAACCCCTCCCATACAGGGCAAACTATATCCAGGACCCTATCAACCATGTACTCTGAAATAGTGCCGGGATCCCCATGCAAATTGGCCTCTTCAGGGCTATGAAGCCACTTATAAATGCTATAATACAATACAGAGGGTCTTTGTTAAATATTTACACACACAGTAGCAAACTATTGCACATTGCATGACCCCATGTTAAATGTACACAGACACTTGAAAAAAATATGTATATTATTTCCATTGAACTTAGTGAGTTAAACATTGACGCTTTTGCAACTAGTGACATAACGTCGAAATTATGTAAAGCTGGGGGGTAGGTGGGCAAATAATAGTCAAGAAAACACTTCCTTGACAGCCAGATGTATAGCATCCACTGATGACTCACAGGAGGATTCTTTCACAGAACTAGCACTCTGGCAAAGATTGCTCCATTGACTAATGCCTTCGCCTATATACACAAAAGAAAACTCAGGGGTACAACAAGTAACAATTGCAAGTAAGTAGTAATTACATAAGAAATTTGTCTGTAAAACAGTTCTAAATATTTATGAGGCTGGTTAGATAAGTTCCCCTTTGTCTGCTTTTAGGTCTGGATTGACAGTGGAGCTGTCTCTGTACCTTATGTGATCAACAGAAAAAAAGATTTTAGAATCACTACTGATAGAGGGGCTTTGACTCAGACTACATGTTGATTCATTTAACTACAACACTTGACTTGGCTGAAGATGTGTGCGTCCGCTGACAAAGACTACCTATATTGCACTGTATGCCTTGTTGAAAGCTAATGTTAAATTCTGTAAGCCTGAGATAGTTCTGGTGCCCAGCCAATGATGACCCAAGTCAGATGCCATAGGCATAATCTGTTAATCATGAAAAGTTAAGATGAAGGCCATTGACCTGATTAAGTTACTGTGAAAAGTTTATCTTAAAGCCAATAGGCCTTTATGGCTGGATTGTTAATACATTGTGGTAAAGCCTGTATATAGGTATTTCAATATGTAGAATCTCACAGACTGCCGTGGTAGGCAAGGGTTTTAGTGTTGGTTACCTACTTCTGAAAAACCTGGCAATAGAATATTTGCACTGTGTTAATACTTGATAGGAGTCACTGTACATTTTGTATCCTGTAATTGTGTATATATCCATGGCCGTCAATTCACCAAAATGCCTGGGGTAGTGGAAGTGACTTCACATGCCCCTTGACCTTCACTTTCACTCACAAATACATATGCTTATACATACACACACATTCACACATACACATACACTCTGGCTACACATGCATACACATTCACACACTCTCTTACATAAACACTTTCAAAACTGCAAGCACGCACACAACATACATACATTTCAAAGCTTTTTTTTACTTGTCTAAGCTGCCAGGGAAAGTTAAATTCCAGCTATTTGTACTCCATTTTTTATTAAACAAATAGTGAATAATGAATTATTATTCATTATTAGTGTAGTAAAAAATTGACAAAAAACGAGGTGAGTGAAGCCCTATTCTGCAGCACACATAGAAAGAGCAAAACACCATTAATGATTGTTTATGTGCAGGAAGGTCTCCGTGCCTGCACATAAACAATCATTAAATAATGACAATTTGCTACTTCTATATGTGCTGCAGAATATTGTTACAAAGATAGTAGACCTGACTAATATCTTGTAAAAGTCATTTGTTAAAGCTAATAGTCATTTAAGAGTGGGTTGTTAATACATGGTAATCGCACAGATTACTGTAATAGGCAAGGGCTTTGGTGTTTGCTTTCCCTGTCTGACAAACCTTCCGTCATTTGCTCTATCACCTTGTGAGTGACAGCAGTTCTCCTAATCACATGTGCCCATCTTTCTGAAACAGAGTGTGCTTCAGTACCAGAAAATGCTACCAGGCCACTCACTTGATACTTATTTCATCAGCTGTGCTCTTCATCCCACACGGCCACTGCTTCTAAACTGCCTGGGCCATCTAGTAATGGTATTTGAATCAACATGTTGGCCATCTTGGATCTGTACAGATAACCACCTACTGCCAAGTATTTTACCTATTTTTCACAGTTGTTCTTCTAATCATCTTGCATATGCATAATAACAAGGATGAGTGACAGAGTGCATATATGATGAGATGTAGGGTGTCTAAACTCGTCAGTGCCTGAACATGCCCTTTTAGTTATACCCAGACCCATATGCGTTGCTAATGCATGTTTCTTTAATCATGTTATGTTATGTTACAAAGGTTTGTCTAATGAGGAATTGCCATTAGTATGGCCTCAAACCACTGTCGAAGTTCCCTTAGCTTCAAACCATTGTATAGAGATTTCCGAGTGTTTCTGATTGTTTTAGTAGTATCGCCACAATGGGCCTACTATTCACTTTTCATTGTATATGTTTGATTGTATGTGTGCTTTAATGGGTCATGTTGTCTCGGGTGTGTAGCCAGAGGTTTTGACCAATTCGGGAATGGGCCATATGGAAGAATTGTCTCATGCATGCTCGGCTTAAGAAGGTCTGTGAGGAAATTCTGAGGGCATGTTTTCAGCCTCCTCTTCTGTTTTAATGAGCGGTTAAGAGAGGCTTTCTCTTCATCAACCACCTCTTTATAAAGAGCTTTTAAAGACTAGTTAGACTCCCCTTTTGCAAAACAAGAAGTTCCAGATAAGCTGGAAGTTTGGAATTTGGAAGAAATCTAAGACAGGGCTATTGCTGCAATATAATTTTTTGAAATACAATTTTCATAACCTACATACTGACTATACTCTAGCTAATTGACAGTCACAATTTGCATTTTCATTTATTTGGTGTTGTTTCTCTGTACATTGTTCACACACTTAAATGTGAATGTTATGCTTTTTCCCTCTGAAACTAAAGCAATAACCTGTGAAATTTCGTAAGGCTCAGCTGTCACTCTGTAGATCTTTACTCTGTAGGCTACCAAGGTGTCGGACGGGTAATGACACTGACTACAACATGTGAGGGCTAAAGAAATGCGTATGCGTGTCCCTTGGCAAACGGTATTGCCAAATATAATAGACCTTATCATAAACTCTTACCAAATGTATGCTCAAAGTACTCAGATTATGTGCCACGCTGGAAAACCCCTAATTACCCTAATTTCTGAACCTGCCTAATTTTTATTGCTATTTTATTATTTTGAGATCTTTGTAGATCACTACTAATCACTGAATAGTGACCAAGACTACAATGAGGTAGGAGTACATTTAAAGAATAGCAGGTAGCAGGATGCCAAGGACAACCACCATCCAATCTCTCTCAGAACATTGCAAAGCTTTACACACGAACAAGAAAATACAAGAGTGAAGAAGGCATGCCAGTCTTAGGTGCCAAACCATTCAGGACTTTGAGGGCCAACTAAGAAGGAATATCTTGAGGAAAATATATGTATTTTAAAAGAAGTTCCAAATTTGAAGTGTCAGTTTCCAATCTCAGATGCAGTTGTAGAACATTTCACAAGCAACTCTGAGCATAAAAAGTTTGACTTCCAAATCTCTTGTATTTAGATGGTCAAGTAAAAATGAGATATCTGTTAGCATACCTTAGCCGTCTGGTCAGTAGGTAGGGTTATAAAGAGTTATGTGAGATAGTTTGAATGATGGACCCTGGAGTACCTTTTGTACTAGGCAGGGAGCTTTGAAGGTCTCTCTTTTACTGGGGGCCAGTGGACGGATTTCAGGCCATAGTGCTTCAAATTAAACAACAGACAGGTTGCATAGTTTTGAACTCTCCGGAGTTTTGAGAGAACTATTTTATAGAGGCTTGTGCATCATTTGTTGCAGTAATCCAAGTAAAACATGATGTTCAGAAATGCATGAGTCACGTGAATCATCTGGCGAGAGGGATCTCCGCTCACTCCCCCCTATGGATGAGGTATAAGGTGAGAAACCCACGTAGAGATGGCCCAGCTGCAATTAACCCCTGGTATATTAATGTGCCGGCAATCAGGAAGGGACTTATTGATGCCCCAGAACACTATTTCCAAGAAAATACTCACTCAGTTGTATCAGCACAGGTACTCTGGGAGGCATATAAGGCAGTGGTCAGGGGCCAGGCCCTTTCCCTAATTTCAGGGCACAAGCGGGAGAAGACAGCAAAAGTGACTGAGCTCGAGCAAGACATTCTCAACCTCGAGTTTAAGTCACTAGGGAGGTAGGATGACAGCTTACAACATACACTAAAAATGAAACAACAAGACTGTAGAGATTGGGTGACGGAGGAGGCCAGGAATAAAATTAAGGTGACACAGCATCAAGTGTATGACATTGGTGACAAAGCAGGAAAACTGCTGGCATGGCTCGATCAGCGTGAGAGAGCAAACCGATGGGTGGCATCCATCACTCTGGATACTGGGGCAATCCTCCGTGACCCCATAGAGATTGCTGAGTCCTTCACCGACCATTACTCTGAGATCTTCTCCTCAGGAACAATGGCTTCGGAGCAAGACTCCCTAGAGCTTCTGGCGGATATTCCCCTCCCAGTCTTGACTGTGGAGAAAAGGCAGCTCCTAGATGCTGAACTCACTGAGGAAGAAGTAATGCAGGCGGTTAGAGCTCTAAGTTCGGGCAAGGCTATGGGCACAAATGGTATCCCTATAGAGCTGTACAAGCTCACAGCACCCACAACGGTACCACACCTCCTGACAATGTTTGAGGAAAGCAGGACACGAGGCAATCTCCCGACCGATCAAAGGCTAGGTAGTATAGTAGTGATCCACAAAGAAGGGAAGACTAGGGACCAATGTACCTCATACCGACCTATCTCGCTACTCAACGCGGAAGCAAAGCTTTTACCAAAATTATTAGCTTTAAGGCTTCTTCCAGTGTTTACCACCTTAGTCCATCCGGATCAATCAGGCTTTATGCCGGGACGTAGCACTGCCCTAAACCTCAGGCGTGTAGGCGGGTGCCCAGAGGATCGGGGAAGATGAGGCGGTTCTCTCCCTAGACACGCGCATGGCTTTTGACACCATTGAGTGGCCCTATATGTTCGCGGTTCTTAGACGAATGGGCTTTGGACCGCGCTTCCTGTCCTGGATCGGGCTCCTATACAAAAGGCCGCTAGCGCAGGTGGTGGTCAATGGGAAGACATCAAGAGCGTTCCCTCTATGGAGGGGCGCGAGGCAGGGGTAACCCCTACCCCCCTAATATTCACTCTGATGTTAGAGCCAGAGGCAACTTGGATCCGAAGGGACCCAATAATAAGAGGTCTTCGCTGGACAGAAGACTGGGAAGACAAAATATCGCTCTATACAGATGATGTCCTCTTATATGTGGCCTCTCCCCGTTCTTCTATTACCAGAATACTAAACATCTTTGCTACTTTTAGCAGACATTCTGGGTACTCAATTAACTGGTCGAAATCGGTGGTGTTTGTTCTCTGTGGCCAGAGGCCCTCGCTTCCCATAGAATGTGACGAACTGCAGCAATATCTTTACATTTTGCAAAATACACCATTCCCAGTTCCTGAGACATATTTTAATTTAATAGATAGGGTGGTCCAAACACTCCTATGGGATAGGGGATCCCCACGGATTGCACTCAATCAAGCTGACCCGTAGTTGGTATGAGGTGGGAATAGCATTGCCTCACATACAAACCTATTATAGGGTGGCTCAATTAGCAACTATAAATCATTGGGTTCACCAACCGCCTTCGGAACCAGCCTATCGGATTGATCGGCTAAATCTCCAGCCGAGGGGGTATCTGCAGGCGCTCTATACAGATCCAAGGCATCTATCGCTGGAAGGGCCCATGGCTCTGACTGTCCGTGTGTGGCACTCAACTCTTGCCAAGCTGGAGTGAAAGAATAAAATTACCAAAGCAATACCCCTATGGGATTCACAACAACTGGGCACAATGGGGACGAGAAAAGGTTTTGATAAATGGGACTTGATTGGGATCTCGCTGGTGGGAGACCTACATACGGGGGTGGATATTATACCATTCTAACAGTTACAAAAAACGAATGAATTGGCCCACACTGAGTTTTTTCGCTACCTACTGATTCAACATGCTATATGAGCAGTGGTGCCCCGGGGGGAGTCCATTCCCGAATCATGACCATTGGAATGCAGGCTCCTAGAAGAACATTTAACTCATAGGGCGATATCCCTCACATATCAGAAACTCATTAATAACTTACCCGACACTCTGATAGCCTAGAGAGACCACTGGGGACATGACATTACGGACCTACAGGAAGAAGACTGGTTGGAAACCCTGGCCTCCCCAAAAGAAGTGGCCATCCGGACCTGCTTCAGACTGATCCAGCTCAAAATTCTCCACAGAGCCTACATTTCTTGCAATATACTGGTAAAAATGGGTAGAAAAGCTGATGCACTCTGTCACAGAGGTTGTGGTGAGGAGGGGTCATTCTACCATATTCTGTGGGCATGCTAAAGAATCCACGTGTACTGGGAAGCCATAGTATCCTCCATCTCCGAGATAGTGGAAGAGGCATTAACACTCTCTCCCAAATGGTGCATATTGAATGTTTGGGAGGACTCTGATTTGGGACGAGCAGATCAGACCTGGGCCATCCTGGGTCTAATGGTAGCGAAACGTAACATAGCCTGCTGATGGGGGTCAGAAGCTCTGCCGACCCTCCGGGACTGGAAGAGGGATATGGATTGGTGTAGAGTGCAGAAAAATCAGTTTATGTGAGCAGAGGATGTCCAAGGAAATGGGAGGAAATATGAGACAAATGGAATGCATATAGAGGGAATCCTTGCGAGGCCCCTTGGGAGAGACTAGCCAGCCCCTAACTAACTCAAGCACTACCTAATGTGGTAGCAGGAACAATGAAGGAGAATTAGTCCTGCAATAACTGATGGGGGGAAGAGGTGAACCTGCCGGATTCTGTAATGAACGATTGTCGTGTGTTATCATAACTGTAATGCTATGTTTGTCTTTTTGCTAGATCTTAATGAAAAGATAATTAAAAAAAAAGAAATGCATGAGTCAACTCTTCCAAAATGGCTGTAAAACAGAAGAAATTATGTATATTGAGATAGGTCAGCCCCTGATGGCTGCCTTTCCGTTGGCACGCTACTGAGGACATGCTTGATGCCAAAATAACAATACCTCAAATTGTATGAAGCACTAGAATCAGGCTCTTCTTAGAAGCTTAGCACTTCGAACTTAATGATTACCTGTAAAAACATTACCAGCCCACAATGTATAATAATTCTAAGCGATACTGCAGCAGTGGGACCGGGGACATCATTTTGAAACAGATGAATGGAATCAATATCACCCTAGCAAGAAATCTTCTTTGGTACTAACATGGGAGGTCCCTGTGAATCCCTCATGCCTTTTACTTACCTTAGAGATCTGTCAACTTCACAGGGATTCTCCCATACCCCTCTTCCATTGTGTGCTACCTTACTCCTTCTTTCTTTATGTGGTATCATGGACCTGCAACTTCTAGTGTGCTGGCATCTTCTGGGTTTCTTCTGATTCCTTCTCCAAATTGTTTTCCTGTTTTCTTCAAGCCAGCTTGCTCACTGAAAGGATCATCCTTCCGGCGCCCTGTAACCTTGTTGTGTTGGTTTGTCAGATCACGTGATTGATGTTAAAAGAACTGCAACAAAATCAACACAAAGGATACCATCAATTTGTGCATTGGGTTGGAGACTGTTCAGCGTTCTTCTACACATATCTTACAATAAAGATATCACGCTTATGACTTTATTGATTGGAGGGGCACTCTCTCACAAACGGTGATGCCTAACATATCTGATTAATAAAATTCAGAAAGAACAGTTGTGATCTAGGTGACTACATAGAGTGAATTTTCAGGATTGCATACTGATGTTGCCAGGAGTAATTGGATCCATCCATTTATGTGTAACAACCAGAAACCCTGATGAAATCCTTACGGACGATACGCGTTGGCAGGGCTGATTGATCTAAAAGCTTAAAAGAAAAAGAAAAGAAGAATTTACAACATGATTATGTGACTCCGTTGTAGTGTGATTTGTCTATGTGATCTTTATTGAATTGGTATTGAAAGGAGGGTAGACCATATATATATTGCTTTTTGGAATATCCTTAACTCAGGAATTATATACTTGAAATACAAGTGCTTCGGTTTCAGGCTGTTTCTTAACCTGTTTATTATATGATTCCTCCACAGTGGGTTCATAAACAATTGAGCCCTTTCTTTTGCTGATTAACAAATATAGTCACACATACTAGTGCGAACATCTGACAGCCCACACCGCTTTGTTTTTCTTGTTGTTAATATATCTAAACTGCTTTTACTGAATTAAACACTCCCCACTCCTGATGTGGGTGTAAAACACTCTATTCTTTATTTTACTTTAAAGAGGCAGAACTGTATGAAACAACTGCCAAAGACTGTCTTTGCCCTAATCATTGCACCATCCAAACCATCTTAACCATACGCCACGTTTAGGTATATGGTGCACAGACAGAATATCGAGTTTTTAATGTCGACCTACCATAATATCGAGTTGTAAATATCGTAGTGCAAGAATATCGACTGCAAGAATATCGTGGTCCAGAATATCGACAGTAAGGTAAGAAATATCGTTTTTGTTAATATCGAAGTCAGTAATATCGTTAGTAAAAATATCGTTGTTTATAATATCGATTTTTATATTAGTGTGATGTATTTTAGTATGTATTATAAAAGTATGTGATTACATTTTTTTGTATAAGTATTGCTTTTCTTTTTATGTATGTGTGAATTTTTTTATGTTAATTACATTTTGTGTTTTAGTTCCGTAGCGGGTTGTGGGTTTATAGGGGAATAGGGTGTAGTAATTTAACCCTTTTGGTGCTTGCGTCGGCCAATGGCCGATGCAAGCACTACCTCCCTGGTGCGGCGCACGTCCATTGGCCATCACCAGGGAGGGCCCCATGTAATCCTCCGGTGCAAAGCACCGGAGGATGCTTTTTAAAAAATTTCTCCTGGGGGAGATGCGGAAGGCTTTCCGCGTCTCCACCGACCCCCCCTCCCGCCCATCTGTGACGTCAGCGCGCCGCGAGGCGCTCTGACGTCACTGATTTCCTCACCGGAGCCGAGGACAGCCGCAGGTAAGGCCGCGCTCGAAAACGGCCTCCCCAGCTTTCAGGGAGGCCTCGTTTGAAAGGGGAGAGTCTCCCCTTTCAAAGAAGGCCTTCCTGAAACCCCACTAGACACCAGGGATGTCTTTGGGGGGTCAGCCCTCGTGGGAATGGGTCACCACCCCCAATTATTTATTTAAAAAACACTTGGCTTTCCCTGCGGGGCGCGATTGCCCCCCCCCCCCTCAAAAAGCAGATTTTTTTTTTTTTTAAATGGCGGCGATATTGGCAGGGGATCGGTCCTCCTGCTCAGTGGCCGACCCCCTGTGGGGGCAATTTTTTTTTTATAGCCATGTGCTTTCCGTGGGGGCCACAATCGGCCCCCAGGGAAGCCATAGCTATAAAAAATTAGAGAAAGAGAGATATCTCTTTCTTTATATATATATATATATAGAGAGAGTCTCTTTCTCTCTGTAGATGATATATGTATATATATGTATCTATATACATATATATGTGTATATAGATACATATATATACATAAGTCTACAGAGTGAATGATATATATATGTATCTATATACATATATATATATGTATATAAATACATATATATAAATATATGTTGTAGAGATAAAATCTTATACATATATGTATATATATATATCTATATATATATATATGTGTGTGTGTATATATATATATATATATATCTGCTCCTTGATGCACCGTGAACGGCACACTCGCGGATGGGTGCTTTACAAATGCGGGGGTGCGCCTGCGATATTTATCCAAGCTCTGTTTCCTTGTTTCCCAAAAAGAAAAACAGCACTCGCGGGGCCAGTTGCTAGAGTTTATTGGCAACGCAACATGTTTCGTTGCCAATAAACTCTAGCAACTGCCCCCGCGAGTGCTGTTTTTCTTTTCGGGAAACAAGGAAACAGAGCTTGGATGTATATATATATATATATATGTTGTGTTCTGCGGATTGTTGGCATCGCAAAATTGTTTCTCCGAGGGATCGGATCTCGCAGGACCGCCTCAGGATCGGACCAGGCATGCGGCCGCTGTCAGGAACAGCCCGTGACTTCACGTGGAAGCGGGATCATTGTACCCCAGTTTCACGGCCCTGTTTGACTCTAGAATTTGGGGCTGGAACGTTGGGGACTCGAGGGAGTGCTGGACTATTATTCACTGGGGCTCTCCACATCACACAAAACCCCCCCTTGCCAGGTACTACAGCACCTATGGCTCCACAAACAATACCTACCGGAACAGTGCATCATGGGAGCTGCAGTTCACCAACATCGAGCTGCAGCTGCAACTGATCAGAAGGAGCCAGCTGACCTCCCCTCATTGGGAGGACCACAGGATATCAAGGGAGGGAGGAGGAGTTTCCCTGTCGAGCTAGCGGCATCTGAAGAAGGCACACGCCGAAATGCATTATGCCCAGCAAGCAGTCAATAAAGCATTTCCCTCAAGTTCCCTGCTGTGTCCTCTGGCTTCTTTGATGGAGGAGTCTTTGCTGGATATTTTACGTGTTTGCCAGTAGCACGTTTAGAGGACCCGTTCTGCAAAGTGTTCTGCGGATTGTTGGCATCGCAAAATTGTTTCTCCGAGGGATCGGATCTCGCAGGACCGCCTCAGGATCGGACCAGGCATGCGGCCGCTGTCAGGAACAGCCCGTGACTTCACGGGGAAGCCGGATCATTGTACCCCCGTTTCACGGCCCTGTTTGACTCTAGAATTTGGGGCTGGAACGTTGGGGACTCGAGGGAGTGCTGGACTATTATTCACAGGGGCTCTCCACATCACACAAAACCCCCCCTTGCCAGGTACTACAGCACCTATGGCTCCACAAACAATACCTACCGGAACAGTGCATCATGGGAGCTGCAGTTCACCAACATCGAGCTGCAGCTGCAACTGATCAGAAGGAGCCAGCTGACCTCCCCTCATTGGGAGGACCACAGGATATCAAGGGAGGGAGGAGGAGTTTCCCTGTCGAGCTAGCGGCATCTGAAGAAGGCACACGCCGAAATGCATTATGCCCAGCAAGCAGTCAATAAAGCATTTCCCTCAAGTTCCCCGCTGTGTCCTCTGGCTTCTTTTATGGAGGAGTCTTTGTTGGATATATATATATATATATATATATATATATATTCAGAAACACAAAGGATGCCGCACTCCAGATATTGGTTTCAGAGTTGCTTTATTTTCACCACAACTGGTGGTAGTGGTGGTGAAAATAAAGCAACTCTGAAACCTGTCTCTGGAGTGCGGCATCCTTTGTGTTTCTGAATTTAAATATCGGGTAAGGATTATACCCGTTGCTGCCTGCACCAGGTATTGAGCGCGCCGACATTGGGAATTAATTGTTTGAGATATATATACACATTTCCACAAGTGCCCAAGGCTTAGGACACACTCACCAACAAGTACGGCAGCAGCGTAATGAAACAGCTTGAAGATTCTGATAGATAAGCCTTACGCGTTTCGAACTGAATGTTCTTGTTCACAGGCAGGGCGGCTGCACACATGCAAGAAGGCTACTGCTGATTAACACCTTTAATTTATTCACCTCCAATAGGTCACATGATAAGGCAAAGCATTGTGGTAGCAGTAGTTTCACAACTGTGTCACTCTTAATATCACTTTGTGCACACGATTGAAATAAATGTTGCAGTACCGTCCTCAAATAAAAATATATCCAGCCATAAGTGGGCTCTTTTCAAGTCGTTCATTTCCACTGCACAAATACAAAGCCAGCTGTTGGTCCAATCGGGGCCTCGTATTCACAAAGCCCCTGGCCCGCGTCTAATAGCGTGGTGGTGCATCCTCACGGCTGGACCGCCGTGCATAAATTATACATTTCCATAAGTGCCCAAGGCTTAGGACACACTCACCAACAAGTACGGCAGCAGCGTAATGAAACAGCTTGAAGATTCTGATAGATAAGCCTTACGCGTTTCAAACTGAATGTTCTTGTTCACAGGCAGGGCGGCTGCACACATGCAAGAAGGCTACTGCTGATTAACACCTTTAATTTATTCACCTCCAACAGGCCGCCCTGCCTGTGAACAAGAACATTCAGTTTGAAATGCGAAAGGTTATCTATCAGAATCTTCAAGCTGTTTCATTACGCTGCTGCCGTACTTGTTGGTGAGTGTGTCCTAAGCCTTGGGCACTTGTGGAAATGTGTATGTATATATATATATATATATATATATATATATATATATATATATTTACAGAGAGATTTCTCAGTGCTGAAAATATGAGACTGTGAAAGAACTATAATGAGTCTCTTTGAAGTTACATGAAAGGCAGTAAAGTGTGGTACTGCTGCAGAGTACAAAAATTTTTTCCTGCTAGATAGAGATATCCGACTTTTTTCTAGTGGCAGTTTTGACGCCATAAAGGGCATGCTGGAAAGAACAGATCTGTATTATGTGGATAGCTAAGTGGATTAGTAAAGCCACGCAGTAGAAACACTTTGAAACAGATGAAATGTATGTGAGAGAGGGGCTATGGAGAGATGAGGGGCACGTTTGCAAGGATGGTAGTGAGGGAATCAAAGGAGGTCATAGTGTGCAATTGTAAAGCACATGTTCACCCGTAGGCATCTTGGCGCCAAAATGATGGTCGCACTGGCTTCCACCAGCGCTAAAAGGCTGCAATGATGGGTATGTGGCAAGGTAAAGTAATACTGTGTCTTTTTCTCTCTTTCTTAGTCTTTTTGGAGAGCGTACGGATTTCGCAAAGGAAAGGTAAGGTGACTTCGTCATTATTGACTGTTAAACACTTCATTCACACACACACCCACCTACACTTTGAAACCAACAACCTATCTGCCTTCTACGTAGGATAGTGTTTTAAAACGTTAGTTTTAGGCACTAGCAGAGATGGCGTATCGTTGGATGAATGCTGCCCGGGCCCTAAGTCTGGTTCTGGGGTCCAGCTCTGAGGCAGGATCAGAGACTGAGACAGCAGATACTGAGACAGCATCTGAGGGAGAGGACAATGGAGCAGAATCTGGGAGTGATTTTTCAGTCGCGCAGTTCCATCTGACGACTCATCTTCCAGCGATTCTGAAGGAGACGATGTCAGTCGTGCTATCCCTTTGCCAGCACAGTCTGTGCAGCGAGACACCAGTAGCAGGTTAGAGCAACCCAGACAGCAGGCACATGCGGCCGCAAGCACAGACGGAGCGCTGTCTTGGCAGCCTCCCAATTTAGTTCAGCCCCAAATTCCGCCTTTCACTGGTGACGCTGGATGTAAAGTCGATACAGCAAATTTTTTGCCAATTGACTACGTCCATCTCTTTTTGGATGTTGACTTCCTGGACGAAATTGTGCAGCAAACAAATTTGCGTGCCCAACAATTTCTGAGGGAGCATGGAGGCACTCTTGGGCCTCATTCTAGGGCACGCAAGTGGACTCCCACTTCTTTAGGGGAGTTGAAGATATTTTTGGGCCTCACGCTTAAAATGGGGGTAGTGAATAAACCAACCTTGCTATCCTACTGGTCTACTCGCACGGTTTGGTTAACCCCCATCTTCGTACCATACATGAGCAGAGATCGTTTTTTGCTATTGCAGCGCATGCTGCATTTCAATGACAATTATGCTGCATTGCCCCGGGACCATCTAGACCATGACAGGTAGTTCAAAATTCGGCCTGTCGTGGAACATTTGTCTGCCAGGTTTCCAGAGGTTTATACTCCTGGAAAGAATATAGCCATTGATGAGTCCTTGATCTTGTATAAAGGGCGGCTGCTGTTTAGGCAGTACATTCCGAGCAAACGCGCTCGCTATGGCTTCAAGCTGTACATGCTGTGTGAGAGCTCGACTGCCTATGTGTACAGCTTGAGAGTGTATACAGGGAAGGACACAACTCTTAACCCTGTAGGTTGCCCTCCCACGCTAGGGGTCACAGGAAAGATTGTGTGGGAGCTTGTCCAGCCACTTTTTCACAAAGGTTATAGCCTTTATGTGGACAATTTCTATACAGGAGTAGAGCTGTTCAGTGAGCTCTACAAAGCTGGCACCGTGGCTTGCGGTACAATTCGTTGTCGCCGCAAAGGAATCCCGCAGGAGCTTGTTTGCAAGAAGCTCCAGAAATCCCAGAGCACTGCGTTGCGTTCCAACAAACTGCTCGCAGTCAAGTTCTCAGATAGACGTGACGTGTACGTGCTCACTACAATTCATGTTGAGAGCACTTCCCCTGTCATGGTTTGGGGTCAGATGGCCGAAGTCCACAAGCCCACCTGTATACTTGATTACAACAAGTACTTGGGCGGAGTGGACAAGAACGACCAGGTTCTTCAGCCATACAATGTGAGTCGTAAAACTCGCACTTGGTATAAGAAACTGTTTACTCAACTGATCCAGATGGCAACATACAATGCGTATGCTGTTTATCGTCAGACCACCACAGGAAGACTCATGTCTTTCCTTGACTTTCAGTTGTCTGTGATTGAAAGTCTCACTGCTACAGAAGCAGCAGCCTCCACTTCATGTGTTCTGGAGGATGTGGCAAGGCTGCAGGAGCGACACTTTGCTGATAAAATTCCTGCAACACCCAAAAAGGAGCGACCATGTCATCATTGTAAAGTGTGCTCGATGCAGGGAAAGAGGCAGGAGACTCGTGTTTACTGTCCTCAGTGCCCAAGTAAGCCTGCCTTCTGTTTTCCTACTTGCTTTATGTTGTATCACACTAAAGCAAAATACTGGGAAATTGACTGAGGTGGAGCTGCCAATAGGTAAACCTTTCAATTGGTGTGAATGGATACCTACTGTCTGTGGGCCACTCCTTCACTACGCAAGCAGCTGCAGAATATTTCTTCCTCTACTTCAGGAAATCATGGACTTCTCAACACCTTTATCTGCTTTGAGAACGTGGTAGTTGTGCTGTTCGCCAATTGACAAGTGCATCATAGTCCCACGCTGCACATGCTGGTGGACAGAACATATGCCACGTTGTCATGGAGTACCCGTGTTTCATATTCAACTGTTCTTCATAGTTTATGATGTTCGCTTTAGAAAGCTTTTGAAAACTTCCAGCATGTTTGCCTTAGTTTCAAAGGTAGATATGCTTGCTCAGCTCGGGGAATGGCTTTGCGGCATACTCGGGCACCCCCCAAATTGTATCCACAAACTGGAAGGAGTTGGATTTAGCACAGTGAGAGCATTGATAGCACGTGACAGAAATGTTTTCTCAAGCTTCAAGTAGCTAGAGATGGAAGGCATTAGTATAGGGTCTCTTGACAATTAGACAGGATTAGTCAGGACTCTGATGAGGACAGACACACGAACGGGTTAGAACAGCTTATGGTAGGTGCGCTTTCCGAGGAATATTGCAAAGGCAGATAGTAAATGTAGTATAAATACACGTCATGACTTCATCTTCACCCATGGATTCAAATCCATTGCGGCCACTCTCGCACTGAATTTACTATAGTACTTATGGGTCAATGCTGCTTGCCATGTTCATCCTCCGTTAGAACTTAGTAGATGATCAGTTTGCTGTATGATAAGTGCATTACCGTCACTGCACATAACGGTGGATTGGACATATGCTACGTTGTCACGGACTACCCGTGTTTCACATTCATCCGTTGTTCATAGTTTATGATGTTATCTTTTGAAAATTTCCAGCATGTTTGCCTTAGTTTCAATGGTAGATATGCTTGCTCAGCTCGAGGAATGGCTTTGTGGCATACTCGGGCACCCCCCAACTTGCATCCACAAACTGGAAGGAGTTGGATTTAGCATAGTGAGTGCGCTAAAGGCGCATGAAAGACATGTCTTCCTGAGCCTCATGTGGCTGTCATGAAAGCCATTAGTAAAGGTTCACTCGGCATGCGTTCGGTAACGTTCAGGAAGAAGGATGGGGAGACTTGACAGGTGGTAAAATGTAGTCAAACTCATTATGTCTTGTGGCATATGAATGTGATGGGCCCTTGCATGGCGGCGGTATGTTTGTGTGAGTGCAAGTGATCTGGCTGTTTGGGCCCATGGCTGGCGGTATGGAAGTCTTGTGTGTGGTGTGTGAATGGCGTGTGAATGGACCATAAAGTGGTTGGTGCCGTGAAGTGGCTTTATGGCTCCCCTTCAGAAGGCTTGGCTTCAATATTTATATACTTTGATAAGTAGATGTGCTTTGAAGCCAGCGTTTCTGGAGGTGCTAAAACCAACCAGTGTAAGTGGTGGATTAGCTTTATCAAATTAGTGTTAGATTTATATTTGTGGCGGTTTAATGGCCTTTTGTAAGATTTTTTTTTGTCAATATGGGTAGCAGGGGACTTTGTGCCCTGGCTCAGTCGTCACCTAGGCAAACCTTCACATTTTTGAGTAGTAGACAAAGGGGGAAGTACAAGGGTGAATGACTTGCGTGGCTCTCACTGTTTTTTTTTACCCAACATGCCCTGCAAACCTCAAATTTAGCTAAAGAAAACACTTTTTCCACACAGTTTTGTGTGGGAAAGTTGTGGGTCACTGATCTGACACAAATTTCCTAAGACCCAGCCTTCCCCCAGGTCTCCCGATAAAAATGGTGCCTCACTCGTGTGGGAGGCCCAAGTATCCGCGACAGGCAAGGGCCCAAAACGTATTGAGGAGACATCAAAATTGCCCATCACAAAACGACCTGGTTTTGCAAGGGGGGTCACCTGGGTTTTTGGCCCTGTGCTCGGCGGCCAGCTAGGGAAACCTACCAAACCCACACATTTCTGAAAACTACACACCCGGGCGATTCCAGTGAGGTATGGCTTGTGTGGATCCCCAAACGTTTTCTTACCCAGAATTCCCTGCAAACCTCAAATTTAGCTGAAACAATCACGTTTTCCACACATTTTTGTGTGGGAAAGTTGTGGCATCACCGGGCTGACACAAATTTCCTACCACCCAGCGTTCCCCCAGGTCTCCCGATAAAAATGGTGCCTCACTCGTGTGGGAGGCCCAAGTACCCACGACAGACAAGGGCCCAAAACATATTGAGGAGACATCAAAATTGCCTATCACAAAACGACCTGGTTTTGCAAGGGGGGTCACCTGGGTTTTTGGCTTGGTGCTCGGTGGCCAGCTAAGGAAACCTACCAAACCCACACATTTCTGAAAACTAGACACCCGGAGGATTCCAGGGAGGTATGGCTTGTGTGGTTCCCCCAACGTTTTCTTACCCAGAATCCCCTGCAAACCTCAAATTTAGCTGAAAAAATAACTTTTTCCACACATTTTTGTGTGAGAAAGTTGTGGGATAACCGGGCTGACACAAATTTCCTACCACCCAGCGTTCCCCCAGGTCTCCCGATAAAAATGGTGCCTCACTCGTGTGGGAGGCCCAAGTACCAGCGGCAGGCAAGGGCCCAAAACGTATTGAGGAGACATCAAATTTGCCTATCACAAAATGACCTGGTTTTGCAAGGGGGTCACCTGGGTTTTTGGCCCGTGCTCGGTGGCCAGCTAGGGAAACCTACCAAACCCACACATTTCTGAAAACTAGACACCCGGGGAATTCCAGTGAGGTATGGCTTGTGTGGATCCCCCAACGTTTTCTTACCCAGAA
Organism: Calotriton arnoldi; assembly: GCA_963921515.1. NCBI lineage: Eukaryota > Metazoa > Chordata > Amphibia > Caudata > Salamandridae > Calotriton > Calotriton arnoldi. The sequence goes on from CAWUFW010007512.1 coordinate 181,611, forward strand.
TCCCCTGCAAACCTCAAATTTAGCTGAAAAAATCACTTTTTCCACACATTTTTGTGTGGGAAAGTTGTGGCATCACCGGGCAGACACAAATTTCCTACCATCCAGCGTTCCCCCAGGTCTCCCGATAAAAATGGTGCCTCACTCGTGTGGGAGGCCCAAGTACCCGCGACAGACAAGGGCCCAAAACGTATTGAGGAGACATCAAAATTGCCTATCACAAAACGACCTGGTTTTGCAAGGGGGGTCACCTGGGTTTTTGGCCCCGTGCTCGGCGGCCAGCTAGGAAAACCTACCAAACCCACACATTTCTGAAAACTAGACACCTAGGGGATTGCAGGGAGGTATGGCTTGCGTGGATCCCCCAACGTTTTCTTACCCAGAATCCCCTGCAAACCTCAAATTTAGCTGAAAAAATCACTTTTTCCACACATTTTTGTGTGGGAAAGTTGTGGGATCACCTGGCTGACAAAATTTCCTACCACCCAGCGTTCCCCCAGGTCTCCCAATAAAAATGGTGCCTCACTCGTGTGGGAGGCCCAAGTACCCGCGACAGGCAAGGGCCCAAAACATATTGAGGAGACATCAAAATTGCCTATCACAAAACGACCTGGTTTTGCAAGGGGGGTCACCTGGGTTTTTGGCCTGGTGCTCGGTGGCCAGCTAAGGAAACCTACCAAACCCACACATTTCTGAAAACTAGACACCCGGAGGATTCCAGGGAGGTATGGCTTGTGTGGTTCCCCCAACGTTTTCTTACCCAGAATCCCCTGCAAACCTCAAATTTAGCTGAAAAAATAACTTTTTCCACACATTTTTGTGTGAGAAAGTTGTGGGATAACCGGGCTGACACAAATTTCCTACCACCCAGCGTTCCCCCAGGTCTCCCGATAAAAATGGTGCCTCACTCGTGTGGGAGGCCCAAGTACCCGCGGCAGGCAAGGGCCCAAAACGTATTGAGGAGACATCAAATTTGCCTATCACAAAAAGACCTGGTTTTGCAAGGGGGGTCACCTGGGTTTTTGGCCCCGTGCTCGGTGGCCAGCTAGGGAAACCTACCAAACCCACACATTTCTGAAAACTAGACACCCGGGGAATTCCAGTGAGGTATGGCTTGTGTGGATCCCCCAACGTTTTCTTACCCAGAATCCCCTGCAAACCTCAAATTTAGCTGAAAAAATCACTTTTTCCACACATTTTTGTGTGGGAAAGTTGTGGCATCACCGGGCAGACACAAATTTCCTACCACCCAGCGTTCCCCAGGTCTCCCGATAAAAATGGTGCCTCACTCGTGTGGGAGGCCCAAGTACCAGCGACAGACAAGGGCCCAAAACGTATTGAGGAGACATCAAAATTGCCTATCACAAAACGACCTGGTTTTGCAAGGGGGTCACCTGGGTTTTGGCCCCGTGCTCGGCGGCCAGCTAGGAAAACCTACCAAACCCACACATTTCTGAAAACTAGACACCTAGGGGATTGCAGGGAGGTATGGCTTGCGTGGATCCCCCAACGTTTTCTTACCCAGAATCCCCTGCAAACCTCAAATTTAGCTGAAAAATCACTTTTTCCACACATTTTTGTGTGGGAAAGTTGTGGGATCACCTGGCTGACAAAATTTCCTACCACCCAGCGTTTCCCCAGGTCTCCCAATAAAAATGGTGCCTCACTCGTGTGGGAGGCCCAAGTACCAGCGACAGGCAAGGGCCCAAAACGTATTTAGGAGACATCAAAATTGCCTATCACAAAACGACCTGGTTTTGCAAGGGGGTCACCTGGGTTTTGGCCTGGTGCTCGGCGGCCAGCTAGGGAAACCTACCAAACCCACACATTTCTGAAAACTAGACACCCGGGGATTTCAGGGAGGTATGGCTTGCATGGTTCCCCCAACGTTTTCTTACCCAGAATCCCCTGCAAACCTCAAATTTAGCTGAAAAATTCACTTTTTCCACACATTTTTGTGTGAGAAAGTTGTGGGATAACAGGGCTGACACAAATTTCCTACCACCCAGCGTTCCCCCAGGTCTCCCGATAAAAATGGTGCCTCACTCGTGTGGGAGGCCCAAGTACCCGCGACAGACAAGGGCCCAAAAGGTATTGAGGAGACATCAAAATTCCCTATCACAAAACGACCTGGTTTTGCAAGGGGGGTCACCTGGGTTTTTGGCCCCGTGCTCGGCGGCCAGCTAGGAAAACCTACCAAACCCACACATTTCTGAAAACTAGACACCTAGGGGATTGCAGGGAGGTATGGCTTGCGTGGATCCCCCAACGTTTTCTTACCCAGAATCCCCTGCAAACCTCAAATTTAGCTGAAAAAATCACTTTTTCCACACATTTTTGTGTGGGAAAGTTGTGGGATCACCTGGCTGACAAAATTTCCTACCACCCAGCGTTTCCCCAGGTCTCCCAATAAAAATGGTGCCTCACTCGTGTGGGAGGCCCAAGTACCCGCGACAGGCAAGGGCCCAAAACGTATTTAGGAGACATCAAAATTGCCTATCACAAAACGACCTGGTTTTGCAAGGGGGTCACCTGGGTTTTTGGCCTGGTGCTCGGCGGCCAGCTAGGGAAACCTACCAAACCCACACATTTCTGAAAACTAGACACCCGGGGGATTTCAGGGAGGTATGGCTTGCATGGTTCCCCCAACGTTTTCTTACCCAGAATCCCCTGCAAACCTCAAATTTAGCTGAAAAATTCACTTTTTCCACACATTTTTGTGTGAGAAAGTTGTGGGATAACAGGGCTGACACAAATTTCCTACCACCCAGCGTTCCCCCAGGTCTCCCGATAAAAATGGTGCCTTACTCGTGTGGGAGGCCCAAGTACCCGCGACAGACAAGGGCCCAAAAGGTATTGAGGAGACATCAAAATTCCCTATCACAAAACGACCTGGTTTTGCAAGGGGGGTCACCTGGGTTTTTGGCCCTGTGCTCGGCGGCCAGCTAGGGAAACCTACCAAACCCACACATTTCTGAAAACTAGACACCCGGGGGATTGCAGGGAGGTATGGCTTGTGCGGATCCCCCAACATTTTCTTACCCAGAATCCCCTGCCAACCTCAAATTTAGCTGGAAAAAATCACTTTTTCCACACATTTTTGTGTGGTAAAGTTGTGGGATCACCGGGCTGACACAAATTTCCTACCACCCAGCGTTCCCCCAGGTCTCCCGATAAAAATGGTGCCTCACTCGTGTGGGAGGCCCAAGTACCCGCGGCAGGCAAGGGCCCAAAACGTATTGAGGAGACATCAAATTTGCCTATCACAAAATGACCTGGTTTTGCAAGGGGGGTCACCTGGGTTTTTGGCCCCGTGCTCGGTGGCCAGCTAGGGAAAACTACCAAACCCACACATTTCTGAAAACTAGACACCCGGGGAATTCCAGTGAGGTATGGCTTGTGTGGATCCCCCAACGTTTTCTTACCCAGAATCCCCTGCAAACCTCAAATTTAGCTGAAAAAATCACTTTTTCCACACATTTTTGTGTGGGAAAGTTGTGGCATCACCGGGCAGACACAAATTTCCTACCACCCAGCGTTCCCCCAGGTCTCCCGATAAAAATGGTGCCTCACTCGTGTGGGAGGCCCAAGTACCCGCGACAGGCAAGGGCCCAAAACGTATTGAGGAGACATCAAAATTGCCTATCACAAAACGACCTTGTTTTGAAAGGGGGGTCACCTGGGTTTTTGGCCCCGTGCTCGGCGGCCAGCTAGGGAAAACTACCAAACCCACACATTTCTGAAAACTAGACACCAGGGGGATTTCAGGGAGGTATGGCTTGCGTGGATCCCCCAACGTTTTCTTACCCAGAATCCCCTGCAAACCTCAAATTTAGCTGAAAAAATCACTTTTTCCACACATTTTTGTGTGGGAAAGTTGTGGGATCACCTGGCTGACAAAATTTCCTACCACCCAGCGTTCCCCCAGGTCTCCCAATAAAAATGGTGCCTCACTCGTGTGGGAGGCCCAAGTACCCGCGACAGGCAAGGGCCCAAAACGTATTTAGGAGACATCAAATTTGCCTATCACAAAACGACCTGGTTTTGCAAGGGGGGTCACCTGGGTTTTTGGCCTGGTGCTCGGCGGCCAGCTAGGGAAACCTACCAAACCCACACATTTCTGAAAACTAGACACCCGGGGGATTTCAGGGAGGTATGGCTTGCATGGTTCCCCCAACGTTTTCTTACCCAGAATCCCCTGCAAACCTCAAATTTAGCTGAAAAAATCACTTTTTCCACACATTTTTGTGTGAGAAAGTTGTGGGATAACAGGGCTGACACAAATTTCCTACCACCCAGCGTTCCCACAGGTCTCCCGATAAAAATGGTGCCTCACTCGTGTGGGAGGCCCAAGTACCCGCGACAGACAAGGGCCCAAAAGGTATTGAGGAGACATCAAAATTCCCTATCACAAAACGACCTGGTTTTGCAAGGGGGGTCACCTGGGTTTTTGGCCCTATGCTCGGCGGCCAGCTAAGGAAACCTACCAAACCCACACATTTCTGAAAACTAGACACCCGGGGGATTGCAGGGAGGTATGGCTTGCGTGGATCCCCCAACATTTTCTTACCCAGAATCCCCTGCCAACCTCAAATTTAGCTGGAAAAAATCACTTTTTCCACACATTTTTGTGTGGTAAAGTTGTGGGATCACTGGGCTGACACAAATTTCCTACCACCCAGCGTTCCCCCAGGTCTCCCGATAAAAATGGTGCCTCACTCGTGTGGGAGGCCCAAGTACCCGTGACAGGCAAGGGCCCAAAACGTATTGAGGAGACATCAAAATTGCCTGTCACAAAACGACCTGGTTTTGCAAGGGGGGTCACCTGGGTTTTTGGCCCGGTGCTCGGAGGCCAGCTAGGGAAACCTACCAAACCCACACATTTCTGAAAACCAGACAGCCGGGGGATTCCAGGGAGGTATGGCCTGCGTGGTTCCCCCAACGTTTTCTTACCCAGAATCCCCTGCAAACCTCAAATTTAGCTAAAAAATCACTTTTTCCACACATTTTTGTGTGAGAAAGTTGTGGGATCACCTGGCTGACACAAATTTCCTACCACCCAGCGTTCCCCCAGGTCTCCCGATAAAAATGGTGACTCACTTGTGTGGGAGGCCCAAGTACCCGCGACAGGCAAGGGCCCAAAACGTATTGAGGAGACATCAAAATTGCCTATCACAAAATGACCTGGTTGTGCAAGGGGGGGTCACCTGGGTTTTTGGCCCCGTGCTCGGCGGCCAGCTAGGGAAACCTACCAAACCCACACATTTCTGAAAACTAGACACCCCGGGGATTCTAAGGAGGTATGGCTTGCTTGGATCCCCCAACGTTTTCTTACCCAGAATCCCCTGCAAACCTCAAATTTAGCTGAATAAAATCCCTTTTTCCACACATTTTTGTGTGGGAAAGTTGTGGCATCACCGAGCTGACACAAATTTCCTACCACCCAGCGTTCCCCCAGGTCTCCCGATAAAAATGGTGCCTCACTCGTGTGGGAGGCGCAAGTACCCGCGACAGACAAGGGCCTCAAAACGTATTGAGGAGACATCAAAATTGCCTATCACAAAACGACCTGGTTTTGCAAGGGGGGTCACCTGGGTTTTTGGCCCCGTGCTCGGCGGCCAGCTAGGGAAACCTACCAAACCCACACATTTCTGAAAACTAGACACCCGAGGGATTGCAGGGAGGTATGGCTTGCGTGGATCCCCCATCGTTTTCTTACACAGAATCCCCTGCCAACCTCAAATTTAGCAGAAAAAATCACTTTTTCCACACATTTTTGTGTGGGAAAGTTGTGGGATCACCGGGCTGACACAAATTTCCTACCACCCAGCGTTCCCCCAGGTCTCCCAATAAAAATGGTGCCTCACTCGTGTGGGAGGCCCAAGTACCCGCGACAGGCAAGGGCCCAAAACGTATTTAGGAGACATCAAAATTGCCTATCACAAAACGACCTGGTTTTGCAAGGGGGGTCACCTGGGTTTTTGGCCTGGTGCTCGGCGGCCAGCTAGGGAAACCTACCAAACCCACACATTTCTGAAAACTAGACACCCAGGGAATTCCAGGGAGGTATGGCTTGCGTGGATCCCCCAACGTTTTCTTACCCAGAATCCCCTGCAAACCTCAAATTTAGCTGAAAAAAATGACTTTTTCCACACATTTTTGTGTGAGAAAGTTGTGGGATCACCGGGCTGACACAAATTTCCTACCAACCAGCGTTCCCCCAGGTCTCCCGATAAAAATGGTGCCTCACTCGTGTGGGAGGCCCAAGTACCCGCGACAGGCAAGGGCCCAAAACGTATTTAGGAGACATCAAAATTGCCTATCACAAAATGACCTGGTTTTGCAAGGTGGGTCACCTGGGTTTTCGGCCCCGTGCTCGGCGGCCAGCTAGGGAAACCTACCAAACCCACACATTTCTGAAAACTAGACACCCGGGGATTCCAGGGAGGTATGGCTTGCGTGGATCCCCCAAAGTTTTCTTACCCACTCGTGTGGGAGGCCCAAGTACCCGCGACAGGCAAGGGCCCAAAACGTATTGAGGAGACATCAAAATTGCCTATCACAAAACGACCTGGTTTTGCAAGGTGGGTCACCTGGGTTTTCGGCCAGCTAGGGAAACCTACCAAACCCACACATTTCTGAAAACTAGACACCCGGGGATTCCAGGGAGGTATGGCTTGCGTGGATCCCCCAAAATTTTCTTACCCAGAATCCCCTGCAAACCTCAAATTTAGCTGAAAAAATCACTTTTTCCACACATTTTTGTGTGGGAAAGTTGTGGCATCACCGGGCTGACACAAATGTCCTACCACCCAGCGTTCCCCCAGGTCTTTCCACCACAGAAATGTGAGGAAAATGTGGGTTTTTTGCCAAATTTTGAGGTTTGCAAGGGATTCTGAGTAACAGAACTACTGTGAGAGCCAGACAAGTCACCCCATCCTGGATTTCCCTGGGTGTCTAGTTTTCAAAAATGTATAGGGTTGCTAGGTTTCCCTAGGTGCCGGCAGAGCTAGGGTTCAAAATCTACAGCTAGGCACTTTGCAAAAAAAGGGTCCGTTTTCACTGTGAAAATGAGGTGTGTCCACGTTGCGTTTTGGGCCGTTTCCTGTCGTGGACACTAGGCCTACCCACACAAGTGAGGTACCATTTTTCTCAGAAGACTTTTGGGAATACGGGGTGGGTGGAATTTTGTGGATCCACGCAGATTCCAGAACTTTCCACCACAGAAATGTGAGGAAAATGTGTTTTTTTAAAGATTTTGAGGTTTGCAAGGGATTCTGGGTAACAGAACCTGGTGAGAGACAGACAAGCCACCCCATCCTGGATTCCCCTGGGAGTCTAGTTTTCAAAAATGTATAGGTTTGCTAGGTTTCCCTAGGTGCCAGCAGAGCTAGGGTTCAAAATCTACAGCTAGGCACTTTGCAAAAAAAGGGTCAGTTTTCACTGTGAAAATGAGGAGTGTCCACGTTGCGTTTTGGGCCGTTTCCTGTCGTGGACACTAGGCCTACCCACACAAGTGAGGTACCATTTTTCTCGGAAGACTTTGGAAAATGCGGGGTGGGTGGAATTTTGTGGATCCAGGCAGATTCCAGAACTTTCCACCACAGAAATGTGAGGGAAATGTGGTTTTTTTGACAAATTTTGAGGTTTGCAAGGGATTCTTGGTAACAGAACCTGGTGAGAGCCAGACAAGTCACCCCATCCTGGATTCCCCTGGGTGTCTAGTTTTCAAAAATGTATAGGTTTGCTAGGTTTCCCTAGGTGCCGGCAGAGCTAAGGTTCAAAATCTACAGCTAGGCACTTTGCAAAAAAAGGGTCCGTTTTCACTGTGAAAATGAGGTGTGTCCACGTTGCGTTTTGGGCCGTTTCCTGTCGTGGACACTAGGCCTACCCACACAAGTGAGGTACCATTTTTCTCAGAAGACTTTGGGGAATACGGGGTGGGTGGAATTTTGTGGATCCACGCAGATTCCAGAACTTTCCACCACAGAAATGTGAGGAAAATGTGTTTTTTTAAAGATTTTGAGGTTTGCAAGGGATTCTGGGTAACAGAACCTGGTGAGAGCCAGACAAGCCACCCCATCCTGGATTCCCCTGGGAGTCTAGTTTTCAAAAATGTATAGGTTTGCTAGGTTTCCCTAGGTGCCAGCAGAGCTAGGGTTCAAAATCTACAGCTAGGCACTTTGCAAAAAAAGGGTCAGTTTTCACTGTGAAAATGAGGAGTGTCCACGTTGCGTTTTGGGCCGTTTCCTGTCGTGGACACTAGGCCTACCCACACAAGTGAGGTACCATTTTTCTCGGAAGACTTTGGAAAATGCGGGGTGGGTGGAATTTTGTGGATCCAGGCAGATTCCAGAACTTTCCACCACAGAAATGTGAGGGAAATGTGGTTTTTTTGACAAATTTTGAGGTTTGCAAGGGATTCTTGGTAACAGAACCTGGTGAGAGCCAGACAAGTCACCCCATCCTGGATTCCCCTGGGTGTCTAGTTTTCAAAAATGTATAGGTTTGCTAGGTTTCCCTAGGTGCCGGCAGAGCTAGGGTTCAAAATCTACAGCTAGGCACTTTGCAAAAAAAGGGTCCGTTTTCACTGTGAAAATGAGGAGTGTCCACGTTGCGTTTTGGGCCGTTTCCCGTTGCGGGCACTAGGATTACCCACACAAGTGAGGTACCATTTTTCTCGGAAGACTTTGGAGAATGCAGGGTGCGTGGAATTTTGTGGATCCACGCAGATTCCAGTACTTTCCACCACAGAAATGTGAGGAAAATGTGGGGTTTTTGACAAATTTTGAGGTTTGCAAGGGATTCTGGGTAACATAACCTGGTGAGAGCCAGACAAGTCACCCCATCCTGAATTCCCCTGGGTGTCTAGTTTTCAAAATGTATAGGTTTGCTAGGTTTCCCTAGGTGCCGGCAGAGCTAGGGTTCAAAATCTACAGCTAGGCACTTTGCAAAAAAAGGGTCCGTTTTCACTGTGAAAATGAGGTGTGTCCACGTTGCGTTTTGGGCCATTTCCTGTCGCGGGCACTAGGATTACCCACACAAGTGAGGTACCATTTTTCTCGGAAGACTTTGGAGAATGCAGGGTGCGTGGAATTTTGTGGATCCACGCAGATTCCAGTACTTTCCACCACAGAAATGTGAGGAAAATGTGGGGTTTTTGACAAATTTTGAGGTTTGCAAGGGATTCTGGGTAACATAACCTGGTGAGAGCCAGACAAGTCACCCCATCCTGAATTCCCCTGGGTGTCTAGTTTTCAAAATGTATAGGTTTGCTAGGTTTCCCTAGGTGCCGGCAGAGCTAGGGTTCAAAATCTACAGCTAGGCACTTTGCAAAAAAAGGGTCCGTTTTCACTGTGAAAATGAGGTGTGTCCACGTTGCGTTTTGGGCCATTTCCTGTCGCGGGCACTAGGCCTACCCACACAAGTGAGGTACCAGTTTTCTTGGAAGACTTTGGGGTACGCGGGGTGGGTGGAATTTTGTGGATCCACGCAGATTCCAGAACTTTCCACCACAGAAATATGAGGAAAATGTGTTTATTTTGAAAGATTTTGAGGTTTGCAAGGGATTCTGGGTAACAGAACCTGGTGAGAGCCAGACAAGTCACCCCATCCTGGATTCCCCTGGGTGTCTAGTTTTCAAAAATGTATAGGTTTGCTAGGTTTCCCTTGGTGCCGGCAGAGCTAGGGTTCAAAATCTACAGCTAGGCACTTTGCAAAAAAAGGGTCCGTTTTCACTGTGAAAATGAGGTGTGTCCACGTTGCGTTTTGGGCCGTTTCCTGTCACGGGCACTAGGCCTACCCACACAAGTGAGGTACCATTTTTCTCGGAAGACTTTGGAGAATGCGGGGTGGGTGGAATTTTGTGGATCCACGCAGATTCCAGAACTTTCCACCACAGAAATGTGAGGAAAATGTGGGTTTTTTGACAAATTTTGAGGTTAGCAAGGGATTCTGGGTAACATAACCTGGTGAGAGCCAGACAAGTCACCCCATCCTGAATTCCCCTGGGTGTCTAGTTGTCAAAATGTATAGGTTTTCTAGGTTTCCCTAGGTGCCGGCAGAGCTAGGGTTCAAAATCTACAGCTAGGCACTTTGCAAAAAAAGGGTCAGTTTTCACTGTAAAAATAAAGTGTGTCCACATTGCGTTTTGAGCCGTTTCCTGTCACGGGCACTAGGCCTACACACACAAGTGAGGTACCATTTTTATCGGGAGACTTAGGGTGACACAGAATTGTAGAGCAACTGTTATTACCTATTGACTTTCGATGCATTTCTGCCTTTCAAATGAAAGACAATGTGTAAAAAAGAAGTCACTATGAAAAATGACCTATAATTCTCATGCAAGTATGGGTACTCACAATTTCGGAAATGTGCAAATATCTACTGTTTCTAAACTCTATATTTTGTTCCAGTTTCAGAAATTCATAGGTGTCTTTCATACCGATTTTTCCATGTATATATTTTAACAAATTAATTGCTATATACCCGGTGCATAGTAAAAAACCATTGCAAGACGCTGCTCAGTTATTGGCTCTGGGTTCGTCGGGTTCTTGGTGAACCTACAACTCCTATATATACCCACAACCAGAAAGGTCCAGCGGATGTAACGGTATATTGCTTTCAAACAGCTGTCATAGTTAGTAGAAGTTACAGGTGAAAACGTTGGCACCATTGGCTGTTTTTTTCAACTAATTTTCAATTTTTCCTATATTCAACTGTTAGTTTCTATAAAGAAACCTTGAAGGATCTACACAAATGACCCCTTGCTGAATTCAGAATTTTGCCTACTTTTACAAAATCCTCAAAGTCGCTCACAACAACAATGTGGTTCCTGGTGTCCACTCTTTGTCTTGGTAACTCCTCACTCTCAACTCCTGTTGGGTTGTCCTCCAATGCATAACTGGTATGCATTCTCCTTCCCCCTAGCACCAGCTCCAGCATTCCAATGATGAAATCACACAGAGCTTCAGCTCTGGCTGGCCCTGGAATCTCCTGCTCAACAGAACACATAAAAACATATGCAGTATACTGTAGAAGAAGGAAGACAGGACCAGAGCTGGATAAATAGTGGTTTTATTCATACAGATGAAGCCCACAAATGGAAAGCAACTAGCAAGTTTCACATCTCCAATGCAACTGAACTACCTGTCACTCTAGAGCTCGAGAACCCTGTTCCATTCTAGAATGTGAGGAACAGGTAAGTACCCAAGGTAAATACATTTTAAATAAATACAAAAGAACATAATATATGTGAATACAAAAATGTCTTCCTCCTTTTGCAAGAAAATAAGAGTCACAAATAAATTAATACATGAAGTAATTATTACATTTTCTTGGTGTCTTGACAATCTGAGAACTTTCATTTTTACATTACAGATTTCCCTGTTAAACAAATTGAGTGAAGAGAGAAACCCTTTGTTATGAGGAGCACTGGAAACATCTGCTTCTGACTGTGATGATACAGGTGTACGCTGGTCATTCAAATGACTGTGAGTAACATCATCAAGTTGTAACCAACTATACTAATCAGATTCATTACCTGTACCTCTGTTTTTCATTATGATGTTTGCTTGTTTTTGAGAACCTTTGACAAGATTTCTTTTATTCCACCATCCCCTTTCCTCAAGTAACACAGGTCGTTTAGTTACTCTTATAACCTAGACAGGTACAGAAAACTTTGACTCTCCTTTTTTATACCCTAGACGGTCTCTTAATCATCACCCAATCACCTGTAAATAACAATTTGTCTTGAAAATTGTGTTGATCATCAAAGTAACTCTTCATCATTACTTGATTTTGTGTTGCATCGAAGAAATCTCATTGTGCTCTACAACTTTTTTGTTCTCCAACCATAACTCCTTTACTCTTTTACCCATTCTGGAATTAAACTAGTATGAGCTTTCCGTCCTCTAATTATAGTGAAAGGAGGTACATCACTTGTACTATGTGGAACTTTGTTTTTCATGAACTTACACACATCAAGACTCGCAGCTAGTACAGTTTGGATTCCTTCTTTCATAAACCTATTTGACCTCTCCACTAACCCATTAGGAATTGGAAACTAAAGAGTAGCTTGCAAATGCTTTGTATCATGGAGTTTCAAAAATGCATACATGCGATTCGAAACAAAATATATACCATTGTCTATAACACTTTCTTTTGGTGAACCTTTGAAAATGAAAATAATCTCTATGAATACAATAGCAGAATCAGTGCTGGGAGAATCAACAAAAGAAAAAGTACATCCATTCAGAATACTAATCAATTAACCAAATCAGATACCTCATTTTGCTCGGTAAAACAGAATATGGACAAGAAAAATCGAATCCCACCTTCTCCCAAGCACCATCAGGGAATGAAACTAGATGTAAATGAATTTCACTGATCTTCCAATGTTTGTCTAAAAGGAGACATTCAGTGCAGTTGGTAATGGCATATCCAAGGATGGTCACCAATAAAATAGTTTTAATTTTGAGCACATCTTGGTGATACCCAGATGACCCTGGTGAGCTAATAAGATAAGGTCTCTTCTCAGACTCTTAGGGGTTTAAAGATCATGCCTCATTATCATGTCATTAACAACAGAGAGTTCCTCAGAAATCTAAAACAATGCCTTTAAATCACCTGATAAATGCCTACTTTCAGACTAACCAGTCATAATAAACTCTTTGACCTTCTGTAGTTTCTCATCACATAAATATGCATCAATCCATTCTTTTTCAGTTATCCTGTTCGCACTCTCACTTACAGCATCCAATACAGCCACCACACATTCCGAGTTTTTCATTAAATTCTCCTCGTTAATATCCTATAGTGGCATGCGTGACAAGCAATCAGCCCAAACATTCTTGCCACCAGATAAAGGTTTTTACCTTTCACAGCTACAGACGTTTTCGTAGATGTACATCTTCACTAACATTCCAGTATTGAAACAAAATACCCTAGCATGTTGAAATGTTTCTCACCAAAAGCTTTGGGATTCACGCCCTTTTTTTAAAAAGTATAATCTTACCTTTCCAATAGTCATAAAAAGTTGTATTCGCTAGAATAGTAATTTGAGCACCTGAATCCGCCATAAATTGCAGGCTCATGTCACCAATCACTGCCTTACTCGGTGGACCTATCACCAAACCTGCATTGCCAATTGAATTACACTCAGTAGTTAAAATTACATTACTAAGGTTCCCTGTACAGGTATTAACATCTACTCTACTAATTTCAGGACTATTACTGCTTTGGCAAACAACTTGAAAATGACCAGTTTCTTTGCAAATTACACAACTTTTTCCAATGGCTGGACAAAAAAGATTATTTCCTATATGATTCTTCGATCCACATCTGTAGCAAGGTTAGGTAGCTTTGTTTCAGACAACATCCAATGCCATTCACTTCCTAAAATGGCCACCAACGTATGACGTCATGCGTGATAACATCACGTCATGAACTACCTCAATGTCTGAGGCTAACATCAGAAAAGAAACTGGCAGAGCTCCTCATACAGGCTTGCACAGAATAATAAATGCAATCTGCAAGCTGGAGCTCGGGGAAGGCTTGCACTGCATGGAAATAAACCTATTCCGCTGCAGTGGAAAGGTCAGCGACATTCACCAAAAGTAAAGAAATTTCATTTAGTCGCTCTTACTCCTTACTTCTCGACAAGTGAAAGACTTTTCTGTGCAAGCATGTGGCACAGTAGTAGTGCATGACTTTGTGAAGTCACACAGTAGCATGCTGTTAAGAGCAACAGCATAAAACTATTTATATGAAATGCATGCTAGACTGCGCAGTACCTAAAAATGGGCCCTGAGAAACAATCTCGATGATCCAATCATTTATGAGCCTCAGATACTAAGCCATAACAATGCTGCAGGTAATTATTGATTAGCTATTGAAATCAGTAATTGATCTAGCATTGACGCATATTCCAGGGAGTAGTGTGCAATCGTACAGCAGATATGGAAAGAAGCATTTAAGTGAAATATTTGTGTTTGAAGCGAAATCAGTTGGAGGAATCATGTTAATTTAATACTAATTGTTGCTTCTTGTTTTATTAGATCACACAGATCACTTTTCGTGAAGGACGGTATCAAACCACACTAATGGACAATGGGCCTGTGCAGGCAAGAACATCCTATTGAGTTACAGATGAGGCCAATCATGTGAAGAGGGTGATGATACTGTGTGTTACCTGGTAACCACATTGTTTTGGGTATCAAACAGTTTTGCTCAGATCTGGTGGAACTCACTGCAGCTTCTGCACTAGTTGGAAATGTGCACTGTCTATGTGAATCACTGAAACTGATTTAAAAGGATAGTCTATAGCAGGAATTTCATTTTTAGATTCCGCCTGCTTGCAAAATATCTTGTATTAGCGAACAAAAAACTTAAAAGTGGCTTAGAACCCCCAATAATTACCTGAACTTACCATCTGTTCATTCTGTCACTCTAATTTATATGCTGCTGTTGGGCAGCACATCCTCACTTCATCACTTCCTGCTCTACTTGCATGTCCATGCCATGGCGAGGAGATTGGCCCAAGTGCAGCTTCCGGTCACTGGCCACTTGCTACTGGTTAGTGTCCTTCCACTGGCTACACACTCCGAAGGTACTTCTTTTTTCATTTCTTATTGAGCACTCTATATGAGTGCATCTGCAGGCCATCTTCTCTCCTCCCAACTTGTTGTCGCTGCTCCTTCATCCGCTTGCCCTCCTCCCCCGTTGCTGCTCCTCCCAGCGTGCCTGCTAAGTAATATTAATGACTATATTAAAGGGTCATCGGCAGGCGCGGCCGGCACAGGTAAGGTGGGGCAGGGGTGGGAGAAGTCAACAGATGACGGGATAGGTAAAATTATATCCATATGGTTCAATATGACGACCCACTTAAGTTAAGTTAAGGCTGGGCCCCTCCCCTTAAGCATCTCCTTCTGACTTGTGGGGATTTCAATGTTTGCCCAATTGACGGAATAGTCAATGATGAGATTCTCATGGATGAGCATTGCTTTGAAATACCTGAACCTGATATGGACTGGGATAAGCCATGCAGAAAGGGGGAGGCTTTTGTAAACCTCTTACTGGAGATGGGTCTTCGGCCATTAAATGGCCGTACTTTGTATGATTCCATAGCTAAAACTACTTAAGGAGCGGGCCCTAGAGGCTCAGCCATAGACTATGTTCTAATCAACCTTGAGAACTGGGTTAATGTAAGTGACATGTTGGTTTTAAGGCGGGTAGAAATCGATCATGACCCTCTCACAGTGAGACTCACACTTGGGGCCAGCAGCAAATGGACCCAGACACTTACAGAGAACCTCTATCCTGTCCCAATTGAATCAGCTAATAATACGAAAACAATACGCTGGAAGTATGATAAATATGTAGCTGAAATACCACAACTTGAAAGTCTTTTGGATAGGATGGGAGAAGTTTTCTTCACTGACCAAGGTGTAGCAAATTAAATCATTTTTGATACCTTTCAAGCGTTGCTAACAGCGAGCAAATTAATGGGGACACGCCCAGTGAACTATGTTAACCATGGCCAAGTCAATAAATCAGATATGCTTGGTATGATGACGAATGTTACAGGGAAAAAAGGCTAGTGTCACAGGCCCTGATTCACCGGCATTGTTACAGGCAAAGTAAAATATATTTCTAGGCCCATAGAAAGGCTTACAAGCAACTGTTAAAAACCAAGAAACTCAGCCTACAGTGTCTGTTATGGGAGGAACTAAAGGAGGCAACTCCAAGTATTTTTGGAGATTAATTAGCTATGTCGAAAGGGGAACCGCCAACCAGTTAACCCACAATATTGGTCCAAAGGACTGGGAAAATCATTTCAGTAATCTGTACAGGGTAGAAAGGTGGGGGGGGGGTGGGCTTGGAGTCCATCATATTATGGACATGAGAGCAGGAATTCCGGCCAAAGTAAGATTATGTGACTACAAATTTTAAGACCAGAAGTCGAGCAAGCACTTTCAAGTCTATGAAAAAAAATGAGGTGTCTGGTCCAGATGCCATCCCTCTAGATCTATATCAGATGGACCCGAGTTACTGGTCATGGGTCCTGACAAAGGTCTTTAACGCTGCCATAAGTACTGACTGTATACCTGCTTCCTGGTGTTCAGCAATCTCAATACCAATTTACAAAAAAGGCAACCCAGGGAATCCATCCATCCAATTACCTCCCAATCTCCCTCTTGGATGGAGTTGGGGAAAATACCGGGGAAAATATTACTCCGTAGATTACAAGGTATGGTGGACTCTGGCAACCTATTGACAGAGTTGCAGGCTGGCTTCAGATCAAAAGTTGGGGCAATTGAGCAGATATGTTGCCTATATCTAGTATGCTGCAAGCATGCTGTTATTCAAAAACCTTCACTATACCTAACTTTTATTGATCTGAAATCAGCCTTCGACTACATCAATCGCCCAAAATTATGGGAAGCTCTGGAACGACTGGGGGTCGCAACTCCATTACTACAAGTCATAAAAGGCTTGCATCAGGACAATACAGCATCTGTATGTTATGGGAACATGGGGAGTGCACTGCTCCATTTTTTATTTAAAATGGGGTAAGACAATAAATGATGTAGTAGACTATCTACTGGAAATACCCCTTGATGTTCCTTAAATTGCAGGTGGCAAGGTCCCTATTCTCCTATGTACCGATAATGCAGTGTTAATTTTCAGGACAGAGAATTAGAGAATGCCATGCACAAATTGTTGACCAGGTTTGAGGTTTATTGTACTAGCAAGGGCCTGGTCATAAACATCGCCAAAACAAAGGCAATGGTAATCCATCCGTCCCCAGCATAGAAAAGAAAGATCATGGTAAACGAAGATCGAATTGAGGAGGTCAGCCATTAGGATTATCTTGGTATTCAACTGAATAGTAAATTAAACTAGAATGACCATGTAACTAAGGCAACCATCACTTTGCAACAATCAGCCAAGCAGTACTTAAGTTTAGATATAAGGCAGGTTCCCAGCACTTAAGTATTATCCTACAAATTTACAAACAGAAAGTGGTAGTAGCTGCTTTGTATGGAGCTGAAATATGGGGGTACGAAAAAATGGGGAAGCTACATGTAGCTGAAAAGACCTTTTTTAGATCCCTGTTGGGTCTGGTATGTGGCACCCACATGGCTTCCGTTTTTGAAGAAATGGATGTAGTTTCTATTATGGATTAGGCCAGAATTCAGCCAGTTTTATAATGGATTAGATTAACCAGGAACATAAAGGCCAAGAAGGTATTTACAAGCTGTAGAGGAGGTGAGTAGGAGTATCGGTAAAAGGGCATGTTTATGGACTGCATACATAAGGAAATGGCTGTTGACCAAGGGCCTGATCGACTTATGGGAAGATCCTGAACAGGTGGGCCTGACACTGCAGATTTAGTTAAGGAGTGTTACTATACTTTACTGAGGAATGCCAAGGCTGGGAGCGCATGACCTGATGGTCTAACAAACTCATATCTCAGGTCTAGGACTGCCGTAGGGTTTAGAGATTATCTGGATAAAATACAGCCCACCCAAAGAAGGCAAATATATACATTGGTCAGATTAGGGATTTCTCCAACTCGCGAAACTAAAACGGCTAAGAGAGGATGACTCCCTTTGTAACTGTTCTGTAGGGGGGGGGGGTGGATAGCAGAACTCCCTTGATTTTGCTTTGTTCAAAATACATTTCTATTCGATCTAGGTGTCTGTGGCCTCTTTTTGAGTTATATGGGATTTGTAGCATTAACGATACAACTGAGCTTTGCTATAGGATAGAAAGGGAGAACATCTTTAACAATGTATCAGCCTTTCTTTGGGGGACTTGGACGGTCGTCAAGCAATTGACAGAAGCATTAAAAAAACTCATTAACTGCTAGTGCTCGCAGTCTGTTGTAAAGTCGTGTGCAGTACAGCCAGCTGCGATACATGTAGGTAATGCTGCATGGTTCTGTACGCATCAGCTTAGTATCAAATAATCAATTTGTGATAAGTTGACCTGCAAGGGCACTTTTGTCTATCTATTTTGTGCTCTGCAGGAGTGTGAACTGCACTTCAAACTCATCTGATGACCACCATCCTAGGCACTTTCTAACTGTTACCACTTTATAATTAGCAACCATCAGTTGGTGGGCAGTATGTTGTCCCAAACCTGATGTTTATCTCACTATGCACTTTATTACTGGTTGTATAAAAGCAGCGTTTTGCTGAGGTATATTAGTACAGCCCAGCTTAGACTGTACTGATGATTATTTATGTTAAGCTGTGAAATATGTATTCCTCCCTCTACCTTAGCCCAAAGCAGTTCACTATGTGGTAACATGTATCAGGTCTTCAGTTTGTGCATTTATACTCTCTGCTATCTTACTGGCTGAATGAGCTATTTTATATTATGCATTTTACCGAAAGAATGTTTTGATTTTACTTTTTGTATGGTGAATTCTATGAATGTTATACCCCCGAAGTTAAGTATGAAATATTTTTAAATAGAACCTGTATGAAGGACTAATTTTATTGAATAGAACAAAACATTTTTGTAAGGCTTTTTATGCTGATACAAAAAATTAAAATTGAATTGAACATATAAAGAATGAGGTTCTAATCCATTATAAGCATCTAAATTTTTTTTACAGCTATCATTAAGGGCTGGTAAGAGATCCTTCATGGACCGACACCCACCCACACTACCCACACCAAGAACCAGGGGATCATCATCAACAGCAAACTCAACATGACTGCCAAAGTCAATGCCGTCAGCGCCTCATGCCCTGAAGATGCTGAGGATGATTTTCAAATAGCTCCCAATCAGCACTCGGAAAACTGTCACACAGGCCCTGGCCACAAGCATGTTGGACTATGGGAACGCCCCATCTGCTGGGATCAACAAAAAAGCTCAGCAGAAGGCTGCAGGACACTCAGACCTTAGTGGATGGAATCCCTCTCAATCTCCCACGCTGCATTCACATCACTATGATGTTTCACTGGCCCCCTATTCACAAATGATCACAATTCAAACTCCTCACCCACAATTTCAAGTCACTACATAACACTGGCCCAGCATACCTCAACAATTGCATCTGCTTTCACAAACCTTCCAGACACCTCCACACGTCCAAACTCATATTTGCACAAATCCCACGCATTTGGAAAACTGGATCTGGCAGTTGAGCATTCTCCTACACTGCTCCAAAATCATGGAACGATCTGCCGCTACACTTAGGAGCCTCCTCCTCACTTCATGAATTCTGCAAGAAGCTGAAGACCTGGATTCTTGAGCAGTCACACTAGGCCCTAGGTGAGTCTAGACCATGGGTTCTTGCAAACATTTTCCTGGAGGCCGAAAAGTTTGGTCTTTGGTGTGACTGAGTGCCGCACTGATGCCAGCAGGGTGGTGGTCGGGGGCATAAAGTGGGTGTAGGGCAAGCGAAGCATGTACATCGAGTGGCTGAACTGAATTGCACAATGTGGAACCAGAAAATTTGGGGTGAATCCCGGTTCCCCCACTTGTCCAAAATTGTGTGATCCTGGGCAATTGTTTTATTTCACTTTCCCTCCTTTTTCTTCATTATCACATGTAAGAGGATCTCGAAATACATGACTTCAGGATCTGCGCTGTACAAAACCTTCGCCTGTGTTTGGATCTAATCACTAATGCCATTGTTGTCGTGAGGGGAGATAGCACAAACATTTCTAAATTCATGCTTGAAAACTATCACTTTAAAAAAAAAATACTTCTGAACGCACTGCTATGATCTAATTTACTAAGGTGAAACGGTTCTGCAGGTTAATGATGTACACATTTTTTGAATTTTGAAGAGACTATCATATTTTTACACGTTTGCTGTGGTTCTAAAGTTAAGGGGTGCAGTACACCCTAGTTACTTCCTTTCTTTAAATGCAATTAATCTTTAAATAATTGCTTGCAATTTATTTAACATTTTAATGGTAGTGCTGACGCGACTGGCATAAAAAGTGACTTCCAATATAGGTCCCCACATTGTTGGACAGTCTGTTGCCATGCTCATAAACGTACCAGCAATTATGGTACTCGGTTGGGCACTGTGCATTGCCATTGTTGCTGCAGCCCCCTTACCCATCTATATCTAATTATACAGTGTGCTTCAGGGTAGTGACAAAGTGCTGCAGGCCCAGGAGGTCAGGATATCCAATCATATTAGTTGTTTCTTAATCTCTCTGTGCAGCATCATTGTAGTGCCAACCGGCTGGATCGTTTTATCTTCTTCTGCACATCCACCAAATCTGTCACCTCTGTCCTAACATTATTGTTCGAAGCTACTCTATTATCCATTGTTTATTATGCTGAATAGACTAAAAGTAATCCTTCCATATCCCCTGAACGGCAAAACGTGCGCCTTTCTTGCAGGGCATGTACCTGGGTGTGTTACTTCCGGCTCAACCATGCCACTGTGGCTAGCGCCAGTCTCCCAGGGTTGTATTGTGCTTTGTCAACAATTGGATGCACTTTACAATGGTGACCACTGTTGACCCCGTCAGGAGGACAAATGTGATTAAAACCCAGTCAGTAGTTACTCTGCTTGACACAACACACATATGAATAATACTCTGCTCTGTAAGCATGTGCTAATTATGGGGTGCAGAGTTTCTCAGAGAGTAAAAGGGCTCTGCATGCCTATTTATCTTGGCAAGAAGAACATTGCAAAAGGATGCGTAGGAAGAACATATTGTCCCCCAGTGTGCATGTACATGAAGGTGTAAATTAAGCCCCACTGACAGCTGAAACCAAGGCCAGCACCTGCAAGAACCCCCAAACTTTAAACTGGCTTTTTAAGGGGTATCACTGCACAAGAGACATAAGGTGGGGGTGAAAACCGTAATTCAGACAGTTTCATTTTGTTTCCATTTAATTTAAGAATGTCCATGTTCATCCTTCCCTTTAGAGTTGTAAGTAGGGTTTCTATTTTTACTGATAAAGTGTAGTAAAACCGCCCAAAATAAAAAATATTCGGAACGAGTTTCAACTGAAAAACACAATTCTTTGTGCTTGAGTTTCCCCTCAAAAACAGATGCTGCAGAGCGACTTTGCGGTCGTTGATGCTTAGTGCAGTGGACTATTACGCTTAGGAATAGTCTTCATTATACTTAAAGATGGCTCACTTAAGTACTAAGGTGCAAATTTAACAAACTTTCACGCAGCGCAGCAAGCACTATATAAATGCAAACCTTTTTCCCTCTTCTATCCCTCCGCTACCCTTCTCTATCCAAATAACTGAAAAACATTTCTACCACTCAAATTAATATCATATTTCACTATACTGATTTTCAACACTAATCCTTTATGGGTTCCGGAGTAGCGTGCTACTCGCCAATAAAGCACTTCAACACCCCATTAGGGGTAACAAGCGCTTTATAAATGCAAACCTTTTTCCCTTTTCTATCCCTCCCCAACCCGACTCAATCCAAATAACTGACTAACATATCCACCACTCAAATGACTTTCAAATTTCACTATACTAATTCAACACTAATCCTTATGGGTTCCGGAGTAGCATGCTACTCGCCAAAAAAGCACTTCAAAACGCCATCAGGGGTAGCAAGCGCTTTATAAATGCAAACCTCTTTTCCCTCTTCTTTCCCTCCGCTACCCTTCTCTATCCAAATAACTGAATAACATATCCACCACTCAAATTACTTTCATATTTCACTATACTAATTTTCAACACTAATCCTTTATGGGTTCCGGAGTAGCGTGCTACTCGCCAAAAAAGTGCTTCAACACCCCATCAGGGGTAACAAGCGCTATATAAATGCAAACCTTTTTTCCCTCTTCTATCCCTCTGCTATCCTTCTCACTCCAAATAACTGACTAATATCCACCACTCAAATTACTTTCATATTTCGCTATACTAATTCACCACTAATCCTTTATGGATGTCCGGAGTAGCGTGCTACTCGCCCAAAAAAAAAGCGCTTCAACACCCCATCAGGGGTAACAAGCGCTATATAAATACAAACCTTTTTTCCCTCTTCTTCCTTCCGCTATCCTTCTGAATCCAAATAATTGACTAACCTATCCACCACTTAAATCACTTTCATATTTCACTATACTACTTCAACACTAATCCTTTATGGGTTCCAGAGTAGCGTGCTACTCGCCGAAAAAGCGATTTGACGCCTCGTCAGGGGTAGTAAGCGCTATATAAATGCAATACAATACAAACAATCAGCCCCTACACAAGGGGGGCCCGCAACGAGCCCCCAAAGTCAATCTCTGCCAACCTTTCCATGGTGGGGGAAACGCCTAGGAAAGGCTGGCGGGATGCAGCATCCTAGTGTGGCAGACGGTGCCTGCTAGGCACCGCCACCATTCTAGGGGTGCAGGGCGGGTCCGACAGGCAATCATAACGATTGCCTCTGTCGGACCCGTAGCGGAAGGGCTTTCCGTCCACCAGCACACCGCCCGCCATCCTTATCTGGCGGGCGGGGAATGGCCTTACGATGGCGGTGAACCCGCCACCGGCAGCCTGCCGGTGGCGGGTTCACCGCCATCGTAATCAGGCCCTTAGTTTTTACCTGTACACACTATACACACAGTGCACCTCTCACCGTACCGCCTGCAATTTATTGCTTATGTTTTTAGTTATTCTGCCACTTTAAAAACTCTAATGATTGATTACACCAGCAGTCTCTGTATTTTGGCTAAGTTTAAGCTATAGGAATACCACATGCATACATGAATAATACATTTAAAACCATATGATCTTTAACACAGGCTGCCTATGGCATTTATTACATAACCTATGTTGTTGTTTGTTCAAACACAGCCACGTTGAATAGCATGACTATTTCTAAATGGTTTCCATGTGGACCACTGTTGTCTTATTAGATCTCCCAAAGCCCCACATGAGACATTGGGTCACCCTGCCATTATAAATTAGCTATCACAGTGAAAGAGGGAGCTATCTTAGAGCGGGTGCTTGACCACCATTTCTGCCTCTTTAATAACTACATTACTCTTTCCAGAATATTTTGTGGAACAAATAAGCAGTGGTTGGCACACACGGAAATAAAGTGCATTAGACAAGCAAGGAAGCAATGGGAGCACAAAGGTGGATCAGAGAACAAGTCATAACGCCAGTGCTAGCGCTGTCATGCAGTGAGTGGCCAGTGACCTCATTTGGAGTCACTTTGTGATAGCCTGGCTGATGAGGGTTTTGAACCCGAAACCGGTCCCAGGATGCTTGTTTCCGGTCCAGGGAAGACATGGCTTGGCAGTTCGGGCTGGACTGTTCCCATGAGGCACAGGGTCAGACTGATTTGCATATGGCCATGTCTGAACTGGGGTGGTGGAGTGAGCTAAAGAATGATGATGGATTATACCCAGATCAGTTGACTGGGGGTGAGTGTTTGATTTGCTCTAACGCTCCGTCCATCATCCCCTTTGGTATCGCTTTGTTCGCCCTAAGTTGGCAGGGTATGCCCAGACGTGGGTCCCTTGCTCACTTTGCCACTGGATTCAAGATAGCCTGGCTGATGAGGGTTTTGAACCCGAAACCGGTCCCAGGATGCTTGTTTCCGGTCCAGGGAAGACATGGCTTGGCAGTTCGGGCTGGACTGTTCCCATGAGGCACAGGGTCAGACTGATTTGCATATGGCCATGTCTGAACTGGGGTGGTGGAGTGAGCTAAAGAATGATGATGGATTATACCCAGATCAGTTGACTGGGGGTGAGTGTTTGATTTGCTCTAACGCTCCGTCCATCATCCCCTTTGGTATCGCTTTGTTCGCCCTAAGTTGGCAGGGTATGCCCAGACGTGGGTCCCTTGCTCACTTTGCCACTGGATTCAAGATAGCCTGGCTGATGAGGGTTTTGAACCCGAAACCGGTCCCAGGATGCTTGTTTCCGGTCCAGGGAAGACATGGCTTGGCAGTTCGGGCTGGACTGTTCCCATGAGGCACAGGGTCAGACTGATTTGCATATGGCCATGTCTGAACTGGGGTGGTGGAGTGAGCTAAAGAATGATGATGGATTATACCCAGATCAGTTGACTGGGGGTGAGTGTTTGATTTGCTCTAACGCTCCGTCCATCATCCCCTTTGGTATCGCTTTGTTCGCCCTAAGTTGGCAGGGTATGCCCAGACGTGGGTCCCTTGCTCACTTTGCCACTGGATTCAAGATAGCCTGGCTGATGAGGGTTTTGAACCCGAAACCGGTCCCAGGATGCTTGTTTCCGGTCCAGGGAAGACATGGCTTGGCAGTTCGGGCTGGACTGTTCCCATGAGGCACAGGGTCAGACTGATTTGCATATGGCCATGTCTGAACTGGGGTGGTGGAGTGAGCTAAAGAATGATGATGGATTATACCCAGATCAGTTGACTGGGGGTGAGTGTTTGATTTGCTCTAACGCTCCGTCCATCATCCCCTTTGGTATCGTCATGCAGTGAGTGGCCAGTGACCTCATTTGGAGTCACTTTGTGTTAGAACCACATAATAAGCAGTGCATGACCCACAAACACCCGCTTGATCGGACAGGCCTCAGCAAAATGTGATAGATATCTGCTTCTGTGATAAATACAAAAGATTATCCTCCACACTGCCAACAGCACACTAAATTATTATCTTTGTGTGGGTTTGAAAGTACAAACAGTTCCAGATGAAGCAGCGCCTACCGCTGTGTCACAATGAATCGATGACAACAGCACGCGGCGAAGGAAGGAAGCAGCCATGTGGCCAAGGCAGTATATGCACAAGCAACAACTTCCTGCACGTAAAGGGCAGACCGCAGTGCTAAGCCAAGACCCACAACTGAAAGGGAGAATTAAACCAGCTTTCACAACACTCAATTGCCTTTGCTTACTCCTGTAATGTTTGAGTTTTGGTCACTTGACTTTCTTGGCATGGCATTTCTGTAGTTCAGTAGACTTTATGAAGTCATACTTTGAGGTGGAGCCCTGGGTAGAATATCACAACAAGGAAACACATTCTTCTTGTGAATACAGTTGCTAATCTGTTGGGCTTATCTTTAAACATACAGCAAGGTGTACCCAGAATCAACAATTCCACCTTGCAGGGCATGAGGGATGCACTGTTTAAAACATATTGATGTTGGTCACCGCAGTGAAAATAAGATGAAACCATAGCATGCTCTGAATCTTAACATCAGCGTCAGTGATGGCGTTGATGGTAGACATTTTAATAATAGTGCTTTTAAGCAAACTATGTAACATGTCTACATTGGACCCAGAACATAGATCACCATAACATGATTTATGATTAAACCAAGTGTTCGAAGTTTTTTTATGCTCATAAATATTACCTTTCAGCTTTAATTGCCTAACTGACACCCTTTCTACTGCCCCAAGTGCTCTTAAGGATTCAGGTTCTAACAACTTCTTAGACCCCTGTGCTCCATGGATCAGCTTTGAATGGTCAACCACAATAATGACAAAGAAATAGAGGTGATTAAAGAATCTCTAACAAAGTCCATTCACTCTGTAAGTCTTTCCCACTGGCATCCACTACTCTCATAAGCTTTAGAAAGCCTCTAAGGACCGATCTTTTCCTCACAAGGTAGCTAATCTCACTCCCACCTCCTGCAAGGGCATGATCCTCAGACTCTACCAAGGCAGACCACCGAACAACAAGGGATGTGTGTGGGCCTAATTTGAAGTTTGATGCACAAGTTGCCAAACCACTCAGGCATCAGAGACCTTGCTTTTACCAGCCCAGCCAAGATCCATCCACCACACTTAGACTTCCTCACCAGGTTTTTGGGGAATTTTGCCAAACGTGTTGCCACCAACACAGCAGGTGCCCCTCCAGCAAATCTGTCAAGAACACCATGTCACAGCGGCCTGATCGGCATCTTTTAAGATTTTCTAAAACAAACACTCGAAGTAGGCTTTGTTTCTGAAAACCAAACAATAAATGCCCATGATGTGCTTGGGGAACATTTATACTTTTTTCATGCTTTAAATGGTGGTCAAGAGCATGAAAAATCAGCATCAGAAGTGCTGCCCTAAAAAGTGCAAACACATAAAAGGCGATGGGAGGATACTGGCAATAAGTCTATCTCTATCACTCGGAGTAGCATTCCAACCCATCATTCTTTTGTCCATAGTGCCACCTCAGTTTAGACACAGTCATATGTAAATCAATCTTGACCTGCTCCAATAGGAATAGTCCAGCTTGAACTGCCAGGCCAGGTCCTCCCTGCAACCAAAACACAATCAACCCAAGACCATTTTCACCCTGATTGGGGATCTTTAGCCAGGTGTAGCTCGGTTCCAGTGGCACAATTAGCAAGGAGCCCACATCTGGGCATACTCTTGGCCACTTAGGGCGGTACATCAAACACACAAAAGGTGATGGGAGGAAACTTGCAATAAGTCTAACCACTGGCAATCACTTGGGGTAGCATTCCAGACCATCATTCTTTTACCCACCATGCCACCTCACTTTGGTACCAGACATATGCAAATGAATCTGAATCCTGCTCCAATAAGAAAAGTACAGCCTGAACTGCCAGACCAGTTCTTCCTTGAACTGGAATACAAGCAACCCAAGACCAGTTTCGCCCGATTGGGACTATTCAGCCAGGTGTAGCTTGGTTCCAGTGGCACAGTGAGCAAGGGACCCTCATCACATCATGAGCCTGACTCTTTAGATCTCTGTAGAAGCTCAG
The DNA here is from genome assembly GCA_963921515.1 of Calotriton arnoldi. NCBI lineage: Eukaryota > Metazoa > Chordata > Amphibia > Caudata > Salamandridae > Calotriton > Calotriton arnoldi. Next base: position 208,267 of record CAWUFW010007512.1, read on the forward strand.
AAGTGAAATAATATTTTGTGGCCATGTTCAATAATATGACACTTATTTTATTGGATTTGTTTGGAAAGTGGCTATAGTGCAGCCCTTCCTCTTATTTAGCAATGAGAACACAGAGGAAAGGAATGGAATTTTCTATGTATGGGTTCATATGGCACAAATTGGACCAAAGTAGTGTCATAGATCTTTAAGGAGGATCAAGATTATAAAATAATAATATAGAGGATTCCACTTAGCTTGTCACAGTGAGAGTACATTTGCTTTACCCAATACATAGAGCTTTATGTACTAACATTCTTAGCATTTGCAAACCCTCTGATTTAGCAAATCAGAGGGTTTGAGAATGCTGAAACTCTTTTGAAAATGTACAAAGGTCATTTAATGATTTTGAAAAGGTTTGCTGAATCGTTAATTGGATTTAGGAAACCATTACGAATCGATATTTGGAAGGAGCGTGTTAAAAGTGTCCCTTTCAAATACCATTTCCTTATGGTATGTATTAATGTTTTGCGACCCAAATCCGTTTTTGAAATATTAGTACTTTATGACCACCTTTGAGATGGTGACCCATTCACAGATGAGAAAGTGAATGTTTAAATAAACATTATTTAGGAGGTGGTAGTGGTCCATGAGTCATGTTTGTTCAACATTTCATTTTGACATCTTGGGGACATTCAGAAAGCTTCCCTGAGAATGCATTCCACCCATTGCTTGCCATTGGCTTTGTGGTCTGTAGCTCACATTTTGGTACTTTCTATTTGCTGGCTTTATTTGTTTTAGGCTGTCCAGCTTCAGTTCGTCCCTCACAAGGAGCAAAGCATTCTTCCACAAGTGCAGTAAATCTTGTTTTTATCTTGTGACATTTGCTGTGCTTTCAAAGACAGAGACCAAATATCAGGCCCCTTTTCCAAGGGAGCTTGTTGTTTACTTTTCTTTTTCTTGTATTCTAAGTGAGAGGATTTATGTGACAATCTTGCTGGATAATGGGGGTAGGAAAGGGTTTTTGTCACACACAACAACATTTAAATGAACTGTGAAAGTATTTCAGAATATATCAGAATTAAGAAAGCACAAATGAAGCACATTATTGTTAATTCTGAAGTGTGTTGGAAACAAATACTTTAATATGATCAAAACAAATCAATACACTAGGTGATGCCAACTCCACACATTATCGTTTGAGCGTGCATAGTTTTATTAGTAAAACTGTATATCCGTGCAAATGTAATGTTCCTTTCAATTGAAAATGTGTTGTCTGTAATTGCAGTGTGCCACCACACCATGCATTCCCCAACTCTACACCAGGCCACTTTACTCTGCACCTCTCCAAGCCATTGCACTCTACTCTGCACCACTCCACGCCATGGCACTCTGTGCCACTGCACTCTACTCCACTCTGAACCACTCCATGCTGCTTCACTCTACTCATTTCTACTCTGCACCACTCTACTCTATTGCAATGCACTCTATGACACTCTACTCTGCATCACTGCACTCTTTCCCATTGTGCTCCACATCACTCCAGTCTCGGCCACTCCACTCTACTCTGCACAACTCCACTCTACGCCACTGCACTCTATGCCAATACACTCCATACCAATGCACTCTACTCTGCACCACTCAACGCTCCCTGCACTCTATGCCAAACCAATGTACGCCACTCTAATCTACTTTGCACCACTGCACTCTATGCCACTGCACTCTATTCCACTTTACGCCATTACATTCTACGTCACTCCCACTGCACTCTACTCTGCACCACTTCAATCTACTCTGAAACAATCAGCCCTATGCCACTCCACTGTACTCTGCACCACTTCCACATCGTGCCGCTCCACTCCACTCCAATCCACTCCATGCTACTCCACTACGCACCATGCTGCTCCACTCCACTCCGCACGACTCCACTCCGTGCCACTCCACTCCGCGCCACTGCACTCCGTGCCACTGTACTCCGCACCACTGCACTCTGCTGGTATGTAGCACTCTAATCTACGCCACTGCATTCTACGATGCTGCACTCTACGCCACTGCAGTCTACTATGCACCACTTTAATCTATGCCATTGTATTCTATGATGCTGTATTGTACACCACTAAATTCCTATGCCACAGCACTCTATGCCACTATACTGTCAACACTCTACACCAATTCACTGTACATTTGTCCACTCTATGCCACTCCACTCCACTGTATGTCACTCCACTCTACTCTGCACCGCTGTACTTAATGCCACTGCACTCTACGCCACTCTGCTCTGCAACACTGCACTCTACACCACTTTACTTGCACTGCTGCACTCTACGCCACTGTGCTCTGCTATGCAACACTCTAGTGTACACCACTGCATTCTATAATGCTGCATTGTACGCAGATGAATCCTATGCCTCTGCACTCTATGCCTATACTTTGCAACACTGTACATCAATGCAGTCTACAGCAGTCCACTCCACAGAATGCCATGCAATGTGACTCCAGTCTATGCCACTCCAACACATGACGCTCTACGACACTCACTCCATTCTTCGCCATTTCACTCTACGACACTCCACGCCGCTCTCCTCTACACTTCTAACTTTTAGCCATACTGAACAGCAGCCACGCTGGTTTACAACATGGCTAAAACACATTGGCAAAGGCAATAGCTCTTGCATAGACGAGACCTTTTGGCTTTACCAATGCCTGTTCTTTTTAAAGGCATCCCGTTTTCTATTTAAGAAAATGAGCTGCATTAAAAAAAAGATTGCTTTATTGAAAAGCAAGCACAGACATGGTGGTCCACGGACCCCAACAGGCCACCATGCTTGTGATTGTAGCCAATCGTAGTAGGTCGCAATTTGCAACCTACCTCGCTAATATTTATCAGGTAGGTTGAATTGCGACCCACAACGATTCTGTATTATCGGAAGATGGTAAATGAGGTGGAATGTTGTAGGAAGATTAGCCAATCGAGATGCATTAGTGGATGGGGAAACTTTCATGCTTCAAATTTTGCGTTTTTGTGGATCATTGCCATCCCGACTTCTAATTTCTCCTTTCAGTCATTTCATGTAATTAAGTAATCTTGAGGTATTGGCAGGTCTAATACTATCTGTGAAGCCTCACTGAGCCATGTCTCATTAAGAGATAGGAGATCAAGGTTGTTGTGGAACATAATGCCTTGTGCAGCCCAGGAATGGTACCTCTAGTGGCCCAGTGGAATGTTTCTCGAGCAACCATGCAAACTGTGGCTCTTGGCTGTGCAGGAGGGCCACTCAAGGGCCAGTATGTGTTTACATGATCCCTGGGGGGATGTTCTGCTTTTTAAAAAAAGGGTGTCTGCAGAGGACAGCTTTAGAAACACGTTTAGCTTTCTTTTTCCGAATAACAATGAAAGCGAATACCTGCCATGAAAAGGCCCTGGACCAGCAGAAGCTGGCCCTAACCACGCAGGATGGGAACGGCCAACCCAGCATCAGCTAGACTGAGCCAATTGTGAGTCCACGCCTGTGAAGATGTTATAGTATCGAACTTGCTGATGAAATGATAAGTCTGTGTTACATGGTCTGTATAAAACACATTCATGTATATAATGTCGCTACTTAATCTCAGAGGACGTGGCTTAACGGCCAGAGCAGCCGACTGGGAAGCTGGGGAACTAGGTTCGAGTCTGCTGGGAGGCTCAAGCATCCTGTGATTCTGGGCAAATCACCTAGGGCCAGATGTACGATTCTTTTTAGCGGTCGCAAACGGGAAATCGTCCCCTTTGTGACTGCGAAAAATGGTTGAGGCATGTACAAACCCTATTTTGCGAGTCGGTAAACTATTACCGACTTGCAAAATAGGGTTTGCGAGTCGCTATTAGGAAGAGGTGTGCCAAGGGAGTCCCTTCCTAATAGCAAGTCGCACTGGTATGTACGAATGTTGGGGTTACATGAGAATTTGAGTTCACATAAATAGTTCAACTGTGTGAGAAACAAGTATGTCAGTCCTTTATTCTCTGTGGCTCAGTGACAGACATTTAAGCAATGTCTCATAGCCTCGATTAGCGGATGTAATACTGTGTCACAACAAGCCCTAAGTTAATATTACAAGGCATTCGAAGAATAGGATAAACCATAATGCTCAGTAGGGCCTTTTATTGCCCAAAATATGCATTAAACATGCCGCCAGACCTCACCTAAATTCCCAGGTTCATTCCACCTAAACAGCAATGAAAAACATGGCATTTGGTACAAAGGATCAGGGATGAAGTTCATTCAATGACCAACACCTTAACCTGGCACCCGTAAAAACTTTTTGCCACCATACGTGCGACTGTGCCGGATCAATGAATGCTGGAGAAAGATTATGCCACGCTGTCCATTGTATTCTGTGTTCATAAGTTGTGATATGACTACGAGACGATATTTCCTCCATTTTTTCACTTTAGACTTTCCGTTCTAATTGGTGATGGAAATTTTTAATATAAAGCAGTGAACACTAAATGGATCATGCCAATAGTATATGAGATGCTTCCACTTAAGAGGTTCTCATCAATCATTTGCATCATTCTTTTGTGTTCACTGGCTTATAAATAGGTTTGCAATTTGGGAGTTCAAACTAGATAGTAAGTGATGGTATAACAAACTAGATAGAAAGTGATGGTATAACAAAATAAACTAGAAGAAAGCAATAGGTAGGCCCTCCCCAGCCTTGTTTTAGGTTAGGATGTCTGTGTACATGCATAAAACACACAAACGGTCACAGGAGGAACTCCTACAGTTTGTCTAACCATTGGCAATCGCTCAGCGTAGCATCCCAACCCATTGTTCATTTGCTCACCATGCCATCTCAGTTTGGACTGAATCAGTTTAGGGAGAACCTGGCCTGGCAGTTCGGTTTGGACTGCCCCCATAAGGAGCAGGGTCAAGACTAGTTTGCATATGGCTGGGTTCAAACTGAGGTGGAATGGTGAGCAAGAGAATGAAGGTTTGCGATGCTACCCCAAGCGATTGCCACTAGTTAGACAAATTGTAATAATTCCTTCCGTCACCTTTTGTGTGTTTGATGTACTGCCCTAAGTGGCAAGGTTATGCCCAGTCGTGGATCCTGTACTCACTGTGCCACTGGAACCAAGCTAGTGGCTTATAAGCTCTTATCAGGGTGAAACAGTTGCTTGTCTTCTGGTTCAGTGAGGACCTGGCCTGGCAGTTCGGGTGGACTGTTTTCGGGTGCACTGTTCCCATGAGGAGCAGGGTCAAGACTGATTTGCATATGGCTGGGTTCAAACTGAGGGGGCATGGTGAGCAAGAGAATGATGGGTGGGGATGCTGCCCCAAGCAATTGCCAGTGGTTAGACAAATTGCAAGCATTCCTCCCATCGGCTTTTGTGTGTTTTGTGTACATGCATAACCACACCACAGCACAGGTGGTGGGCTGCGATCTGGTTCAGGTTAGCCTGGATAGCCATGCACATGCTAAATCTTGTTCTTGGCATACAGAAACAGGTGCAAAGAGACAAATGAAAAGCTTGAAAACTGTCAGGTGGCAGTATGGAGCATCGTGTACAGCCTAGCCCCATAAGCACATGGCCTACTTGGTGGAATGGCATTGACAAGGAGTTTGGCTTTGAGGAGGTGGGCAGGGGTACTAGCCTTTGAAGGGAGGTGGCAAGATAAATCTAAGACACACTCCGCTGTAACGCTCCCACTATGACCTCTCCTGGCACACTGCTTCTTCGTTGGCAAGCTATTCTACATGTATATGTACACTTGACCTTGCGCAGCTGAAGCATATGCCAATCCAGTGGAGGCTGGCACGGATCGGGGCTTGGGGGGCCGGGGCATTGGGGGGCAGGGGGATAGTAAAAGTTTTTTTTAAACGTACCTCTCGTCATCCCTCTGCCGTGTCAGGAAGCAGCAAGCACCCAGGCTCCCCATAGCCAATCACAACGCTGCAATGCAGCATTGTGATTGGTAAGCACTGATGCTCCCCTGAGCCACTCACAACGCTGCAATGCAGCGCTGTGATTGGTCCAAGCGCCGTTTTCCGGCCCTCAGCCAGGTACTGGGGGCCTAGGCATGTTCTCCACCCAGGCTGTAATGCAGCCTGGGCGGAGAACATGCAAAGTGCACATGACTGGTTGGTTGGCCACAGAGGGCCGGCCAAACTGTCACTCCCTGTGGGTGCCTGTTATCCCCCTGGCCCTGCCCCCAAGACCCCGGGACACAAAATAAAATGATAATATACCACAGTTAATATCATTTATTTTTCTTTTCTTTTTTGCTGCTGGAAGGGGGGGTGCCGCTCCTCCACCATAGCGGAGGAGCTGCCGCTGTGCCAATCTTGAGTGACAATTGGCCAGGCTGGCCCACACTGCACACCTGTTTGTGTTGCACACCAGTGTACTGGAAACTGCTACAGCTCAGTAAAGTATAGGTAAACCTGGACAATGAGCAGTGGAAGATAGTACATTTAGGTGGAAAGGCTTGCCATTCCTAAAATGCTGGGAATCCACTGCAGGTTCCTTCTCAAATTATGCCATTACTCATAATCCAGGCTAACTTCACAACTTTTAAAATGACCGCCACTCACGTCATGTACATACTTTGCTTCATTGTTGTGAGGGTGTGTTTTGTATTCATTTAGTGATTGTGGCATTTCTACCACACAAAATTGTAATTTCATATACATACAAAATGACCATCCAGTCTACCAGTTCGCTGCCTATTCACAGCATGGTGGCTTTCCTGCCTTATGTTTTCCAGCGCTATTGTCCCCAGATGGTGTAGTCTTGTAGATTTAGTGGTACAATAACCACAGAGACACGCATATTAGCAATCTATTCTTTAATGTTAATACCCTCTCTGAGACACTATTCCTCTAATTCTGGGGGAGCTTGTCTCATACCATGATGATCCCACACTATCCAGTGGCGTAGCAAGGGGTCATAAGCCCTAATGCGGTCAAGGAATATGGGTTTCTAATGCCCCCACCACCAAAGCTAGCCATGATCTGGAATCAGTGTATCCGTCATACTCCTGGGCACCAGTGTCAATGCACCTGCTGCCCTAATGTTAATTACGCCCCTACTCCCATACCTTCATCTGCCTCTCCTCTCCTCTCCTCTTCTTCCTTTTCTCTTTCTTCCCACTCTATCCACTTCCACTAGGTCTCTCTTCCTCCCTTGCTCACTTGTACTTATATCTGGTCTCCCTTTTTCCTTTTTCTTCTTCTCTTTTTACTCCCTTTCTTCCCTCCCATTCTCTCACCATTTTTCCCTCACCTTCGCACTTCTGTCCCCTTTTCCCTCTCTTCCCCACTCCCTTTAATCTCTGTTCTCTCAAAACTAGATCAATCAATCAATCAATCAATCAATCAGGGGTTTATAAAGCGCACTACTCACCCGTGAGGGTCTCAAGGCGCTGGGGGGGGGGGTGCAGCTCCGGATCAGTCGAAGAGCCAGGTCTTGAGGCTCTTCCTGAAGGTGTGCAGAGTGGGGGAGCATCTGATGTTGACTGGGAGCTCGTTCCAGGTTTTTGCTGCGACGTAGGAGAAGGCTCTTCCGCCTGCTCTGGTTTTGCGGATGCGCGGGGTCTCTGCCAAGGCGAAGTCGGAGGAGCGGAGGTTCCTTTCGTTGAGGTATTTGGGTCCGATGTTGTGGAGGGATTTGTAGGCATGGGTGAGTAGCTTGAAGGTTACCCTCTTCTCGATGGGGAGCCAGTGGAGGTATCGTAGGTGCTGGGTCATATGCTCGTGTCGTGGGGTTCCGAGGACGAGTCTGGCTGCGGTGTTCTGGATGGTTTGGAGCTTGTGTAGCAGGGTTTTGTTGATCCTGGCGTAGAGGGCGTTACCGTAGTCTAGTCTGCTGGTTATGAGTGCGGCAGATCAGCAGTTCTTTCACATCATTAGCTTGTCTTTGGTTATATCCATGATCTCCTTCCTCCTGTTGTCTCTGACTTTCTTATTTCTTCCCCCTTCTCACTCTCCTTCCTTACCACCTTTTGCTTCTTATCTGTTTTCACCCTATCTCCATCTACTTTTCTCTCACCTGTTCTTCTCCTTGCTATCTTTTACCGTCTCCTTTCTTTCATCTCTTCCTTCTGTTTTCCATTTCTGCCTTATTCTCTCCTACTGTTTTCTTTTTCTCCCTTTGAATCTCACCTCCATATCTCATCAATTTTGTTTTACTTCGACCACTCAATGTTTGCTCTTTTTTTCTCTCTTTACTCAAATCGTCCATTCCCCTCACTCTTTTCTCCATATCTCCTTCCTCCCTCTGTCCCAATTTTTTTACATTTGGTTTTTCCTGTCTCTGTTGACTTTTTCCTCTCACCATCTCTGCTCTTACGGCATCTATTTTCTTACTATCCTCTACCACTTCCATTTTTTTAATTTATATTTTGCCTCTCTGGCTATTTTCCCTTGCTCACTCTCTCACCTCTCCTCTATTGCATTCCTAATTTCTTTCTGATCTCCTTTTTTTACGACATCCCATTACAGCCCATCCTTGTTTTCTCCTCTTATGCCTTTCTTAAAATCTGTATTCTTTCTCTTTTTCTGCCATTTTGTCTTCCTCATGTTGAGACCTGGGCTTACCAGTGCCTACCTGCGGCCTCTCTCCCTTTTCATGATAGTTATTCTCTCCAACCATGGAAGAGTCAAAATAGAGCCAAACTATAGGGAGGCACTCTCAGAAATTCCAGAAAGAATTCAGCAGCATGATAAATGAACTGCAGCTGGTGGAGAGCACACTGGAGCCCCTTTTACTCAGGTCCCTTGTATCACTGCACAGGCTGCACCGCGGATAGTTATGTCCTGCAAATGCTTCACTAGTCCCTGGGACAGAAAGTGGTGCCTGGGCCTCGGCTGAGGACAATGCGAGAATTGAGTCTGGGTCCTAATACCCTTATTACCGCACAACATACCCTCTGCCCCACTCACAGAAAATGACTTAGTTGACTCAAGCATGATTTAGAAGCATTTTATAACAGAGGTTACATTTGTTGTACAATGGTGACACATACATAAGGTTTGACCAATCTTGCTCTTTTAATTTCCCTGAAAGCATTTTGTATTGCATAGAGTGTTTTTCATTCCTTTTTACAATAATTTATACACTTTTATTTCCGAAAAAATAAGGTGAGTAAGGCATCAGAGTAATGCACATAAACAAATGTGTTACATCTGGAGTGGTGGTGGGCAGATGATTTTTGTAACTTCATTCATAAGTTGTTCAACTTGTCCTGTTACCTGCTGTTACTGGACACAATACCATCTTTCATAGTTTGCCTGGGAAAAATGTGCTTGCAAGTGTGCATTGCCAAAGCTTTGCTCTCCGGAATGAATGTGGCATAAAGCGAGGGCCGTGTTGTACCCTCTGTGCACTTGCATATGTCTCTTATTACCTCCTCGTCAGACCTCCCCGTCACCCGTCACAGTCCTTACGTATGTGAGCAACAGCTACCCCCGCAGACATTCTCAAGCTAAAAACTCCCCTGCTCCTATGTCTACCTTCCAGGCCACACCCACATCCTGTGAAACATAACCCCTGACCTTACCTCTGGAAATCCTGTTGTTTTTTTCTGCGACTTGATCAAGCTGCCGGACTCTCGGAAGGTGATAGCCGGCTGGTACTGGTAAGTATTATGCTGTTAAGGTCTGCTATAGCGACCTTTCTTGGAAAGGGGTGGAGGCGTGGCTTGAGTCCATGCTTTAGCTGGACGTCCGCCGACTCCGCTCAGGTTAGAGCTCCGTAGAACTAAGCCAGTGGTTTGCCTCTCGTTCGGTAAAGGGGCGCTTTATTCAGGGGTTTCCGAGTCAGACAGGCGCGCCTGGGACGCTGTGGGTCTCGGATCCTTTTCGCAGGGCATGCCTTTGAGAATGGTACGGGCTCAGGCATTTTTGGTTCTCGCAGTTGGAGCGAGCTGCGCTGGAGCGCCGGCTTTGGCTTTGCATATTTCAAAGGCCGTGCAGGGATTAACCAGCGAGTGCCTTGCACCACGTTTGTGCCGCCTGAGCGGAGATTGGCCAGTGGTGCAGGTTTTGTGTGCTGGATCATGTCCATTGGTTGGACTAGCGTCCTGGAAACCAGAGTTTCAGGGAATGATTACGCAGGGGTTTGCAAACTTGATTGGATGTTATATATATAGAGGTGTGCTTCTGCTGGCCTCTGACTCATCATGGATGGGGGAAAGAGGTCAAAGAAGTGTAATCATAGGGAGGAATAGGTGTTAGCTGGGCCTCCAGATTCTCCTTCCTTGGCTGATGTCCAGAGGATGATTGAGGCCACTGTTTCAGCTGCTTTTCTTGCCAGAGAAGCAGTGGGGTCTAAAAGACAGAAGTTGGATTCCCCTGATCCTCCTGATCCTGACTGTGATTCTGAGGAGGAGGTGAAGGGGTGCTTTATTCAAGGGGCAGACCTTCGCAGTGTTTTGCAGCATGTGCGGGACAATTTTGGGTTTCCTATGCCCTAGGTGACTGAGGAATCCGAAGATTTCTTTGCCAATTACCAGAGAAAAGGGCCTGAAAGTCTGCCCATACATAAGTCTGTCCAAAATGTACTGGAAGGGAAATGGAGGGATGTGGATAAATATGCCTTTGCCCGGTTCCTGGCTAAAAGGTATCCATTGCAGGGGTTTTTGGAGGAGTTCCCTTCCGTCATGAAGGTTGAATCCCTGTTGCTGGCCTTTCTTCTCAGAGTATTGTGGTGTCAGAGGATGCGATGCCTTCGGATCCTGGTGATAAAAGGGTTGAAGGGGCTTTAAAGAGGTTGTTTGCGGCTTCCAATCTGGCTGTTAGGTCTGCGGCGTATACCAGTTATCTGGTTCAGGGGCTGCTGAAGGACTGTCAGAGTATCTCGGAGCAGCTGCTTCAGGATGATGATCCCTCTGAGTCATTGACTATGTTGGAGCAGCAGTTACGTTTCTTGTCTGCCTTGTCTTTCGATTCTCTTAGTGCCTCCGCTGCGGCGGCTGTGGCCTCTGTGGCGGCTAGACGACAGTTGTGGCTTAAGCCTTGTAAGGCAGAGGCGGCACATAGGAGAGCTCTCATGAAGATTCCCTTCACGGGCTCCAAACTGTTGTGATCCCATAGAGGCTCCCTGTTTTCCATTTTTAAGGATTTTACAGATAAATAAAGACAGAAAACAATGTGTTTTCTGTCTGCATTTATTTTTTGAAAAGTGGATAAATACAGAAAATTGTGCTTCTTTTAAGTGACTCTTCGTGCCATCTTTCATGAATTATAGCCCAACAGCTGAGCAGATGGACAGAATGGGAAATTAAACAACAGGATGAAATTTCTTTACATAACTGCATGTGTCAACATACATTTGTGGTATAATGCTAAGATTTACCAGTGGATGTACTGTTATGTAATATTTGGCAGCTTAAATAGCTAAAACTCGACAGTTTTACAACTTCATTTATTCACAAAACACAAAATAAATATGGATAAATACAGATAAAATGGCCAAAAAATAAATATGGATAAATACAGTCGGAAATGTTAAAAAAATAAATACCATAAAACCAGGAGCCCTAGTTATGATTAAGGAAACGGCACAGGACAAGAAATTGGTGGCTCCTGTCCGTCCACCCCTGAAGGGCGAGTCTGCTGGCTATAAGCGGGCTTTTGCTCAGGCTGTTCAGACTAAAATGGCCTGCCAGCCCTTTCAGGGTAGGGGACGTGGCCGGGGAGTCCATTACCTCCCTAAATCCCGGGGCCAGCAGGGAGGTTCAGATGCTGCCTGTCAGGCTACATCATGACTATCCTGAGCTTCTTGGGGGGGGGGGGGTCACCTCAGGAATTTTTTGCCAGTCTGGGAGGAATAAGTCAGGGATTAGTGGGTCCTTCAGATTATCAGACTGGGGTATTGTATAGAGTTTGTGGTGCCTCCTTTGGACGTCTTCCATTCCACCCCTCTTCCGGGGTCATCTGCGAAATGTCGGGCCCTGTTGAAAGGGGTTCAGGACCTGTTGGACAAGGGGGCCATTATAAAGGTCCCTGTGGTACAACAGGGCAGGGGAGCTTACTCTATCCTTTTTCTGATTCGGAAGCCAAATGGAGATTACAGACCAGTGTTGGATTTAAAGGCTGTGAATTTGCGCATTCCTCACCGGTCATTCAAGATGGTGACTCTACAGTTGATTCTTCCCTTCCTGTCGGTGGGGGATTTTCTGACCTCCCTGGATTTGAGGGACGCTTATTTTCATGTGCCAGTGCTCCGGGACTCACATAGGTTTCTGAGGTTCTGTGTGGGAGGCGAACATTTCCAGTTTCAGGTATTGCCCCTTGGTCTCTCTGCTTCACCTAGGTTGTTTACCAAGGTGTTGGCTCCTCTGGTGGGGTTGGTGCATTCACAGGGGATCAGGTGTTCCCGTACTTGGATGATGAATTGATTTCTGCCTCTTCTTTTTCAAAGGCTCAATCTCAGTCTCAGGATGTCTGCAGTCTCCTTCAGAGGTTCGGGTGGTTGCTGACCCTGGACAAGTCCCACTTGATTCCGGCCCAGGAACTTTTGTTCATTGGAGGGGTCTTCAACTCAAGAATGGGAAAAGTGTTCCTTTCCAAATCTCGCAGGAAGACTCTTGTGTCCGAACTGACTGTGATTTTGGACTCTCCCGCTTCCACAGCTCAGCAGTGGTTGAGGTTGCAGGGGTTGATGGGAGCTGCGGTCATGATTGTTCCTTGGGCCAGGTTGCCCTTGTACCCCTTGGTGAATCACATAATTTCCTCTGGTGTCAGACGTTACATGATTACGACCAATTGAATCCGGGGGTTCCGGGGATCTCCCCGGAGTTGGCTCGGTGGCTGGATGTGGAAAATCTCATGAAGGGTTCTCCGTTTGTGCTACAGGACAGGATGGTTTTGACAACGGATGCCAGTGAGCTTGGTTGGGGGCCGTGCTTGCTCAGTGTTCGATTCAGGGGATCTGGTCGGTCCAGGAGGCTCAGATGTCTTCAGACTGGAGGGAGTTGAAGGCTGTCCAACTGGCCCTGGTTTGATTTCTCCCTTTGGTTGTGCATCGGGATGTTCTATCGAGGAAAGACAATATGGTGGTGTGGTGCTCTGTCAACCATTAGGGGAGTGCAAAAGTGGCTTCTCTGAATTTGTTAGCACAGCAGATTTGCCAGTGGGCAGAGATGAATTTGTTGTCGCTGAGGGCGGTTCATCTTCCTGGGGTGTTGAACTTGGAGGCCGGTCGGTTGAGCAGGTTGTTTCCCTCCCTGCCTGAGATGTGTTTGGACAAGGGGGTGTATGGGGTCCTCATGCAGAAGTTTGGGGTGCCCAAGGTGAACCTGTTTGCGACCCCAGAGAACGCATCGAGGGACATATTTTGCTCTCTGAATCTGTCGAGCACGGTTTGGAAGGTGGATGCGATGTTGTTTGCGGGTTGAAGTATGCCTTTCCTCTGATTGCGTTGATTTAGAGGGTTCTCCTGAAAGACAAGCTGGACAGGGCCTCTGTGTTCATAGTAGTGCCGGGCTGGAGCAGGCAGCCTTGGTTCCCTCTGTTGTTACAGTTGGCGGCGTTGCCATGTTGGAAGCTTCCCCTGGAACCCTGTCCTCTGAGATTTCCGGGGCTGTCTCGAGAGTGCCTGGTCCAGTTGCAGTTGGCGGGCTGGCTGTTGAAAGGATGAACCATGTGGCGCTGGGTTGTTCTCCTGAATTGGCTCTCTTTATTCAGCAGTCTCGGAAGCCTTCTACGCTGATATCTTATGCAAGGCATTGGGTTTCGTTTCAGGGATGGTCTTCTGGGAAGGGCTGGTCAGCCTTGACAGTGGACACTGTGAAGGTTTTAGATTTTCTGAAGGATGGTTTTGAATTGGGATTGGCTGTTTCCTCTTTGCGAGCTCAGTGGGCTGCTTGAGGGCTTTTCGAGGTCAGGACTGTGATGGCGTGGTGCCTTTGGTGGCAAGACTCTTGAGGAGTTGTTTTCTTAAGAAACCCGCAATTAAGTCCTTGGCTCCTGGTTGGGACCTACTGTTGGTCTTGCTGGCATTGCAGTCTGCCCTGTTTGAGCTGCTGGAGGAGGTTTCTCTGTGATTTCTGACTATCAAGGTGGTTTTTCTGGTGGCTATTGCCTCGGCCAGACTTGTGGGGGAGTTGGGCTTGTTACTGTGTTCTGAGCCGATTTTGCGGTGCTATCCGAATAGGGTGGTTCTGCGGCCAGATCCTGCGTTTCTTCCCAAGATTCCCTCCTCTTTCCATTGTTTGGAAAAGTTGGTTTTGTCTGTGTTGTGTGCTGATCCTCAGTCTGAGGAGGAGGTTCTGCTGCACCGTTTGGATGTCAAGAGGGGCCTTGGAGTGTATCTGGATCGTACCTGCCCGTTTCATGAAGTGGATTCCCTTTTTGTGACCTTTGGCTTGGCGGGCTAGGGTCTGAAGCCTTCTGTTGCTACTCTAAGTAGGTGGTTGAAGTGTGCTATCTTGAAGGCTTATGAGTCCCGGGGGTGCCAGTGCCTGGGACTGTGCACAGTCGCTCTACCCAGGGGATGGCTGCTTCCTGGGCTTGTTTGCAAGGGGCATCCATGGCTGAGATTTGCAGGGCCACCACTTGGAGTTCACCTCACACCTTTATATCCCATTACCACGTGGTGGTGGGTGGGGATGTCTCGGCCAGTTTTGGGGACGCAGTGTTGCGTTCTGTACAGGTGGTGTGACTGTGCTGCTTGTAATAAAGTCTATTCTGCAGCTGTGGTGCTGAAGCCGTTTTTTTTTTTTTTGCTTGGGTATCCGCTCACATACGTAAATACTGTGACGGGGAGGTCTGACGAGGAGGTAATGGGCGGTTAATTATGTAATATTTATTACTCCGAGTCTTAGACATCCCCTTCACAGTCCTGGTTCCCATCCCTTTCTCCCTGTGTTCGGCTTCTTGTGCTTTGATTTACACGATTTCCGGAGGTAAGGTCAGGGGTTATGTTCCACAGGATGTGGGCATGGCCTGGAGGGTAGGGATGGGAGCAGGGGAGTTTTTAGCTTGAGAATGTCTGCGGGCGGAGCTGTGGCTCACATACGTAAGGACTGTGACAGGGAGGTATAAGACTCGGAGTAATGAATATTACCAGTAAGTAACCAATCATTAAGGTAACAGGCGGCCATCTTTGCTGGTTTTGTAACCCCCGTTCAGTGCTCTGTATTCCAGAGGTGTAACCATCAATGGCACAGCAATTGCAGCGGCTCTGGGGCTCTGTGGACTGGGAATTGATGCTGTAATTTGTAATCCACTAACCAATCAGCCATCATGGAGCACATTTCCCCTACTTGCACTGAGACCCATGGCACGCTTGCTACATCACTGCTGTAGTCCTCCTTCCACCATTCTCGCGAGGTCATGTAGTGCATGTGTTTGTTTTCTTCCACGCATATCACTCGATCCCATTGGAAAAAGAAGCAAGCCCATACTGTAGGCTGGTGATATTGATGCCAAAGACCTGGGCCTTCATTACAGTACTACAGCCGCAATAAAGGCTGCAGCACAGCATAAAACACACAGCAATGGTCTGGTTCAGAAGTCTGAAGTTCTCTGCCTTAGTGATTTTCACCTTCGTAGGAAAATATTTTATGTTGAGGGGAGTGTCAGGTGGGCCAAGTAGCGATAAGAAAGAATTAGCCCATTTATACAGTACGATAATGTGGTTAAAGTATACACAATTGTGGCTCCACAGTCCATGCTGCTGTGAGTTTATGCAACGCACCTGCCGGCAGAAGTAACTGATTTACACGTCACATGAGCCATAACGTGGCAATAAACAATGCCACACTGTTAACGTATTAATGTTGACAAGGCAGTTCACAGAGTAGTTCCTGAAGTTACGTTCTTCACTTACAAACTTTTTCCACTCCTGAATATCACATCCAAATATATTGGATGCACAAAAATCTAGGCATACCCACCCAAATTAAAACATTTCTAGTAGAAAAAGGGAAATTATTTTGAGCAAAAGAAGTAACAATTTCACTATCTTTGGTTTCTTACTGCAGATCACGCTGTTTTATCTCTCTTTGTATCTTTTACCATTGTGTATTATATTGTACAAAAGGTTTTCTATAGCTCTATCCTATCCATGGCAAGGACTCAACCCGTTCTCGAGTGGCGGAGTAAGCAGCTACCCCTTGTTGTTCAGTCTTGGTAGTGTGTGTTTCATAGTGTGGTCTATGTGGGTAGCATTTAGGTGATGTACATAAAGCTCAGAAGTATGTTCCAAACATGTTGTGGTATGCTTGTAGTTATCCTTTTGCATAATATGAAGCAGAGAGATGTGGTAAGATACATACCACCATAAAGCAGAGATGTGGTAGGACACTTACCACAGTAAAGTAGAGATGTGGTAGGACACTTACCACATTAAAGCAGAGAGATGTGGTAGGACACTTACCACGGGAAAGCAGAGAGATGAGGTAGGATACTTACCACCATGAAGCAGAGAGACGTGGTAAGATACAAACCATCATAAAGCAGACATGTGGTAGCATACTTACCATGGTAAAGCAGAGATGTGGTAGGACACATTACGGTAAAGCAGAGATATGGTAGGACTCTTACCACAGTAAAGCAGAGCGATGTGGTAGGACACTTACCACAGTAAAGCAGAGATGTGGTAGGACACTTACCATGGTAAAGCAGAGATACGGTAGGACACTTACCACGGTAAAGCAGAGATGTGGTAGGACACTTACCACGGTAAAGCAGAGAGATGAGGTAGGATGCTTACCACCATTAAGCAGAGAGATGTACTTACCATCATTATTTCTTTTGTTGAATTTATCTAAAATAATCTCTTTTATTGAGCGTGGTGGGTGTACATTAACATAGACCCGTAAGCAAGTTGCTTTCTTAAAGATAAAATCTATGTAGAAAGAGACAAGAATGTGGAAATAGGAAACCTTGCTTAGTACCAACTAAATACAGATCTTTAATTCAGTCACTTAGGTCTAGCTGCTGAGAAGCAGACCTTGAGGCAAACTACATCCAGAAATGTTTAAGCAAGCTGAACCCCAGTTCTAAGACCATGCTGTTCATCTGGTATCAGTTTAAAACCCGGTAACCTGCCACAAGATCTTCTGTAGTTCTTATTTTGATTATTTCAAATTCCCTTTAAAACCGGATACATTAATGATTTTATAGGAGAGACTGGTGCTTTTCAGAAAAATATACATAGATGTGTTCCATCACCATTGGTCTTCAACAAGCATGAGTGCCCATTGCATCGACTAATCGAACAGCATGACTGAGAGAGTCATGTGTAAGTGGATCACACTTGCTGGGAAAATGAAGCCCCAACCACTCTATCATCACAGAACTGTACATCTATCATTGAACGGGACAGCGTTTTCTACGACTTGGTGGCATCACAGCTTAAATTCCACTATAGGGTGTTAAAAAGTACAATGCAATAACATTTTCATGGTGTTCAAATGAGGGAACCGGCCAAAAGGTTAGGAATACCTAAGCAAGGCTTAGACTCTTACCTACTGGTCGGGCCTTACCCCTAAATAAACAGTGTTGTAAAAGCAACCAGCTAGTAGCCATCTACTGCTCCTTCAACAGAGCAACAAGCGAAGATAACTAGATCAGTGCGACTGGCCTAATTACACTACTGAAATCTGCAAGGATACCAGAAAACCCATATTTTCAGGCAGTGATGTGTACAGAAAAGACAGCATTGATGGTTGTCATTTGGAAGAAATAGGACTGCATCAAACTTACATTTAAGTCACTGTACTGACCAGTGATGGAGTCCAGGGCACATGTAAGAGTCTATGCAGCATTCTGGAAGACACAGAATGGGGTGACACACTATGTATCAGGACCATCTGTTTAGTTGAGCACAAAGACTATGTGACAATCAAAGTTCACGCTGTTCAGACACTAATATCACTAAAGGCAGAGACTCCAGACTGTGAAAAGTAACACTGAACATCCAGACTGTGTGTGATTAAAACGACACTGGGTCCACCACTACTTAAATTTCTGCCCATATAAAACATCAGTGCAAACGTATTGCTGGGTCACTGGTTTTTAGTCCAACACCTATGCTGCCTATCCAACCTCAAGCACAGTAGAAAGCAAGCCACCTAGGTGCACCACTGCCTGTTCAAATGCTTGCATGGTGTCTCAAATTGTCCGAAATTTGGCATCATGGCTGGATATCAAATAACCAAATAAATATATGCATAAATGCACTTTTCTTTTGGTTCCGTTTTTCCTGTTTACAGTCTTTGCTTTTCAGCCTTTTTATTTCATACCTTAAAAAAAATGTATTAACACGTGATTTTTGAGAAACCACGAAAATGATGAGTAAAAGTCAATTGCCACAATGAATGAATAAGCAAAGACTGTTTTCTCTCCTTGTCTTATCAAAAAGTGCATTTTTGATGTTGCAGGTTACACCCATGCCTCTGTCCTTTTATCTGAGTCACTTGAGCTCACGGTTACACTTTTACTTTATGGTTACTGTACTACATTTAATATGGCACTGAGGTACTCTTTGATATGAGGAGTTCTACCTCCAATATTGCTGATAAAATGGTAAGATGAAGAACCAACAACAATCTGCACAATGTGTTAATGGTTCATTCATTTTTCTTCATTGTTTCACAAAACATGTCAGCCAACAAAATGGCAGTGACCTGATGTTCAGCACAACAGCATAATAGGAAAACAGTTGCACAAATTTCGCCATTTTACAAAAATTCAACTATTAAGATCTCAGGATATAGTTTGAAATTCAAGCTATGCACCAGTGGACAGCCATTACATGCATGACGGATAAAAAGGAACAGCTTTGCCCCAGTGCTTGTTAGCACTTGTTGGTCCTTTATTGCATGTCTTATCTCTACATCTGCGATCCATCAAACATTATCCCATATTACCTGCTGACCGGTATTGATGGAGCAAGGACTCACAATGAGACTTGCTCGTAAGCAATCTTCTCACAGTATTAATTAATTGTACTAAAACCTTGTAACGTCTTTATTAATAATGTGCAAACACAACATTTATTATCCAGAAGATGCTTGTCTATGTGTTTTCACTAATAAGTAATCCTCGTCTAAATCCAAAATGGCCGCTAAAGCGCGGGAACTCAACTGCGCATGTGTCAACCATATCACGTGGTATGACGTCTTTCTTTGCTTGGAGGGAATCTTTTGCTTCTGCGCAGTGTATGCTAAAATGGCTGCTTTATGTTCTCACATGCTAAAGCTTTCGCGTTGCTGCAATTAATAATGTGGTATTCTAACGCTACTAATGCGGGATAGATTTTATAATTAAATGGGAATAGAGTAGAAGTAGGGGGTATACAGTGAAAACATTTATTTTTGATTTTAATATGTTTCTTTTTTGATTTCTATTAGTTCGTAAAATGGGCCTGGGTTAACTGAACAGCAGCACTCGAGCCATGTGACCTGCGCATGCGCTCTGAAAACTAACAAGACAAAGCGATGAAGTCAACTTGGAAGATGTCCAAGGACATGACCCGCTGATCACCTTCACAGTTCATCTGAGATGTCCAAAAATTGATACATATTGTATACACTTTGTATTAAAATTGTCGTGAGACGGGTGGGAAATAAAGCAAATGTATTAATTGTGAGGGGCGGTATTTTAAAACAATGGGCTTAAAGAAATTGAACTAAATTGTCATGGTGTGAGGATCAACCCCCTGTCCCTGTCCAATCAGAAGTAGTGGGCCCATAATTTTGAAACATTAATGGGAGGTACCTGGGTGTAGAAGGGTATACTAGATATAGAATTAGCTAATTAGTTAGAGCACAGGAACACAGCTTAGGAGCAGCACAGCGCTGTTAGGACCACAGAACGAGCTGATCGATTGGAGACTGAACCACTGTCCAAAGAGGTCCTGAGGTGGGGGCGGCGGATTCCATTAGAAAGAAGACACGGAAGAATCGAGGAGGAACGAAGTGTCAGAGAGGGGAACGACGCAGGCGTCGTTGGTAGAGAGGTCACCTGTCCTGTCTTGAACCTGGTCCGGAGGTCTTTGGTCTTCATCTTTCCTGGGACCCTTCCCAACTCCTTGGCCAAGGGGTTTGGTTCTCACACTTTTAGGTAACTATAAAGGCGTAATCTTTAGTTTGAACTGCTGTCTCTATCTTCTCCTTTCTGAGGGACCGTCATTTGTGATTAATAGGTGATATTATAGTGTACTTCCTCCTTGATATGCGATTAAGTGCCATGTGGCTTGTATTTTTACTCTGCTAAATATTTTAGATAAACATTTTAAAACTTCCTGAGTCAGTGGTTATTTCAGGTGTTTATGATATTATATTTGTATGTTCTCATTTTTTTCCCAATTATCAAAGGTCCATTGGTACGTCATTACTCTTCAATCAGGAAAGGTAATTGGTAGCAGGGAGTTTGATAAAGAGTACAACTGATTCCCACCAGCGGTGATTATTAGTTAGCGTGAATGAATGGGCCCAGGTGAGTATATAGTGTATGAATGCTTGTTGCTAGTAACCCGCTGGATCAGTTTTCTGGCTATCAGAGGATGGTGTTACTTTGTTAATTGGGTAATGAGAATTTTATTTTTATGAACTAACATCCGTTTGTTTAAAAGTTTTGTTTTATGTTGTCTAGAATCCCCGGGGAATTTGAATAGCGGATGGTAAGTGGAAGCCATACTGCAGTGAGGTTATCTGTCAGGCAGAAATAGTACTGAAAAGTTAAGCAGGGCTATCAGTACTTGTTAGGGACTCTGTGCGTGTGAGTGACAGCAAAGGAATACGCTGGTGAAAATTTGATATTATATCACCTAAAAAGGGTAACATTGAAGGAGTAGCAGGTATTTCCGAAGCTTATGTGAAGAGTAAACGGAAGGGTTTTACTCGTACTGTATGTTTAGTAAACGGAAGGGTTTTACTAAGAAGTGAGAAAAACTATCTTTTCCAATTTAGAGAAACTGGCACGATAGCGAATGTTTTATGTTGTTACTGAATTTTAATAAGAAGCGTTGAAAGTTTTGCGTACGATTTTGTAAAGGGAGAGTCAGATGTCGGAGTGGAAGCTGACGTCACAAACGCCGCACTGGGATTGGTCGACACAGCGGGCGTGGAGCGAGCTTGTAAAGGAGGGGTCGGTAGTCAGGAGTAATACTGACGTCACAGGTGCCGCGCTGGGATTGGTTGAAACAGCGAGGGACAGAGAAGCGCAGATTGTAAAGGAGGGGTCGCTAGGATTGGCCCCGAGACAAATGTTAGCTGGAATTTGATTGGTTGTCAGCATAGAAGTCAAAATCTTAGTGGACAGTGTAGATATATGTGGAAACGCGATCCGACGTTAATAGGAACACGTCCAGACAGGAGATTCCTAGGTTTTGCAGAATATAATTTAATAAACAGATATTTACCCAAAATGTACGGAGAAAAGAGGAAAATGTCATTCTTACAAAAGATTAAGAACTATTTTAAGAAGGATAAGCCAATCAAAACTAGGGAAGGAATTATCATTCCACCAGCAAAAACGCCCGCCTCATTCATGATGATGGAGAGGGGTTATCATACTTGTGTATGGTTAGAAAATTGGATTGAATATACAAAAGATGACGGAATATTAGCTTTCCCAGAGAATGGTACTTTCAATGGGAGAATTCTTCAAAATTTGAGAATAAGAAGGAATGAATTAGAACCCAGACCAAGATTAACGCAATAT
The DNA here is from genome assembly GCA_963921515.1 of Calotriton arnoldi. Taxonomy (NCBI): domain Eukaryota; kingdom Metazoa; phylum Chordata; class Amphibia; order Caudata; family Salamandridae; genus Calotriton; species Calotriton arnoldi. The sequence continues at coordinate 229,903 of CAWUFW010007512.1, forward strand.
GAAGTCCTAGAAGAATGGGAAACAGAGGCATTTGAACGTGATAGACCCAGAAGCAATAGGGGTTATAGGGGATTTTTTCCTAGACACCAAAATGAGACACGAGAAAGTCAGATGAAACAGTGGAGATGAGCGATGCTTACCGAGGGTTTGTATCCAGTATTCATGGCAGATGAGCCATTAGGGAGCAAATGTAAAGAAAAGACTAAACACATGACAGGGTTTGGAGAATCCGAAGATGAATTTATGGAAGAAATATTAAAGAATCCTCCACCATACCAAGAAGGGCTGGGTGGATGTTCCCCAAGTGGACCAATTTTGAGAACACCATTGGTACCTCAAGTACTGCATAATCCACCAGTTAATAGGGTACTTCAGGATAAGGAAAGAGAGGCTGTAGACAGAAACAGAGCAGAATTGATACAGAAAATAACCCAGTTGAATGCACATCCTGATTCCCTGACCATACCTGTAACCATTGGTCCCGTGGTCCCTTTATATGGTGACAAAGTAAATTGTCCGAAACCTCTACTTATGCCTACACCTGTGGATATTCCTAAACATGAAGCTGTAATAATTGATGACCATATCAGCGATTGTGAATCTATGATTTCACTAATGGATTTGCCTATTCGAGAATCCGCAAATAGCACCCCCAGAAGAGTCACACCTGGTTGCTCAAAGGATGTGAATATAATAACATCTTCAGGAACTAAGAGTGCAACAGTAGTAACGCCAGAAGACTTAGAAAGATGGGCACAAGGAATAGACAGACAAAGTTCACCCCCAAAGATTTTGGCCATTTATAAATTAAAAGTCGAGTTAGAAGAAATGATAGCAGGTAATGTAGGAGTAGATCGTTTAAATACCTACAGTGAAGAAGAACTATTGTTCGTATGTAGGAGCATAACAAGAAATGTAAAGATATTCCATGAAAAGTTAACGGATTTGGCCTCAGAGATGGGAATTGAAATAAGAAAGTCAAAAGTACTACAGAAACCATATAAAGCAGAATTTACTGACAAAGATTTAGAAAATATGAATACATCTGGTAGGAAATTACAAGTGAAAGAATTAATGTCAGTATTGCAGAAATGGGGAGAACTGGATAAATGGAAAACTAGATGGACAAAGAAAAAGGAAGAGGCACGTTTCAGTAGAACGACTTCCGAATATTTACTGAAGGAAACAGGAAAAGTAGAACAGATGTACCCGATGCGGGAAGTTCCAGGAGGAGGTTATGTTCATGTCCCATGGAGCAGGCAAGATATTTTGTCATTTACGAATGATTTTCCAAAGTTGAGAGAAAAACCAATTGAATGGTACAAGCAGGTTGAGAGGTTTGTGAAAGTTTCAAAGGTATTGTTAAAGGACTTAGATGGTTTATTTGACATAGTGGTACCTGCCGATTTATGGACAGATTGTAAAATTACAATCGACTGGCCTAGTGAAGAGTATCCTAGAGATCCAAAGACAGGTGCCCCATCAAATGATGTGATGAAAAAGTATCACCAGGTAATAACTTATTTGAAAGGGAAAATACCACCAAAAGAAACAGATTGGGTGAAAATAGACAGGACTACCCAAGAGGCAAGTGAATCGGTACATGCCTACTACGAACGTCTATTACAGGTGTTCAAACAGTACAGCGGTTTCGAAGATATTGGGGATAAAAATATGAGTCAGTTTGTCTATTGATTTGTTTATGGTCTAAAACCAGAGATTTGTCAGATGATTAAGCAACACATGTTATGTTGGCAGGGAAAGCCTATTGATGACATTTTGAAATATGCTAAATATTGTGGAGATGACATTGAAGACAGGCACAAGAAACTACAAGAAAAAGTGATGTGGGCTCAAGTGAAAATGGCTGAGCGACAGGGAATTAATTTGGATAATCCAACAGAAAGTCAGGGAAAAGAATCTGGAACGAATGGTGACACAGGGAATGGTGGAAAAGTGAGAGGACGAATGAGTAGAGAAGAGGCTAAAAAGAAATTTCCTTGTCATGGATGCGGAAAGTTGGGACATTGGAAGAACGAATGTAAAAAGATTCAACATAATAATGGCCCAAATCATAATTTAAATCCACAGACGCAGAATGACTCACAGCAGGGTGTAAATCCTCAGAGTCAGTTGCCACCTGCCCCTATACAGGGTAATGTAAGCAGAGCAAAGCACGGTACAGACGTTGGATATCAAGGAGGAAGTGGTAAGAATGAATATGTAACTTCACAGTTTCTTTTACAGGATGATTTTAATCCATATGATTATCAATGACGGTGCCTAAGAGAGGGGGAGAAGGAGTGTGTACTTGGCGCATCCTTGCCGGTAGATCAGTCAGGTCCATATGTTGAAGGGAAAGTAAAAGGTAATGATATCACTTTTCTTTTGGACACTGGTGCTACCCGTTCTACTGTAAGAACAGCAGACATCCCAGACCTCCCTCTCTCTGGAGAAGCTATCCAAGTTGTAGGTGTAGCAAATCAAAAGATCAGAACACCCCTTACTGAGCCCATGGAAGTAAGAATAGGAAACTTCTGAGAAATGCACCAATTTGTGGTGTGTGATTCCAGACCAGTAAATTTACTGGGCAGAGACTTACTGTGCAAAATGAATTGCACTATTTTTGCACACCGGATGGTGTTGCAATACAGACCCCGGATGAAGATCATGTTTACAAATTCATGATAGCCAAACAAGGTACGGAAGTAGATGAGATGTTCTCCTTGATAACCAAAGATGAATTACCAGAAGAGTTAAGAACTACAGTGAGCTCTAAGGTATAGGATTTTACTGGGAAAGAGGTAGGTCTCATGGCAAAAATAGACCCAGTGAAGATCACTGTAAAAGAAGGCGCAATTTTCCCAAATACCAGACAGTACAAAATGAGTGCAGAAGTAAAAGCAGGAGTTACTGAGGAAATTGGCAGAATGGTGAAACAAGGCATACTAAAAGAAGTTCTGAGTAGCCCTTGTAGTTCGCCAATTATGGGTTTGAAAAAGCCTAGTGGAAAATATAGGATCGTTCAGGATTTGCGGAAAATTAATAAAATTGTGGTACCTTGTTGTCCTATAGTACCAAATCCTGCAGTGATCCTATACCAGATACCATGGGATGCAGAATGGTTTACTGTAATTGATCTGTGCCAAGCATTTTTCTCAATACCATTGCATCCAGATAGCCAATATCTGTTTTCGTTTAAATTCGAAAACCATGTCTATGTGTGGAATCGTGTTCCTCAAGGGTACACAGAAAGTCCCTCCATTTTTAATCAAATATTGAAAAAGTGACTAGAAAAATTAGTAATGCCCAGGAATTCAGTCTTGGTGCAGTAAATAGACGACTTGTTGGTCGCATCAAGAACACATGATGATTATGTCGCAGATTCAATTGCATTACTCAACCATTTGGCTGAGGAAGAACACAAAGTGTCACCTGAAAAATTACAATTTTGTACAACGGCAGTTAAATATTTGGGACACCAAATTGAAAGAGGGAAAAGAAGAATAACTTCTGAAAGAATAAACATAATTAAGCAAATGAAAATGCCAGTAACACAAAGAGAAGTGAGAATGTTTCTTGGAATAGTAGGATACTGTCGACAATGGATTATAGGGTTTTCACTACTAGCAAAGCCTTTAATTCAGTTAACCAAAAAGAAAGCAAAGGATCCAGTTGAATGGGATGATGAAAGTGCCAGTGCATTTGTAAAATTAAGAAATGCTTTGTGTGAGGCACCTGACTTGGGCATGCCTGACTATACAAAAGAATTCACACTGTTTTGCTATGAAAGAGAAAATTGTGCACTTTCAGTGCTAACCCAAAGACATGGACTAGACAGGCGTCCTATAGCATATTTTTCTGCTACATTGGACCCAGTGGCTGCAGCATTGCCAGGCTGTTTAAAAGCAGTTGCTGCTACCTGTATGAGCATTGAACAAAGTGAGTCAATAGTAATGGGATATCCTGTTAAAGTGTTTGTCCCACATGCAGTTGTGATCCTGTTGACAAGAACTAGAACTCAGCATCTCACACCTAGTCGGATGACAAGATATGAGCGAATAATTCTAGGAGCCGAAAATGTGACCATAGCTAGGTGCACAGTTGTAAATCCTGCTACATTATTGCCAGATCCATATTGTGAAGAAGTTAAGGACGATCCAGAACATGACTGTTTGCAGGTCACAGAGTTGTGTACCAAACCGCGTCCTGACATACAGGAAATGCCCCTGAAGAACCCAGACAGGGAGCTGTTTGTGGACGGCTCATGCCTAAGGCATGAGGGTGGCAAATTGAGTGCAGCCTATGCTGTATGTGAACTTTCTGGAATAGTCGAAGCATCCTATTTACCAGGAGTCAAATCTGCACAAGTAGCTGAATTAATTGCTTTGATCAAAGCCTCCAAAATTGGGAAAAATTTAAAAATAACCATATTTATGGACAGTCAATATGGGTACGGGGTTGTGCATGATTTTGGCCAACTGTGAATGCAGAGGGATTTCATGACTTCTTCAGGATCCCCAATCAAAAATGGGCAGTTTGTAAAGGAATTATTGGAGGCAGTACAATCACCAAAAGAATTGGCAGTGGTGAAATGTGCCGCACACCAGTCAGGAGATGACTGGGTGGTAGCCAGTAACAGATACGCAGACCTAATTGCTCAACACTGTGCCAGAAACAGATTGGCAGTAAACAGAAAAGTCGAAAGGATGGGAATCAGCTGCCAACTTATGCTATGTTCAACACCTGAAACATGGAATGATGTGAAACGATTGCAGGATGATGCTGAGGAGAGTGAAAGGGATGTTTGGATAAAGATAGGGTGTAGACGAAGAACAGATGATGACGTATGGGTTTATTCAGATGGCAGGCCAGTCATGCCTGATTGCCTGATTTCACAAATGGCCAGAATTTATCACGGAGACCCACATGTAGGGAGAGATGCCATGATTAGACTTTTCAGACAAAGTTGGTACAATCCAAGGTTTAGGGCTGCAGCAGAGAGTCTTTGCCAGAGGTGTTTAACTTGCCAAATGAATAATCCAGGAAGGAGAACAGTAATTGGTTTGGGAAAAATTGGAAAGGCTGAGGGTCCCTTTGTGAGATTGCAGTTAGATTTCATTCAGTTACCACCATGTAAAGGACTGAAATATGTACTTGTCATAGTGTGTCTGTTTTCAAGGTGGGAGGAGGCTTACCCTACCAGGAGGAATGACAGCATAACAGTTGCAAAACTGTTGTTACGAGAACTCATTCCACGGTTCGGTTTCCCAGTAACTTTGGAATCAGATAGAGGGAGTCACTTCAATAACGATGTAATTCGAATAATCTGTGAAGCATTTAAAATTGAACAAAAATTGCACTGTGCGTACCGCCCAGAGGCTTCTGGAGTGGTTGAACAAATGAATGGCACAATAAAATCAAGATTGTCAAAGATGTGTGCATCTACATCGTTAGATTGGCCAGATGCATTGCCTCTTGTCTTAATGGGACTCAGAAGCATTCCTGATAGAAATACAGGATTGAGTCCACATGAAATCATCATGGGAAGAGCAATGAGACAAGCCCATGTACCTGGAAATAAACTGCTGAACATAACTGATGATATGGTTCTAGATTATTGCAAGGCATTGGCTGACCTCGTGCGTTCTGTCTCTCACCAGGTTGGAGAAGACGCAGTTTCCAGGCAGCCTGAACAAGAGCATGATCTGAACCCCGGAGACTGGGTGGTAGTGAAGCATCACACCAGAGAAACGTGTTTATCACCCAGGTGGGGCGAACCTTGTCAGGTTATATTGGTTACAAACACAGCAGTGAAATGTGCAGGATTGCCTAATTGGATTCATGTAAGCCACACCAAAAGGGTGCCAGCTCCTGAAGGAAAAGATCCTCAGTCAGCATCAATAGCTGAGGAAGCTGAAGGTTGGCCAGCTGAAGAATCACAAGTGATAGGTTCGGGAGAAGCTGAAGAAGAACAACCGAGCACAAGTCAGGACTGGATACCTGGGGTTGATATACCAGAAGTTTTCATCAAAACAAGAAGTAGAGCTAGATTAGAGGAAATTAGGGAGGACCAGATAGGTGAAGAAGAAGCAGCTCAGGATAGGGAGAATGAAACAATAAGAGAACCTGAGCAGGCCCAGATAGGGAAAGGAAATTGGGCTCAAATTGACAACGAAACAACAAAATTTGAGCAGGGACAGACAGGTTCAGAAGAACGCGGTCAGGCTGCAGAAGTACAAAGTGCAATAAGCCCTGATCAGAACCAGTTAGAACAAGAAAAACACGTTCAGGGAGAAGAAAACCAAGAAAACATCGAGCAAGAAAGTATCAAGCACGAAAACGTCAATCCTGAACAGGGTCAGTTAGTAGAAAGTCACCCTCAGGCAACTGAAGAAACAACAACAACAAGAACTGAACAAGAGCAGATAGAAGGGGAAACTGAAATCGAGGACAACCCATTTGTGCCACACCTTGAAAATAAAAGAGTTTTTGGAAAAGACTCGGAAGGTGAAGATACAGTGCAAACAAAGAAAGTCAGAAAAGGTGACCATTGGCCTAGTGTCATTAAAAGAGTAAAATACCATATTGAAACACGAAGTGAAGATCCAGAACAAGTAAATGAAGTAGCAAGCTTATCTGGACAAACAAGTGGGACTGAAAAACGAAAAAGCAAAAGATTGAAACTTGTGAACAATAAGTTTAAAGGTCCTGATTGGACTTATATAATCCTTGAAGACTACGAGAGTTCAGAGTCAAGTGAAAGTGGTGACGAAAGAACAAGTGCAGAACTGACTTATGAAAAAGAAGTGAAACCACCTTGATAAATTAAAGTCTTGAAAGAAAAAGAAAAGAAGAAAAATCTTCTTTTGTCAAAAATGGCTGACGACAGAGTTTCTGGGAGACCGAAACGGAAATGTTGTAAAAGATGCTGTGCTATATGCATATGTAGTCTGGTAGTGGTGCTTATAGTGTGGTTAGTTGTGATTGTAGCAATTCCTTACCTTATGATAATGGACAAAAAGATTAACAACGAAACAAAGGGAAGGATAGATAACTTGAAAGGTGATAGAGTAAAAATAGAAGCAGAAGATGAACCAGAGTTTCATCACGTGGTAACAGATAATGATACTAGTTTAAATGTTTTCACTAAATTATTGTTTCAGTACGTAGATACAATGGAAGTTAGTGGCTGTTATGTCTGTATGAAGTTACCTGAATCAGTAGCAGAAGGTTTAACATATCATCATTTGCCTTTAACTTATGGCATATCATGTAGTGTACTAACTAGTTTACTTTATAGAACAGGGAAACTTCAGTATTATTATTCAAATATAGATGTGATATTTTCAGAGGTTCCTATTCGAAAGAATCTGAACCCAGTGCTTAGTAGTCAAGATGCACAAATTATGGGAGAATTTTTCTTAACGATGAAGACAATAGACATAACATATGCACATAGGAGCAATCTAACATGTTCATTACGTGAAGAAGAAAAGATATTTTTTAACTTAGTTGAGAATAGAAGACAGAATTTCCAAAAGAAAGCATCTGAGCATAAAGCTCATCTTCCACCTTGGGCTGAGAAAGAGGGTATTTACACACCTGGCAAAGCTCAAGCTGCTATGGCTCTGGATTTTGTAAAGACAGGGAAAATTTGTCTACATAGGTTAAAGACTGATTATAACAATATTTTCATCGGTACCAGTGAATGTGAACATAATTTCTTAATTCTTGGAGGTTGGGGACTAAAAGGAGGAACAGATTCAGTTTTTCCTGGAATATATTATGTGTGTGGGAATAAGGCTTACTTTAGGCTTCCTGCACGGTGGTATGGAAGTTGTTATTTTGGAATAGTTTTTCCAAAAGTATACCACGTAAAAAGAAACACTGGGAGCAATGAAAATAATAGTGAATTAACACGTAGTAAAAGAGCTAGTTTTTCAGAATTTGTAGGTGATATATTTGGCGCATTGATACCTTCAGTGGGAGTAATTCTGAACTCAAGGAGAATATGTAAATTGTCTACAGTGGTTGATCGTTTATGAACGGATACAGCTGGAGGATTTCTAATGATTAATGCGGAAATGGTTGCGATTAGATCTATGGTTATGCAAAATCGACTTGCTCTTGATATAATATTAGCAAAAGAGGGCGGAGTCTGTAAATTGTTGAAAACGAAACATTGTTGCACGTATATTCCTGACAAAAGTGCAGAAATCGGAACGTATATAAAGAATATAACAAAACTTGAGAATGAACTGAAACCACTGGAAGTTGATAGTGTATGGGAAAGATTGACAAATAGCATTGCGTCAATTGGTACCTGGTTTACTAATGTAGGAAAAGGACTTATAGGTCAAATATTAGTACCCTTAGTAGGGATAGCAATAATAGTATTGTCAATAATGATATGGTGTAAATGTTGTAGAAAGAAAGAAACATATAGGGTGACAGGAAAAGGCAAGAAACGGAAATTTGATGAAATTGAATTAGAAGATCTGAAAAGTGAAATATACAAGAAACTGAAAGGAGTTGATAAGGATAGACAATGTAAAAATGAAAGTGTGACAAAAATATGTTAAGTTGGCATCTGGTTATAGGTAGTTTTGATGGCTCAGAAACGCCATCAGAGAGGGGATTGATGGAGCAAGGACTCACAATGAGACTTGCTCGTAAGCAATCTTCTCACAGTATTAATTAATTTTCCTTAAACCTTGTAACGTCTTTATTAATAATGTGCAAACACAACATTTATTATCCAGAAGATGTTTGCCTATGTGTTTTCACTAATAAGTAATCCTCGCATAAATCCAAAATGGCCGCTAAAGCGCGGGAACTCAACTGCGCATGTGTCAACCATATCACGTGGTATGACGTCTTTCTTTGTTTGGAGGGAATCTTTTGCTTCTGCGCAGTGTATGCTAAAATGGCTGCTTTATGTTCTCACATGCTAAAGCTTTCACGTTGCTGCAATTAATAATGTGGTATTCTAACGCTACTAATGCGGGATAGATTTTATAATTAAATGGGAATAGAGTAGAAGTAGGGGGTATACAGTGAAAACATTTATTTTTGATTTTAATATGTTTCTTCTTTGATTTCTATTAGTTCGTAAAATGGGCCTGGGTTAACTGAACAGCAGCACTCGAGCCATGTGACCTGCGCATGCGCTCTGAAAACTAACAAGACAAAGCGATGAAGTCAACTTGGAAGATGTCCAAGGACATGACCCGCTGATCACCTTCACAGTTCATCTGAGATGTCCAAAAATTGATACATATTGTATACACTTTGTATTAAAATTGTCGTGAGACGGGTGGGAAATAAAGCAAATGTATTAATTGTGAGGGGCGGTATTTTAAAACAATGGGCTTAAAGAAATTGAACTAAATTGTCATGTTGTGAGAATCAACCCCCTGTCCCTGTCCAATCAGAAGTAGTGGGCCCATAATTTTGAAACATTAATGGGAGGTACCTGGGTGTAGAAGGGTATAATAGATATAGAATTAGCTAATTAGTTAGAGCACAGGAACACAGCTTAGGAGCAGCACAGCGCTGTTAGGACCACAGAACGATTGCAGACTGAACCGCTGTCCAAAGAGGTCCTGAGGTGGGGGCGGCGGATTCCATTAGAAAGAAGACACGGAAGAATCAAGGAGGAATGAAGTGTCAGAGAGGGGACCGACGCAGGCGTCGTTGGTAGAGAGGTCACCTGTCCTGTCTTGAACCTGGTCCGGAGGTCTTTGGTCTTCATCTTTCCTGGGACCCTTCCCAACTTCTTGGCCAAGGGGTTTGGTTCTCACACTTTTAGGTAACTATAAAGGCGTAATCTTTAGTTTGAACTGCTGTCTCTATCTTCTCCTTTCTGAGGGACCGTCATTTGTGAATAATAGGTGATATTATAGTGTACTTCCTCCTTGATATGCGATTAAGTGCCATGTGGCTTGTATTTTTACTCTGCTAAATATTTTAGAAAAACATTTTAAAACTTCCTGAGTAAGTGGTTATTTCAGGTGTTTATGATATTATATTTGTATGTTCTCATTTTTTCCCCAATTATCAAAGGTCCATTGGTAAGTCATTACTCTTCAATCAGGAAAGGTAATTGGTAGCAGGGAGTTTGATAAAGAGTACAACTGATTCCCACCAGCGGTGATTATTAATTAGCGTGAATGAATGGGCCCAGGTGAGTATATAGTGTATGAATGCTTGTTGCTAGTAACCCGCTGGATCAGTATGCTACCACTGAGTGGCTGTTCAAGGCCCACTATAACATACCCCGATTATACAATGGTCAGCTGAGCAGAGCAGTGTACTCCATCAGTGGGATCCCCGAGTAGAGCAGTGTACCCCATCAGAGGGATCCCCGAGCAGAGCAGTTTACTACTTCAAGGGGATCCCCACAGGCAGAGCAATGTACTCCATGAGAGGGATCCCCTAGCAGAGCAGTGTACCCCATCAGATGGATCGCAGAGCAGTGTACCCCCATCAGAGGGATCTCCGAGCATAGCAGTGTACTCCATCAGCGAGATCCCCAAGGAGAGCAGTGTACCCCATCAGAGGGATCCCCGAGCAGAGCAGTGTACTCCATGAGAGGGATCCCCAAGCAGAGCAGTGTACTCCATCAGAGGGATCCCCAAGCAGAGCAGTGTACCCCATCAGAGGGATCCCCGAGCAGAGCAGTGTACTCCTTAAAAGGGATCCCTGTGGACAGAGCAGTGTACTCCATGGAAGGGATCCCCACAGGCAGAGCAGTGTCCTCCATCAGAGGGATCCCCGAGCAGAGCAGTGTACTCCTTCAAAGAGATCCCCGAGCAGAGCAGTGTACTCCTTCAAAGGGATCGCTACAGGCAGAGCAGTGTACCCCATCAAAGAGATCCCCGAGCAGATCAGTGTCTTTTATCAGAGGAATCCCCAAGCAGAGCATTGTGCCCATCAGAGGGATCCCCGAGCAGAGCAGTGTACCCCATCAGAGGGATCTTCTGAACAGAGCAGAGTACCCCATCGGATGAATCCCCAAGCAGAGCAATGTACCCCATCAGAGGGATCCCCAGGCAGAGCAGTATATCCCATCAAAGGGATCCCATGGGCAGAGCAGTGTACTACATCAGATGGATTCTCTGAACAGAGCAGTGTACCCCAACAGAGGGATCCCTGAGCAGAGCAGTGTAACCCATCAGAGCCATCCTCTGAACAGAGCAGAGTACCCCATCAGAGGGATCCCTGAGCAGAGCAGTGTACCCCATCAGAGGGATCCTCTGAACAGAGCAGTGTACCCCATCAGAGGGATCCCCGAGCAGAGCAGTATATCCCATCAAAGGGATCCCATGGGCAGAGCAGTGTACTACATCAGAGGGATTCTCTGAACAGAGCAGTGTATCCCATCAGAGGGATCCTCTGAACAGAGCAGTGTACCTCATCAGAGGGATCCTCTGAACAGAGCAGTGTACCCCATCAGAGGGATCCCCGAGCAGAGCAGTGTACTTCATCAGAGGGATCCTCTGAACAGAGCAGTGTACCCCATCAGAAGGATCGCAGAGCAGTGCACCCCTTCAGAGGGATCCTTTGAACAGAGCAGAGTACCCCATCAGAGGGATCCCCGGGCAGAGCAATGTACCCCATCAGAGGAATCCCCAAGCAGAGCAGTGTACCCCATCAGAGGGATCCCCGAGCAGAGCAGTATACTACTTCAAGGGGATCCCCACAGGCAGAGCAGTGTACTCCATGAGAGAGATCCCCTAGCAGAGCAGTGTACCCCATCAGATGGATCCCCTAGCAGAGCAGTGTACTTCTTCAAAGGGATCCCTGTCGATAGAGCAGTATACCACATCAAAGGGATCTCCGAGCATAGCAGTGTACTCCATCAAAGAAATCCCCAAGCAGAGCAGTGTACTCCATGAGAGGGATTCCCAAGCAGAGCAGTGTACCCCATCAGAGGGATCCCCGGGCAGAGCAGTGTACTCCTTAGAAGGGATCCCTGTGGACAGAGCAGTGTACTCCATGGAAGGGATCCCGGAGCAGAGCAGTGTACTCCTTCAAAGAGATACCCGAGAAGAGCAGTGTACTGCTTCAAAGGGATCGCCACAGGCAGAGCAGTGTACCCCATCAGAGAGATCGCCGAGCAGACCAGTGTACTCCTTCAAAGGGATCCCCGTGGTCCGAGCAGTGTACCCCATCAGAGGGATCCCCGAGCAGAGCAGTATACTCCATCAGAGGGATCCCCGAGCAGAGCAGTGTACCCCATCAGAGGGATCCCTGAGCAGAGCAGTATACTCCATCAGAGGGATCCCCAAGCAGAGCAGTGTACTCCATCAGAGGAATCCCCAAGCAGAGCAGTGTACTCCTTCAAAGGGATCCCTGTGGACCTAGCAGTGTACTCCATGGGAGGGATCCCCACAGGCAGAGCAGTGTCCTCCATCAGAGGGATCCCCGAGGAGTGTACCCGATCAGAAGAATCCCTGAGCAGAGCAGTGTACCCCTTCAGAGGGGTTCCCCGAGCAGAGCAGCGTACCCCATCAGAGGGATCCCCAAGCAGAGCTGTATACTCCATCGGAGGAATCCCCAAGCAGAGCAGTGTACCCATCAGAGGGATCCCCGAGCAGAGCAGTGTACCCCATCAGAGGGATCTTCTGAACAGAGCAGAGTACCCCATCAGAGGAATCCCCAGGCAGAGCAATGTATCCCATCGAAGGGATCCCCAGGCAGAGCAATGTACCCCAACAGAAGAATCCCCGAGCAGGGCAGTGCACCCCATCTGAGGGATCCCTGAGCAGAGCAGTATATCCCATCAAAGGGATCCCATGGGCAGAGCAGTGTACTACATCAGAGGGATTCTCTGAACAGAGCAGTGTACCCCATCAAAGGGATCCCTGAGCAGAGCTGTGTACCCCATCAGAGGGATCCTCTGAACAGAGCAGTGTACCCCATCAGAGGGATCCCCGAGCAGAGCAGTGTACCCCATCAGAGGGATCCTCTGAACAGAGCAGTGTACCCCATCAGAGGGATCCCCGGGCAGAGCAATGTACCCCATCAGAGGAATCCCAAGCAGAGCAGTGTACCCCATCAGAGGGATCCCCGAGCAGAGCAGCGTACCGCATCAGAGGGATCCCCGAGCAGAGCTGTATACTCCATCGGAGAAATCCCCAAGCAGAGTAGTGTGCCCATCAGAGGGATCCCCGAGCAGAGCAGTGTACCCCATCAGAGGGATCTTCTGAACAGAGCAGAGTACCCCATCAGAGGAATCCCCAGGCAGAGCAATGTATCCCATCGAAGGGATCCCCAGGCAGAGCAATGTACCCCAACAGAAGAATCCCCGAGCAGGGCAGTGCACCCCATCTGAGGGATCCCTGAGCAGAGCAGTATATCCCATCAAAGGGATCCCATGGGCAGAGCAGTGTACTACATCAGAGGGATTCTCTGAACAGAGCAGTGTACCCCATCAAAGGGATCCCTGAGCAGAGCTGTGTACCCCATCAGAGGGATCCTCTGAACAGAGCAGTGTACCCCATCAGAGGGATCCCCGAGCAGAGCAGTGTACCCCATCAGAGGGATCCTCTGAACAGAGCAGTGTACCCCATCAGAGGGATCCCAGGGCAGAGCAATGTACCCCATCAGAGGAATCCCAAGCAGAGCAGTGTACCCCATCAGAGGGATCCCAGAGCAGTGTATCGTATCAAAGGGATCCCATGGGCAGAGCAGAGTACCCCATCAGGGAGGGAACCCGTGAGCAGAGCACACAGTTTGGTGGAATTTCCATTGGGGAATGTTCAATGCAGATGAAGACATACACCCTGACAGTGCCTGTTAGTAGGGAGGAGATGTCACTTATTTTGCTGGCTTAATTCTGTTCGGTTTTTTATGGGGTGCAGACGTGCCTGCCTGGGATATACTAGAGTGTGTATCAAGGGGACCTCACACCTATCTATTGAAGAAGGCCACAGACTTCCTTTTGTAACTAGACACCACAGTGCTGGGTGTAGGTTTGCATTAAAATGGCCCCCTTTTACATCCCATGTGGGTGTGTGGGATTTTCTTTTCTAATCCCACTTCACCCACCTTTATCACCTCTTGGTAATATTGATGTAATGTTGAAAGTTTCTTGTATATTTTTTATTCTTTACGGAGTTTCATATAGCGCAAACTTGACCCAAAGGTATCGGGTATCAGAGCGCTTTACACAAGCACCAGTTGCGTTACATGAGGACACATTCATTTTTTTAGGCACGGGGAGATTAAGTGATTTGCCCAGAATCACAGGATGTTCAGCGTCAATGCCGAGACTCGAACCCAGTTCCCCAGATTCGAGGTCGACCGCCCTAGCCGTTAGGCCAACTCCTCTCCTTAATATATGTCCATATGTACTTACTATAAGAGGTGTAAACAATTATTGCACACCTCCTTTAGGGACATCCTAAAATTGGGTGATACATGTTCAAATTTGTGTGTGGTTTGTAACGCACCAATGTTTTTCAAACAGATTAAAAGGATTTTCCTGTTTTATGCAGGGAGCTGGCTATTGTTGCATGGTGCAGTCTTCTGTGGTCTGAGGAGCAGAAGAAACAAGGCAGATTGCATTATTAGGGTTGAAGAGGGACCAGGATTATAGCTTCAGGGGGGTGGTGATTGGGTTGTTACACCCCCCTAATAAATGTACTTTCTGGTAAATAGTTGGGTACAGGTGCTTTTAGTTGGGTATGGTGAGGTGTCTGTCGGATTTCACCAGGACTTTTTACATGCTAAAAGACAAAAATACACACACTCTCTCTCCCTCTTCTGGTTTTGAAAGTCTTTAAAAATGTTGGCTATTTTACAAAATATTGTGATTTCTCTCACTTAGTACCCTTACAATTTTGCATTCCTCTCCCTTTTTACTGCCTCCTAAGCCCCTCTCATGTGCCCCGCTTGTCTTATAATATATTTTAACATTATATTGTTGGAAAATCTGAAGCTCACACTGCCCCCAATCTTACTGACTAAGCTATGCCCCTGAGCAGGACGTGAAGACAGACAACCAAGTAAGAAAACCACTTTATGGTCATTCACCTGATCTGCAGCACAAAAATATATGTGCCATTCGTATAGGGCAAAACTAGGCCAAAGACAGTAGAGTGATGTACAAGATCAAAAGAAAAGATACAATCAATGTGTGACTGGAGGTGTAGCCTGACTCTAAGAACGATAGAGGATGTAGTGTTCTTTAAAGAGGTGTGTCTTCAGCTCTTTCCTACATAGGAGCAGGGTTAGAGAAGTTTTGTCCTGTTCAAAATAGGGAAGTTGTTCCAGATCCTGATGGCATAGATGGAGAAGGCTTTTGCCTTACTTTTTCTGTTTACACTTCTTTATTTCTGGTCTGATGGTGTCCTGGCTGCGGGTGTGAAGAGAGCCACTAGAGAAGGTGTGCTTGTCAGCATGACAAGCATGGTTGACTGTCATGATGGCTTTGTAAATGATGAAGCTGGTTTTGCACATGGTGCAAGTCATAAGCAAAGCTACTAGATGTCCATCAGGGTGACGTGGTCATATCCTTTTAGAACCTTGATGAGGCATGCTGCAGCATGTAGATTCCCTAAATGGGGCCGGTGTGGAGGCGGTGAGACTGTAGAGCAGAGCATTGCCACCATCCAGAAGCAACAGTACGAGGGCTTGAACAGCAGTTGCACATACTCCACTGGAACATGCTGCTAGCTACTTACACCACCTACATGCACTCTCCACCTCATGGAATGTAGCAAGGGAGTTGCTGTCTGGGAGCAATGCTAATTTTCTTTAGTAGAGAGAGCTTGCACCAGGCCATGTTTGAGTTCTTGGCAATGTGGCCCTAAGGGGTGAAGTTGGTGTCCTTGGTGAATCCATATGGTGTGACATTGGGAGAAAGTTAGGGTTCACAGCTGTTCAGGTTCAGGTCATTGAGCCAGATTTGGACTCAATGTTGCTTGTTTTTCTTGGGAACAACAGGAATACTATTTTGGGGATAAGTTTCAAGTAGGTCATCCATGTCTAGATGAGGTACAAGCAGTAAGGCGCTGGATGTCTGGAGCTGTGAAAACGTTCAAATATTACTGTGTGTTGTCAACATAATGTTCTATTTGTATGCTGTCCTATGCGACTGAAGGTTGTTGAAGATGAGAGGACATACAAGGGAACCCTGGGGGACTCCTCAACTGTTAGAGATCCCCTGGGACCTGGATGTGCCCACATGAATGAACTGGTGTTGGTTGGATAGGGAGAAGGAGAATTAGAGAATGACATTGCCAGTGAATGCCATTTGAGACTTCAGGATGCGGATGAGAGTAGGATGGTCGATGGTTTTGAAGGCCCCCGAGAAGTCCCATATCAGGTGACAAGGGTCATCTTTACCTGTGGTCTGGAGGGTATCATCTATTGTTTGTATTGTGTTGGTTTGCATGCTGCAACGTGATCCAATGCAAGATTGGTAGTGCTGGAGATGGTTGTCACTGATGTCATCCTGAAGTTGTGCATAGACTGCTTTTTGATGATCTTGATGATGAATTGTAGGTCTGTGATGGGTCTATAGTTAGCCAGGTCATCAGGGTCTAGTGTGGATTTCTTCAGGAGAGGAAGGGTATGGCCTGTATCAAGACAGCTTAAGAGAAGATCTCTTCAGAGATTTAGATGTTGATGATGGTGAGTGAGGGTGAGAGTGTTTCTGTGGAAAGGGCTTTGATAAAAGACAAAGATAAGTGATTGTTGGAACGTGAATGTCCCCTGAATGATTCTGCAAGCGTGCACCCCTGCCCCGTGTTACTGTAGTTGTGAGTCTCGACGATTTTTCTGGGCTCAGAATGCATGACCGTGGGTGTATGCTGAGGAACACATAGTGTAATTGGTCCATGAGACCTTCTTTTTTGGCTACCGTGAAGTTGGAAGTGGTGGTAGCTTATATTTTTAAACCTAGTCGCAGAGTAGGCCTTTTTTCCTGTTCTCTGACCTTGGCGAGTGGCCTACTGCTCTCGTCCTTCTCAAGTTCTGTCTAAGGCTTATGTAGCCAGATCCCTTGCTACATTCCATGAGGTGGAGAGTGCATGGAGGTGGTGTAAGTAGCTAGTAGCATGTTCCAGTGGAGTATGTGCACTGTGTGACTGTTAGTGGAACCCATCTTGGATTGCCACTGCAAGCATGCCGTTCAAGATGAAGGTTTGAGGTAGCCTGCTACACTTGCATTGTGTATTCATAGCATTGCTGAGGGTTTTGTATGAAAAGAGATTCTGAAGTGTATGAAGTGTTACTTCCTGGAACACTCAGTGTACAGAATTAGGGAACTCCTGTATACAGAGAACGGTTCCAAGGGCAGGGAAAAAACAACTAAGCAAAAAAACACAACCCCTTGGCAACCAATTCAAAAATATGAACACAATATAAAGATGTAATAAATATACATACTTTATTTAATCTCCAAGGTAATATAAAGAAACAAATGTAATCTTATTTGACTGCATGGGGTACGAAAACCTCCAAAATAAAATTATAATCAAATCTCATGACACTACACTGATACAGAGAAATTGAAACTAATAATCACAATAATAATATTCAAAATCCACATAACAACAAGATGAAAAACAGCACGTGACAAACCAAATGACATGCTAGACATATAAAAACATGGAATATGTACAAGTTAAAACGAAAATAGTAACTTGATTCATCATTTTAAATTTGATCACAACATTTTAACAAACTTAGTGGCTTGGAAGTTATTTTCCAAAAATTATAATGATTTCGTTACTGAAATCATTATATTATTGGAAAGTTAAATTTTCACACTTGGTAGGTTTTTGTTTTACAGAGAAGATAATAAGAGCTCGATCTGGGCTAGGCTGGTGGTGGGAAGATGCAGGTCACTGTATTGGCTGACTCAATGTTTTCCTAACTTCCGGCAGTGCACCATGTCCAGTTACGCTGTATGTAATGGCCATACCTGACCTCCTGTTCAGCACATGGATGACCTGTGGGCTGAGCCTTACCATTGCCCACAGCCTCTGCATGCTTCCTGCAGCCTTCCACGGCATTGGAAGAGCCGGCAAGAAGAGAAAGGGCCCAGCATGTCTCCAACCACTAGGGTCGCTTCTTTTGAGTATAACATAATGCAGCGTCGTATTGTGGTGGCACCACCCACCTTCCCTAATTACTTTAGTGAGCCCCTTAGTAGTGCATAAGCCCTGTGTGGTCAGTTTCATGTGTACTCTATATTCCACATATGTTGTAATTGACTTGGCGTCCAATGGGTCTGTTGCACTATTTGCTGTCTGAAGATAGAAAAGTTCTCCAAGTTAAATTGTGTTTTCTCCTGTTGATACTGGGTATGAATGGCTGCACCGTGTTGTATTGGATCAGACCGATGCCGTTGCAATGAGTGCCCCACCTTTCCTTGTGCCTGCTAGTCATGTTTTCACACAGTGCAATGCTCTAACGTGATTTTTGCTGCATACATTCTTGAAGTTTCTGCATACCTTTCCTTAAGTTCTGTGTATTTGTGCCTAGTGAAATGTCTGTGAAACTTAACCCACTGCTAAGGCATCTAATAAGTATCACCATATACAGTCACCATATCAAACGACAGCAACAGTTCTAACAATGTCCAATAGATCCCCGTTGTTACAAATGTCGATCACAGTCATTGTTTCCTTGCTTGCTGCTACTCAGCAGTGGTTGGTCTCTCAACACAATATCAATAATTGAAAGATTTTGCAACACAGTTGAAACACTCCAGTTTGTGTTAAACTGGTGCTAGATAACTTACGTTATCATTAATAAGTTATGTAAAGTTATAGGGCTGTAAAAGCATAGGCTGCCTTTTGACAATGGTGTTCGTTGTTTCCACTCCTGACAATCCAGGATTCCACATTACACGCCAGATTCTGTTTGCTGTAGGCTGTTACCGGCGAGCCTTCTGAACCCGCGCCAACCGTTTTTTACATTAGTCAGCATAGATTGGAGTCGAATGATTGCAAAGATAAAGACTTCCTTTCTGGAGCCTGGAGTGGTTTTAATCAGTAGTAGGTACTTTTTTTAAACTGCAAAACAGGAAGAAAGAACTTTAACCTTTGTTATTGTATGATCACGTCCAATGTTTGTCTCT
This sequence comes from Calotriton arnoldi, assembly GCA_963921515.1. Classification (NCBI taxonomy): domain Eukaryota; kingdom Metazoa; phylum Chordata; class Amphibia; order Caudata; family Salamandridae; genus Calotriton; species Calotriton arnoldi. Next base: position 249,005 of record CAWUFW010007512.1, read on the forward strand.
TGCTCTGTGACATGTTATTTGATTTTGTGACCATATCAAATGCTTGAGAACTGATTTAATTGTCTAAATGTGTGGTTCAATACCGAACACAAAGCAAGTCAACCCTGTATGTTTGGCAGTTGATTGATAATGTGACTACATCATTAACTCAACTAATCTTGGTTTCCCAATGTGGTGGGAATTTGATGAGGAAGAATCCACATGGCACACCTGCTTAATGTATTCCCATCATCGCTTTGTACAAAATGCTCTGACAAGCAACAGTTGAGCATGGAGTTTTCCCTGGGGTGTGCTCTGATTTTAGGAATGGCTTACAGGTGAACCCAGATTTTGATGAGTCTTTATTTGCAGACTCCCTGTTTCTGAAAAATTAGGTGCCTAATTCTTTTAATGATTGAACAATAAATACAACAGGTGATCACCCGTGTTACGCCGCCAACACGTAGGTAGTAGGGCATTGGGATGGACCAGAGTGACCATCTGGACACTAAACACAACTCCAGGCATGGGAGAAAGTCAGTGTAGGAGGGGACGAGGGGCTTTCGTACCGACACTAGTGAGGGTGAAATATGGTGTGAGGCAAGCTCCAAGTGGCGACCGGTAAGTTTAGGAGGGAGGGGGGCAGACAGGCCACACACGCACGCACACACACACATACACACTCACAGCCATAGCCATGCATTCACATGCGCGCACACAAACACATCCATTCACAACACTCATAACCAAACTTTCAAACATACATGCAGGCACCACCAAACATTAATTTAAAAAAACACACACTTACCTGCAGCTCTACCTCGGCGTCCCAGGAGGCTTGGCACTGCTGCTTTCCCTCATTGGCTGACCTAGGGTCAACCAATGAGGTAAGACAGCAGTCCCAACGTCATCACAGAGTGGGATGGGGTCAGTTAGACTGCTGACCCCACCCCACTCTGTGATAAAGTGTCACTGATTGACTCTCGAGCCTGGGCGCTTCAGGGCTTAAAACTGAAGCGCCCAGGTGCGAGGCAATCCGTGACGCTACCCCTCGTCACTGATGGGAGGGCCTCAGGGACCTTTGCTGAGCTGAGGAGGTCACGCCCACAGGAGCTGTGACTTCCTCAGCCTAGCAAAGTTCAGCTCAGGCAGCCAGGAGCCTGCGCATTTAGCACATGTCTGGCTCCTGGCTGCCTTACCTGAAAATGAGCAGTGTCTGTCAGGCTGACCTTTGTTCAGCCTGACAGACACTGTTCATGAGGGGCAAAAAATGGGGGGCGTGGCCCCTCAGCCCCAATGGACCGGCCGCGGCTGCAAGCTGCACCAGAAGTAGATGTACTAGCAATATGGATGCTTATTTTATAAAGAAGCATTGCATAAGGAGCTGTAGTCCGAGGCATTCATTCATGCACCATTCCTGTGACGGACCAGTTCTAGTTCAAGGACATCACACTTTCTTCAAGGAGGAGGGGCTATCTACATATTTTCTTAATAATTCTTGTTTTGACTCTTAGCCTCCCTCCCCATGGTGTTATTAGGTCGTCCGTCAGCATTAAAAGTGCACTTAACATGATCACTGAGGGGTTACATAGAAGGGAATTCTTCCTTCTTAGTAACACCTAAGCAATGCATACGAGAAAAATTGCAACCTCAGTTGTCCCGGGTTCTGCTGAATGGTGATGATGTTTTTGCAATCTGTAAGGATTGGCTAAGCACGGTTGATACACAATCAGTCTAGAGAAGAAAAATGTCTCCTTGTAAATCGAGCTGGGAGACTACCAAAGAAATTATACAAAGACTCTTCTCGAGCTATAAGTACATAGAGACATGATATGCACACTAATATAAGTAAGCCAAGTAATTGGAAATCAACACACCCAGGTGTAAACAAGCAGGGGGATGTTTTACTAATGGAGCCTTCATTTGGAAACAATATAAATATGTATGAAGGAGCTATTGCAGGCGTAGCTGGCACAGGTAAGGGCGGTGGGGCAGGGCGGGGTGGGGGGGTAAGTCAACAGACGACTGGACGGGTAAAATTAAATTAAAAAAAATAAAACCACTTACTTTGCGCTCGCCGCATCGCCGACTTGACCCCTCCCCACCCCACCGCTCTTACCTGTGCCGGCTGCGCCTGAGCTGTTGATGTAGTGGCCTGTGAGAATTCCTCTTGTAAAACTTGGTCTTCTCTGCCTCGTTGTAGGAGTAGCTGTTAAAAGGAAAAGCCCAGGCAAGAAGTAAATCTAAATATTTTTTTCCATATTCCTGATAAAATGGATGGGAAATTTCAAGTGGCCCTTAACAGTTCTGAAATTGTTTAGCTGTTTAGGAGTGTTAACAGCCCTTAGATCTTTTGACATTCAACTTTTTTAAACAGATCCTAAATAATACTCTGATAGTTGCACTTGTTTGCACTCCCTGTCCGTAACACCAACATCTCTTCAACAGTTGAGTCCTTTAACAGCTGGATCATGCATTCTCTTGATGTTATTGCATCTCTTAAGCCACATATGGCCACTTGCAGGCTCCCGTCCGCCCACTGGCACACTGATATAAAGAATTTAAGTATCTTTGCAAGAGACTGGAGTACACTTGAAGACCTGAAGGAGCACTTATAAAGCCCCATTGAAAAATAATCACTGGCAAATACAACAAATGTGATGCAGCTTTCTGATGAATTGTATACACAAAGGCCCAAACTCCTCTTTGGAATTTTTTTTATATAATCAAAGACTTCTCTCTACCTACTGTGTGAACTTAAGCTATCATAAATTCTCCAGATCTCTTTTCTAGTCTCTCAGAATTCTTTTTATGTAAAATTAATACAATCTACTCTAAGGGGCCTATTACGATAGCGGTCGGATGACCGCCGCCCGGCCAGCGGTGGCAACAGCCGGACCTGCGGCGGACATCCACCGCGATTGCAAGCCAGAAAACCGCCAGTCAGATTAGGATGGCGGTGGTGACCGCGGTGGTGGGAAATTCCGACCGCCGCTTTTCCGCCGGTTGCCATCCGCACTCCTGCCCTGCGGACGGAGAAGGACCGGGATAATGGTGGCGGTGCAGGGCAGGCTCCGCCGGCACGATTATGATGCCGGCGGTAGCCAGCCTTTCCTCAGCGGTCAGACCGCCATGGAAAGGCATGCAGTGATTGTCTTCCGGGGGCCCGTTGCGGGCCCCCAATGTTTTGTGGGGGGTGTGGGTGCACTGGGGGGTACCCATGGTCCCCCCCTACATGTCCCTGTACCAGGTGGCAGGCACTGTGCAGTGCCTTCCACGCAGTACAGGGAAATGCAGGACATGCTCATTTGGACATCGCTGCAGTGCTGCGGGCAGCAGCAACCGCCGCAATGTTAAGGCCCGCGATCTGACCGCCGCGGTCGGATTTCGAGCAAGGAACATCCTAATGCGACCGGCGGTTATGTCGCGGGCCTTGCGGGCGGTCTTTTCCCGTTACCATGGCAGTTGGGGAGGTTTTCCGACCGCCATCGTAATAGGCCCCTAAATTCGAGCCCCAGGCCCCCACTGACTCTCTTTCTTTCATAAATTAACCCTGGGCTGTAGCTTACAAAGCTTTGCTCCCCAAATATGCATCAATAGACCTTGAGGTCTTAACAGCAATCTATGTACTATCTATCAGCAGATAACCCGTGCCCCATTACATTTCTCTCTCTGCCCCAACATCATGGGCCCTGCCCTTACCACACTCTTTTTGCTGACCTCGGTTGAAGTGCCAAGAGCATGAAATAAAGTCATCCTCTGCCTAAAAAGCCCTCGGCAAACACAGAAGTCCTTGTAAACTACAGACTAATTTCTCTACTGCCTTTTCTGGAGAAAGTATGGTTATTGACACAGTCTTGCATACTATTCTCCTAATGTGCCTTCGTGAGTCGGGCAATTGTCTAGATGCCCTCAAATGCATCAAATTCTTTCTCTGTGAGAGGTCACAATCAGTTTTTTTCCTGCCTTTTCGTTCAAACTCGTCATATCCTATGGCTTTGAAACGATCTCTAATGCTGACAATACCCAGCTCATCAACTCCATCTCTGAAAATGTCACAGCTACTCAAGCTAACTTTAAGACCTGCATGCTCCAAGTTTCTGACTGAATGTGCACCAACTGCCTTAAGCTGAATGGCTACAAAACTAAGACGATTTTGTTCAACAAAACTACATCATTGGGTACAAGGCTGTTGGCACTCTTGGGAAAACCCCACAGCCCATCAATTCTGCTAGAAACCCAAGTATAGTCCTAGACATTTATCTGTCCAAAGCTGGCCAAATTACATCAATTTCTGCATCTTGCTTTGTGAAGCATTTTCAAATGCCAAAGTATGCACATGGATTCCCATTGAGTGACGCAAAACTGTAACTCAGCGCTTGTCACTGTATGTAGGCATTCCTGCTTACTTGACTAAAGACTCAGAACTGTTCAAAATGTGGTTGCATGGCTACTTCTGAATCTCCCCGTACGACCCTCTGTATCTTCCCATATCAAAGCCCTCCACTGGCTCCCAGTTTGGAAAAGGGCCCGATTTAAACTTCTTTGACGTGCTCACAGGGCACTTCACAACACTGGCCCATGGTATCTATCTATTAGGATCTATTTTCCGCACCCTACTTGCATCATCCAATCAGCACCTGGCCACTGTCCCTTGTACATGTCTCTCCAGATCTGGAGGATCAACCTACCCTTGATCTGCATATGACTAGCTCCTTCTCATTTCAAAAAGCAGCTCAAAACAGGGCTATATCAACCCTGCTTACTTTAGGTTGCTGTCAAGCTTCCATTCCCTTGCATTAGGATACCTTTTTTAGGGTGAGTGACCATTCTACAAATCCAGTTAACATAACATACATGCTCCAGGGTGCTCAGGGGTGAAATGACACAAGTGTGAAATTTAAATACCGGTGTTGTCCTTTATTAGTCATAGAGAACATGGGTGTCATTCCTTTCAAATTGACTGACATGCATTATGATTCATGTAACATGAGCAAATTGATCAGGGAGATACGAATTACTTGGAGGCTAATCCTGGGAAATCCTTTGAGGGTTTAAATTTAAAGTATTGCAAACCAGATGAAACTTCCTATAACTCCCATTTATCATATCTTTGCTTTACTCTGGGTCACCTTACCACTAGCTATTTGTATGATAGAAAACGAGTTATACTTCCGGAAAGCAATCAAAACCTGGCTCTTTAAATCGCTTAATCCTTGAGGGGCTTGGTCCGCTCGGTTGGGATGCTGCCTCCTACTCAGCACTGGGATGCCTTTGGGTCGCCATGCGCTCTATAGATGATGTAAATTGAAATAGAAATATTAGCCGGCTAAAAAAGAAAGAGATGAAAGTGTGGCTAGGCTTGAAAATTGAGATATGTTGACTATCCCTATCTTCCAAATGGCGGCAGAGAATTTAAAGGACGTGGATGCTGTTTTGTGATTTCTAACCTACAGTCCATACTCTGCTTGGCCCTTGCAGTAGTCTGTATCCTCTGATACTAATCACCCTTTGTCAGGCTTTTTTAGATCTTGCTCTTAAAGGCAAATATATTGCCGCTCAATGGTTAGACTGTCCTGGTTGGATTATACCTGGTGTAAATAGATCCAAAGTTTACTCCTCATTGACAGTCTTGATGAATGGGGAAGTTTAAATTTACATGTCTCCATTTGAGGGTACTGCAAGCAAATAAGATGTCCCAAAGTCGTCCTTCTGGGGGTTTGGCAATTGTTTTAAGTAAAACCTTTAATAATGTTATCATTAGAGCAATCAGCTATAAGCTTTACGCACCTTATTCCCAGGTCTCACTGGATACCTTTTTTATAGAGAATATTATTTATTACCACCATATTTGACAACTTTAAGGAAACATAAGCTTCTGAATTTGGTATCTGAGTGTTTATCCTGTCTCTCTGGTAATTAACTAGGTTTGGTGTTTTGCACTTCAATGTCAATCTAATTGTCAGTCTCTTAGTCTACTATATTGTAAATGCTTACATAAGAGCTTTGAGGGTCACATATCAAATTCATTTCAAAATATTGCTTCAGGATATGGTGTGTGAAAGTCAGGAATTTGCTAATAAAATTATGGATCTTTTCCAGTAGCTTTCCCATGACAAATGCATTTCACTATTCTAAAGGATCAATGGTATTTGATGTCATCTTTGTAAGAAAATATGTAATGAATGTTGAAATTATCCCTACTGATAAAAGCAATATTCACCTGCAGAAAATAACCATGATTCACCCCACTGACTTTCATCACCTTCTTTGGTTACATATTTTTGTATTGTGAGAGTAGTACACATTCTGAAAGGACTGAAGGGGCAGAGGGAACTTGCAGACTTTTTGAGGAATGCTCAATCTTGTGAGCTACAAACCTTTTGGTGGATGACTGCCAATGGGGATTTTTGGCGCAAAGAACCCCTTTCCAAATATATCTGAGCAGACATGGATGGATTATGTCTAAAATGTGTTTGCACCCATGCACAGTCTGCCTTAAATTACGTACAAGGGTGTGGTTCTAGAGGATCTATTATATTCTCTGAAATTAGAAAAATATTTTATTGGACTTAAAGATGAATGTGCTCTTGGTCCTGATGGTGTTTCAGATCAGATTGTAAAATTTAATCTGGACTAGTGGGATACATTTTTGTTACAGTGTTCCATATTTTCAAACAACATCGCTCACTTCCAATGATTTGACTTGTAGCCAAGGTTGCCCAAATTTGCAAAAAAAAAATGGCAGTCATGATATGCCGTGGCTGTTCCAGTTAATTTCATTCTCAAGCAGCATTGGAAAGGTCTTTGCTAAACTGAGTCTGCATCACCTTCCACTGGCTGAACAAAACTGGCAACAGTACAGGTAGGATTCAGAAAGAGTTATTTAATTCATGAGCAGGTGTTTTTTTTATGGCCCAGTTGACAGACAAATATTGTAGAGTCCTATGATGGAGGCTGTTTGTTGATCTGTTAATCGCTTTTGACAGAGTCCCAATATGCTTGCTTTGGTAAAAATGACATGCCTCTAGATTCCTTGGGGGCTCCCCAGTTCTAATAAAATGCTGCATTCAAACACGAGTCTAACAATGAGGCTGGTTTAGGACACCTCTTTGGATATATTCTTATAATAAGACATCTCTGAAGCCATTCTGCACGAATGCACCCTTGCTCCAGGTATGTTTAGCATGTGCATGAGCGATTATTGTCCATGTGTTTTAATCAGATGGAGGTTCTTCCCTCAACAGTGGGAGCTTTAGGTGCTAACCCATTCATGTATGTTGATGATGGGTTTTTATGTTATGGAATATACTTAATGAGGAGTCAACTTATAGTAAACATCAAGAAAATGGAGATCCACGCAAAATAGATGTGCAATGATCCCCAGCTGGAAAGAGTTATTTTGTTCAAATAATTAGGCTACATTTGTGTGAGGCTGGGTCTTGGGATTTCGCTTTCTCAGTGGGTATCGCCAATGAAAGGTCAGATATTGAATCTGGAGGGGGTTCTGTGGGCCACAGTATGAAAGCCTGCATTGGTAAGGTGGTCTTGCAGTGTGCATTTGCCACTGAATTTTGGGGAGGTAAACCATGTCAGATGATTGAGCATTCAGAAGGGAGTCCCACAGCTGGTCGTCAGGAAGTCTATTAAAGATTTATGACAGGTTGGTGGAAATGCTATTGCAGTATAAGAATTTGTTTGGTAGAACAAGGTTGCTTTTTAAATGATGGGTAATTTGTTGTCATTCATAAACTTACTCAATTCAATTCAGTAAATTTTTTATTCATGATGTGGTACTCAAAAGAGGTCCACATAAAACAAGATGATATAACAAATGACATTAATCACATTAATATACATTTATAAACCATTGAAAAAATGGAAAAAAGTTGTAATCAAATAACCATATTTTTAGGAAAAAAGAGAAAGTGTTGTGTTGCCGCTACTGTACTAATATTATTCTTTAAAAACATTGGCCTTAGGATGTAACAACACGGAAGGATCAGTATGGGGCAGGCAAATAAAGCATGATTACAATTCTGAGTACCCATATTGCACAGATTACACTCTTTCTCTTTGTTTCTGGAGTTAGATTAGTTAGCTTTTAACACATTTAAAGGCAGCAATTGTATACATAATAATGTCCAAAAACGACGAAGGCCATGCTCGACATTCCAAGAGAAATACTGCTGGGCTTCCTGTAACTAACAGGAGCAAAAGCGGCTGACATAAGTTAAATGTGGTGGGGCGGGGTTGGCAGCGCGGAGGGGGAGGACGTGGGGGTGGGGAGAGGGGGCAGCGCAAGGGGGCTAAAATATATATATTTTTAAATGAAACGTACCTGCCGATCTTCCGCTCGCTGCGCTGCTCCCCGGGCTTCTCCTTTTGGCACAGGCTGAAGCTCCCAGCGTCCCCTGCGGCCAATCCCGATGCGGATCTCACCATGAGAGCAACGTAGGGATTGGGCAGAGTGCACTGGTTTTGCGCTCCATTGGGAGCTTAGAGCCTGTGCCTGCTGATCTCTCCACCTAGCAATACAGCTGGGTTGGAGAGATGTCAGTGCGCATGAGGATTTGGCCGGCCTGAGAAGGCCAGCCAAACCCTCATGCGCACTGACAGCAGGGCCCACCACTCCTCCTCCCCTGCTGCAATGCTGTGGCCCACCCCCCAAGACTCAGCCACAGAGCAAAAAATAAAATGATCTGCATTAAGATAATTTTATATTTTGTTTGCCTCTGCGGGCAGTGGGGCGATGCTCCTCAGCCACAGAGGAGGAGCCGCCCCTGAACAGGAGGAGGTCACTACCTCACACTTTTTCTTTGATTCGCAATATTTTACATCCAACCATTGACTAATAAGACTGGACGAATGTTTTAGAAAGCTTTTAAGTTGAATATGAGAAAAAGAGGCCAGTTAAGCCAAATAGGTTTAACGCATAATCAAGATCCCTGGAAAATGTATATTTTCCTAGTTCTGAGCCAAACATTTCTGAGCTCATAAAGCCCCTCAATGAATCCTCTTTGCTCTTCATAAGCTGAAAACCCAACCGAACCGCACGAGCCAATACTTGCACATAACAACTTGTTAAGCCAAATTCTAGTCTTAAAGCAGGAACGTGAACAGACTAATTAAAATGACACAATTTGCCCTTCCATTTTCTCTGAGAAATCCCACTTCCACAAATTGATTGATTCGAAGGCATATCAAAGTGTCGGGGGAACTTTGCCTTATATACAGATTGCAAGTGCCGGAATTGTCTCCAACCCATAGCATTTTTAAAGGCTCTTAGCCCATTGGCATGCGATGAGGCCTTGGATGAACAGTAGTTGGTGTAATCCTTTTCGTTCATACTGCCTGTCATAATTTTCCCCAAATGGGGATTTGATTTTACTACCTCCAGTTTCTCTGAACCCAAAACCCAGACATAATTACAGGTCTTCATACATTTTCTACCTTTAAAAATCAGTACCTTTCTTTTTGATACATTAATTTTCATGAAATGAAGAGTAACAAACTGCTGTAAAGAGGCCAACCTATTGTTCAAACCTTTGGGAGTTAAATCTAGAATATCAACATCATCCACATACATCAGGCATGAAAAAGGGTGGCCACCAATACTAGGGGCATCCCGCTTACTGTTTGCTAAACTATCACGGTGGGACTGAAGCATAAAGTGAAAAAAACAAGTGAAGCCAACAAGCAACCCTGTTTCAATCCATTTTTAGTTGGAATTATGGAGGACAGACCCGAATCCCCACCCAGTAGCACCTGACACTAAGTGGAAGAATGGAGAGCAATAACTAATGTAGGAGGCGTTTCAGGCATACCTAGCTTCATCAATTTTTTCCATAGTGTTCAACGATCCACCCTATCGACAGCTGTGGAGAAGTCTATGAATGCAGCATATACATTCGACCTACGAATAAAAACTTACTTTTTTACTATAAGCATCAGCATGAGAATATTATCAAGCGTACAATGGGGGATATTCTCAAGAACGTGTAATAATTATCGCAAAATTAGCTTAACGCAACTTTGCACATCGCAGTCCATCGCGGGAAAATAACGCAGTGTTAACATTGTATTTTCAACACAGCGGCACCATGCGATAGTCTCACGACAACGTGCCAAATGACCGCGTTAAAATTAACGCGACGCCGAAAAAACGCGAAACACGAACGCGAAAAAAGTTGCGATGTGGCCAACCGCGATAAAAAAATCAGCGATAACCAGCTACAGGCCTGCAATTCCCACACGTCATGTGGGAAAATGCACTACAAAAGCCCCGAAAAACCCAAACAAAATAATTAAAACAGCGTAGCACCATGGAGGAAGCCAGAGCAAAGTACAGAGGACGACCAGAACCCCACAAGCCCCCAGGAGGACCAGCTTGGGACCTCGGGGTCACGGAAGGGCAAGGAGAAGAAGACGAGGAAGACGAGGTTCAGTCCACAGGAAAACAGGATCATCATCACGGAGGTGACAGAACACCACCAACAACTGTACGTCACTTCCAGCGTGTCATTGGCAAATAAAAATGCAATTTGGCAGTGCATCCTGGACAAGGTGAATGCAGTCGGAGTGAGGAGGAGGACAATTGGAGAGGTCAAGAGGCGCTGGAATGATGCGAAGCGCAAAACCAAGAAGAAACTCGCTGACAACCATCAGGCAGCAATGCAGACTGGAGGTGGCAGTCCAGCGGAACACCCAGAGCTGGATGAGATGGAGGAAATGGTGGCCACAGTCATCAGTGGGGAGACGGTGGCAGGAGTTGGGGGTCCGGACACTGCTCGACATGACCTGACAGAACAGCACCAGGGTAAGTACCGAACAGGGACTGGGTGGACGGGGAGATGGGCACAATAGCACACATGCACAATTAAGTAGAGCACACTGCACACCCACAATGACTCTGGATCATGTCCCTGATCCCCTTGGCACACTGCAGCACACATACAAACAGCAAGTAGGCCCCCGTCCACTATGGGCACAAAGGGGTTCCTCCCCACATAGCACCAATCTCACAACCAACCCATGCACACGTGTCTAAACCAGCAAAGCTGCGTGTCTGTGAGCCACACTGACAATGCAAGTGACACCGCATGACGAACAGCATGGCTGCAGTCCAATTATCATGACATGGTGCACGCCACGACACTGAGGTGGCTGAGTGTGGAACACATCCGTAAAGGAGCAGGTCACACTCTGACACATCCACGTGCACAAACAACCCCTGACGTCAACAACACATCTGCGGATAAACCATGCCCAAGAGTCCAAAATACGAACTCGAGCCAAAATTAGCCAAGTCTGCAACATCTCAGCACTGTAGAAGCACAGAAGACAAGTGAAGAACCGGAATAACCCACTCACTGGGTCTCGGCGGCGGGGGAATTGCCCAAGTCTTCCATACCCTTCATACGTAGTAAAAGGAGACACAGGAGCCTTCGTCTGCAGGAGGAACCCAGATTTATTCAAATAGCCCGGGCTATGGAACAGAGTCCCAAGCTCGTTAGAAACAAGACAGAGGAGGCTGCTGCTTTACTCCGCAGCTTACAAGCCTTTTATACTTTTTCATTCCAGTCTTTTGGCTGTTAGTCCATTGTTCAATCAGGGCAGTGTTTGCAGTTGATAACCAGATCCAGACGGTGTTTGTAGTTGGTGACCTGATCAAGGCTTGGTACTCAAAGTATTGTTCACTCAGCTTGATCAAAGCACGGTCATTCAGGTCATTGTTCGATCAGCTTGATCAAAGCTCGGTCATTCAAACCATTGTCCAATCATCCTGATCAAGGCCCAGCAGTCAGACCATTGTCCAGATAACCTGATCACGGTGTCAAGGATGTTTACCAGGCAGGGAGCAGGAGATGGGAAACAAATCATTTACACAGGGCGTGAGTGTCTCATGGTTTTCTGTCGAACTGCAAAGAACAGGGGGTTGGGTGTGCGACAGTTCCTGGGCAGAAATGCAGGCTGCAAGATGGTTTTTGTCGTGTTAGTTAGAATTTCCTCAGGCATCAGCAGAAATTACCAGGTGGGTCGTGTGGAAGTGTTTGACACGAAATGGCAATGAAAAACAATGGAGTCCCGGTACAAATGATGCCGATCAGAAGAACACTTTTCCTCAGACCCTCCTTTTGCCATTGAGTGGCAAATACTTTAAGAAATGTCAATGTTCATAAGGCCATCGGTTTCTTGTTGGAGCATCATCATCATATTGGTGTTGTGAATGTTGGAGGGTGGAGGCTGGATGGTCTGGACACACATTGTACAGAGCACTGGCAGGCACTGAAAGCACAAACAGCAGGAGACCAGGACAGTTATTCCCAAGGCAAGGAAGATGAGGACCTTCCACCCCCACTGGGAAAGGAGGCCCCAGATCCAGCCTGTGAGGGACCAGTTGCCTTCATCCAGATGAATTTCGGAAGAAAGGTGATGCAGACGTTGGATGGCATAGTACACTGAAGGTGCATTGTCTGGGATGTACACGCAGCAGCTGGAGCCGATCAATTTACACACACCACCACGATCAGCAAGGAGGACGTCTAGGACCATGCGGTTCTGCAGTGTTATTAAGGCGGTCCGCCTGTAGTTCTGCAGTGATGTTGGAGAAGGCACCAGCTGTTACTGTGATGGTGGCTTCAAGGACCCTGGTCAGTCCTCGTACAGCCCGACTGTTTGCCATGGGGCCCCAGAATGGAAGGAAACCTTTAAGGAAGTCCCCGGTTTCCTGGCCTGCTGTATCCTCGGCTGATATGGCGCCCCTACGTGAGCGACGCAGAGCGCCCTTCATCAACAGGTGGTAACTCCCATGGGTAGAATACGTTGGCGGAAGGAGGAAGGCCAGATAGCAGGTACCAGACCAGTTACGGGGAGCCAAGTGTAGGCGGCAGTGCCACAGATAAAATAGGTGTTGGGGGATGCCACCAGCTTCGGAGGAGATGTAGAGTTTAAAGATTTTGTGATATTACAAGTACTGGTACCAACTTTCTTAGTCCCTAGGCCATGGATGCAGACACGGCCTTGCACATTTATGACATTCACAGTGTCTCGTTCATCGGGCAGTATCCTTCTTGTGCGGAATCTGGAAAATGTTCGTCGAGTGGTTGAGTTGAATACTACCATCTCACCGAGTTCATCTGGTGATAGTAGCGATGTGGATGAGCTGGTCGGGCAAAAGGAGCATTGGCATGGCCAGATCTGTTCCGCCAGAAGTCATCCTGAAATGTTCCAAGGGCAGAATTGGCAGTACCATTGACAGTGTAGGCCTCCTGTATCAACATCCACCATGCAAGACAAGACCCAGAGATGGAAAAGGGGTAGGGAAAGAATGGGACAGGGTGTATCATGGAATGCGGCATCAGTCCGCAAACCCAGCAGTTGGAAATGTTCATGATCAGCTGATGATGATAAAACATTTGGATGAAGGTGTTATTGAAGAATTCTGCACGGCGGGGTAATTCGTGGGCTGGTAGCGTGTAATACTGGTGCTCTGCAGGAGTCGGGATAGGGGTTGGTGAGGTAACAGGATGGTAGATTAGTAACAGCCAACCAAGGATAGACAGGATGAGGGAGACAAAGAGCGTCACCACGGTGGCCATGAAGCATTTACTATGTCGGAGACTGACATATTGTTTCTGGATTCGAATGTTTTGGACGGCAGCCATTGTGCTAAGCCAGGGACCTCTAGTGGCTGTCTGTGATTGGTGGTTGCTTCACTGGGTGCAGGTGCCAAGAGCCCTATGGCGTACCTTAGTCTGACACACCAGCACTACTCTCGGCCGGGGAGATCACAGCTCTACAGCCTATAGGCACTTGGCGAAGTCAAAGGCAAGCCTTCCCTCGGGGGCGCAAGTTATATCGGTCGGAAGTAGGGTCAGTATGGTCGGGAAACAATTGTTCTGGACGTTGAGCAGAGTTAAGGGAGGGTTCCACCCTTCCTTTCAGTATGCTGTCACTCTCTGCTTCCGTAGATGTAAAATGCAGTCTGGCATCGCTGAATGGGACAAACGTCGGGACTGTTTCTGTTTCTGAGTCTCCTTGTCCTTCCCTCACCCACTGATCATAGGGGAGGGGCAGAGGCACACGCCTACAGTGGGACGAATGCACCCAATTCTTCCGACCTTCTACTTTCACGGCGGTGCGGGTGGCCAGCAACACCTGACGGGGCTGTGTCCAGCGGGGTTCAAGGCTCTTAGTCCGTTGAAAATTTCTCACCAAGACCCAATCTCCAGGTTGGATAACGTGTCCTGGGCCCTCGCTTTTGTCAGGTATGGCCTCATGCACCTGGTGATAAAGAGTACGAAAGGTATTAGTTAGACTGTACAGGTAATCAGTTAATACAGGGTATTCAACATCAGACAGTTTCTTAGGCCGCGGGACACCCCATACATTGGCAGGCCTCCCGAACACAATCTCATGGGGGATAGCCCTATCCTGGTGTGGGCTGTTGTTCTTGTAGACAATAGGGCCAAGGGCAGAGCATCAACCCAAGTGACACCTGTCTCGGCTACTATTTTGGCCATTTTAGTTTTTAGGATGCCATTGTACACCTCCACTAGACCTGCTGACTGGGGGTGGTTAGCTGCATGAAATTTTTGTTTTATACCCAATGCTGTACAGATATATTCCATAATTTGAGCCGTAAAGTGTGTCCCGTTGTCACTCCAGACCAAGCGGGGCAAACCGAATCGTGGGAGGTACTCTTTTAATAGCATTTTGGCGGTAGTGATAGCGGTGCAGTCTTTGACGGGGTAGGCCTCCACCCATCGGCTGAAGGTACAGACCACCACTAGGACATATTTTAAATTGTTACATCGGTCCATCTGGATGTAATCTATTTGGAGGACTTCAAAAGGGAAGGTAGGAGGAGAGAATCCTCCCTTAGGAGTAACTGTGCCTTTTCCTGGGTTATACATTAGGCAAATCATGCATGTTTTAACCAGCTTTTCAGCATATGTTGGTATCTTAGAGTTGTACCTTGTAGGTTCCAACAGTTTACATATCCCTTTTGCACTAATGTGAGCAGGACCATGGGCCATCGTAACTACTGGTAGCACATGACTGTCAGGTAACATCCATTGTCTTTCCATAGTCGTGCGGACCCAGCAACCATCAATTCCCTCCTTTGCTAATTGCTCCTTCCACACCCGTAGTTCCTCAGGAGTAGTATGGGACTGAATATCGATCACACTCTGTACTGTGTTTTCAACCATGCCCTCGTCTGCCACCCACCTAGCGGGACCTCCTACATACATTCCTTCCCTTTTTCTAAGAGCTGTTTGTCTGGCCGTCTGGTCAGCCAGGGCATTGCCTTTCCCAACATCATCTGTCACTTTCTTATGGGCCTTACATTTTATAATGGCCACCTTTTTGGGGAGTGTCAGGGAGTCTAACAATCGGTGAATTAGGGGGCCATGTTGAATCTTGGTCCCATGGGAAGTAAGGAAATTCCTTTCTTTCCATAACCTCCCAAAGTTGTGGGCCACCCCGAAGGAATATTGGCTGTCAGTATAAATATTTACCGTCATCCCTTTGCTTAACTCACAGAGTAAGGGCCACTAATTCTGCTGCTTGAGCAGAGCACTGCGGAATCTGAGCTGTTTCTACTACTTGTCCTAATGTCGTGAGGGCATAGGCGGCTGAGGTGTTACCATCTGGCCCTCTGAGACATGATCCGTCCACATATAGTGTACCTTCTGGTTCTGCTATCGGGGTATCCTGTAAGTCAACCCGTCCCTTCGTCTCATCCTCTGTCCTTAATATGCAGTCATGTGGGTCTAAGCGGGCATCCTGAGTATCCAGTGGGAGTAATGTTGCGGGGTTCAGTACAGTGCATCTCTTGATGTTAATGTGGCTGGAAAAGAGTGTCAGTTCATATCCTGTGAGTCGTGCGCTAGTGAGGTACTGTGTCTTGGTGTTATTAAGGAGGGTATCTACAGAATGGGGGACCATCAGAGTCAGGGGAGTTCATGATGATCCCCGCACTCTGACGGACCATGAGGGCGGCCGCAGCGGTCGCCCGTAGGCATCCTGGGAGAGCCCTTGCAACAGGATCTAAGGTGGCTGAAAAATAGGCACATGGCCGATGGTGACCTCCGAACATCTGGGTCAAGACAGCGCATGCACAGCCGTCTGTCTCATGTACAAAAAGAAAAAATTGCTTGCTATAATCAGGAGTACCGAGGACTGGAGCAGTACACAGAGCCCTCTTTAAATCTTGGAAGGCCTGCGCATGCTCTCTAGTCCATGGAAAGGAACTGTCTGATATGTCTTTAGTGGTGAGGGCAAGAAGAGGTTTGACCATGGCCGAAAAGTTGGAAATCCACTGTCTACAGTATGAGGTTAGGCCTATGAAGGCTCGCACCTGCTTTTGTGTTCGTGGGGCCGTCATAGCATTGATAATGGCTACACGATCATCGGTGAGCTGCCTTCCCTCCTTCGAGAGGAGATGACCTAAATAGGTCACCTTCTCTTGACAAAACTGAAGCTTTTTAAAGAGACTTTGTGATTATGGAGGGCAAGGTGGCGTAACAAACAGAGAGTAGCTTCTTTACATGATGGGGCAGAATTTGCAGCAATGAGGAGGTCATCTACATATTGTAATAGTGTGGAGTTATCAGGGAGTTCCAAGGAATCTAGTTGACTTTTGAGGGCTTGACTATAGATACTGGGGCTCTCGGTGAAACCTTGAGGGGCGCGGCAGAATCTAAAGCTTCGCCCACCAAGGGAGAAACCAAAAAATGTCTGCTGTCAGGATGTATAGGAATGCTGAAAAAGCATTCTTCAGGTCTATGACAGAAAAGTGCGTTGCGTCAGAAGGGACCATCGTTAAGAGGGCTGTAATGTCGGGGACAACAGGATATTGGGAGATTGTTATTTTGTTAAGGGCTCTCAGGTCAATCACGAATCTGTATATTTTAGGGGAGAGAGCATCTCCATTGGTCTTTTTAAGAACGGGAATAATGGGACTGTTACAGATATTGCCACGTGTTTCCTCCACTATGCCCTTGTCCATTAATTCAGATATTATTGTTAAAAGGGCCATTTCTCCTTCCGCGGGTAGTCGATACTGCCGGAGGCGGGGGAGAAGTGCACCTGGCTCGATGCGTACCACATGAGGGGATATGTTGAGACACCCTACATCAGTGTCTGATGATGCCCAGAGGAGGAAGGTAAAAACTGCAATTCTGGTGGGAGGGGACCAGACAGATACATATAGGAAGCTGCGGTGGGAGAAATTGTTAGGGATACACCTTGGGGACTACATGATATGGTCGCATACAGAGCTTTCAGTAAATCCATGCCTAACAAGTTTTCACTGCAACCTGTAGTAAGGACCAAGGGAGCGTCAACATGTGCAGGGCCAATATCGAGAGGGAGGGGTTCAGAGACAGGGCTCGTCACAGGTGTTCCTGCAAAACCCACGGAGACATTTATTTTGCCAGAAAGGGGTGCCTCCGGGACTGACAGACGTGCAATAGAAGACCTGGTGGCCCCAGTATCCAAAAGAAAATTCTGATCGTTTCCCACAACTGACATTTGAACATACGGGCCCTTTTGATCCACTGGAATTTGCACTCTGGTAATACCCCTTTCCTGGCTGTCCTATGCTTGGTAGGACCCTATCTCATCAACTTCGTCATAATCATCATTGTAATAAGTGCGTGTTGCTTCGTACCCATCAAACCTATTGGCCGGGCGCGGCCGGACGGGAACGTGATCCCTGGGCCTACGTTCTTTATCCTGTGGATGGGGAGGGCCATGGTCCCTAGTCGGCCTTCCCTCCCTGGGAGCGCGAGGCCGAGTCTTCCCTGTTCGGATGTTTTCAGCTAACACGGGACACTCGTCTATCCAATGGCCGTACCCCTTACAATAAGCACACTGATCTGTTTGGAGGGCTCCCGTATGTTGAGGGCTGGAGGGGGTAGACTGGCGAGCCCTCGGAGGGTGTTGGGGTTGAGGTCTGAAATTCCCGCGGGCATCGGGACCTCTGGGAGGGTAAGCCTGCTGCAGAAGTGCCTTAGTCTTCAGATCCCTAACCTTCTTACTTTCCTTGTCTCTATCTTCATTCTCCCTATTCTCATGATATTGTGCCATAGCCAAGATACCAGTCATAGTTTGGGCAGACCACGTACTTTCAACTTTCTTAAGCCTGGTGGAAATCTCAGGAAGCAAGTTGCTGACGAACTTATCGACAAACACTGGGCCAGAACCTGGGGTCCGGGGATCCAAACCACTATGTCCCTTGTATTCTGTCTCAAAACGGGTAAAGAAGTCAGCCACATTCTCATCTTTTCGCTGCCTACAGGCGTTTATTTTATCCCAGTTAATGACAGTTTCCGGCAAAAGTGTTTTCATAAACGTTATTATTTTACCGGGCAAAGTCAGGATGGCAGCTTCTGGTTTAGTCCCTCCTACCCTTGCTTCTTCCATAGCCTCTAGGTCAGCCCATTTACCTCCCAACGCCACTTCATGATCAGTATGTCGAATCTTGTCCCAAATTTCAGTGGGGACAACCGTACCAAAAAGTAAGTCTATATCCTCAAGAACGAGAGTACCTGCAGATATAATCTGACCTAATTCTCTGTAAAAGGCAGCCGGATTCTTCCGGGGATCTGGTAATTGTTCTTTTAACTGCATTACTTCTGACCTTTTCCAAGGAACATGAACCCAAAGCCTGCGCCAGTGTGCCTCAACAGCCCCTCGGCCATTATTTTGGGCATTGGTAAGTGCGTTAACAAAGACAGGGGCCGCCTCTCTCATTGGCATAGCTGTCTCTAGAGGGGTGTTGGAAAAAGCGGTCATATCACGGTAAGCCATTAAAGCAGACACAGCACCAAACATCCCCTCTCCCTGAACATCGCCTCTTCTTATTTGTGACCTAAGGTCCATTAATCCAGTGGGTATCTGCATAAGCGCATTCTCAAATTTTTGCATGACCAGCGTACACATGTATTCAGCCCAGGTGGTCTGTTCCATAATCGTCCACTGGGAAAAGGTGGACCATATGTCTTTAAAGGCATAAATATTCCCGTTCTTTATCCAACATTCACACTGTTGCTTCTGTAGGTCATTTTCTCGAAGGGACGAAAAGCTGACTGCAGAGCGCAAGGAGGCCAGTCGGGGGAATTGAACATTTTATATAAATCCTGCTTAACTGTAGACCACGGGGAAGTAGGAAAAGGGCGGGTAGGGGTAAAGCCGCAGGGGTTGGGCGGATGGAGACTTGTTGTCATTCCCGCAGTGAGGACAGGGTTAGCGGGCGTGGTCGGTGTCATAGGAAAAATCGGGAGGGTTGGTGTGACAGGAAGAACAGTAGGAGGGGCAGTGGGGGCAGGAGTGGGCGGTGGCGGGGGACATGTGGGGTGTGAGGCGTCAGGGCAGGGTACATTGGGGCATATGCAGGAGGGCTTTCTAGCATGGTATCAAGCAAGGAATCACCTTCTTCTCCCCCATCCATATGGCCCTTTCTTTTCTCCTCACGAGCTGGATAGCATTTTTTTACCCGGGCCCCATGCTCCCTGTTGGCTATTTCTACCGATTTTGTCATTTGATTTTGTAAATTTACTCTGGCGTGGTCGGCCATTGACATGCGTTCCTGTTTTCTTTCTTGAGCCTTCTGCTTTCTAGCTCTCTGCTCTATCTTTTTCCTCCAAAATCGGACAGATTCAAACATAGACGGGCGCGTTTTTCTTTTCATTAATTGTTCCTCTAAGTTGGTGAGAACTTGGGAATTAAAGGAGCCGAAAAGTGGCCACTGTAATTCCGCGTTACTTTGTTTTGTATATTTTACCCAGAATGAGGAAAACATTATGGCAGAAGGGCCATGTTTAACATACATCGTATGGCCAGGGGTCCCTTCTGGAGGAAGCGGACAAGCCGCCTCCAGCTGGGAGTCCTGCGTACACATACAACAACATAATTTCTTGAACTTACTACTGACTGGCATGCTTGTAAATAGGTAACAGACACCGGCGGGTTTTAAAATTCACCTCGCCTGCTTGGCTTTTGCAAAGGTCAATAACAGCAGAATCATACAGACTTGGTGGGTGATCAGTCCACCCTTACCTTACAGGGGTAGTTCTCTTCTGCAGACGTAGGGCTGTGTCCTGCTCCAGAAATTATTTGCTAGGGGACTCCAGCAAGGACGTGGTCATGTGGCCCAGACCGGGTGGGGAGGAACAGCGGGCGAGTCGTTCGGCTTACCGGATTGCAAGAATCCCTCGGGTAGGGCGCCTCCGTCGGAGTCTCTCCGTGCACCTCCTCACATCCACCGGGCCTGACCTTCGTACTCGTGGAGTCCCTATTCGGGCGCCATTTGAAGAACCGGAATAACCCACTCACTGGGTCTCGGCGGCGGGGTAATTGCCCAAGTCTTCCATACCCTTCATACGTAGTAAAAGGAGACACAGGAGCCTTCGTCTGCAGGAGGAACCCAGATTTATTCAAATAGCCCGGGCTATGGAACAGAGTCCCAAGCTCGTTAGAAACAAGACAGAGGAGGCTGCTGCTTTACTCCGCAGCTTACAAGCCTTTTATACTTTTTCATTTCAGTCTTTTGGCTGTTAGTCCATTGTTCAATCAGGGCAGTGTTTGCAGTTGATAACCAGATCCAGACGGTGTTTGTAGTTGGTGACCTGATCAAGGCGTGGTACTCAAAGTATTGTTCACTCAGCTTGATCAAAGCACGGTCATTCAGGTCATTGTTCGATCAGCTTGATCAAAGCTCGGTCATTCAAACCATTGTCCAATCATCCTGATCAAGGCCCAGCAGTCAGACCATTGTCCAGATAACCTGATCACGGTGTCAAGGATGTTTACCAGGCAGGGAGCAGGAGATGGGAAACAAATCATTTACACAGGGCGTGAGTGTCTCATGGTTTTCTGTCGAACTGCAAAGAACAGGGGGTTGGGTGTGCGACAGTTCCTGGGCAGAAATGCAGGCTGCAAGATGGTTTTGTCGTGTTAGTTAGAATTTCCTCAGGCATCAGCAGAAATTACCAGGTGGGTCGTGTGGAAGTGTTTGACACGAAATGGCAATGAAAAACAATGGAGTCCCGGTACAAATGATGCCGATCAGAAGAACACTTTTCCTCACAAGGCACACCGCCTCAAATGGATAAGGGGCAGCAAAATCACAGCTGCAGGGGCGACTCTCCCACAATGCAGCACACACACAAGGCAATAACAGCACATCAACATTGACGACAATGTGGTACGAAGTGCAACACTTTCACTACAGAACAGAGGACACAACTGGTTCCGCTTGTGCGTAGAAACTGGCCAAACACATCTGGCATAGCAGGAAACTGTGAGATGATAATGTACGTGTACAACCTCACATCCATGATGTAGTTCAAATGTCCACTGTCCCGCATCAAATAGTCAGCTCCTCCCAAACAGTCACAATGTACATTGTCATGCAGTCTGTATGTAAACTCGAACAATGCGTCAACATACATGTCAACACAATGTTAAAATGCATCTCCCCTTCACATTGCAGAGGGACAATCAACACCTCCTGCAGAGCAGACCAGACAACTCATCAGTGATGATGAAGAGGACCTCCACACCTTCGACACCGACGCCCTACAACAGCTCATGGACAGCTACAGCAACCCACCTCCAGGAGCAGGTGCATCGAGGAGACCCCACGCCCTGCACAGACCACACAGCAGGAAGCACCCACCACCACTGCTGGCTCCCAGCACCTCCCCGAAGAACACATCGCATTCCAAGGCCATGTGTTAGACTGCCAGAAGGAGGTGGCTGAACAGGTGCGGGTGGGGTTCGACCTCATGGCAGCCAAACTAGATGATATATGTGGGTGTCTAAGTCCCATCAGGGACCACTTACACTCCCTAACGGACACCCACAGTTCGCTCCATGATGTCCAACAATCCATGCACGACATCGCTGGAGTCATGACTCTGAGAGGAGAACAACTGCCTAGTCAGAGTGGCCTCAGCGATGTCAGCCAAGAGTTGGCACAGATGCTGAGGATAATGGAGAACATGGAGCGGATGCATGCGGAAAGAATGGCTGCCACGGATGCACACCAGCGAAAAGTTGTTGGGATCTTCCATGCCCTGCAGATCCTCATCATCGCATTGCTGCCACTAAGGCAGTTGCTGATGAATGCTGCTGGTACTTCTACAAACACATCTCCGGCCCCTGATGTGTCAGTGGCACACAGTGCTGCAGACCAAACATCAGCACCCACATGTCAGACAGATGACATAGAGGACGAAGATGCGGGTGATTCCACCTTTGTGGTAAGAAGGAGCCAGTAGCATTCTTCTCCGCCATATGCCCTGTTTCAGCTTGGTTCTGCCCTCTGCATCATTCCCTGTAACAACACCTCCCACTGTCCCCCGAAACACTCTGCGACACTCACCTTGGACCTCGACATGGACTGCCATATTTTGTTTGCTTACCAATGACACAGCAATCAGACTGCGGACTGTACTCTTCCTCCTCCGATGTACTTGTTAATGCCTAAATGACTCTGGCTGGCCCTCCACTGGGCTACATTGTAATGTGGGGTGTGCATGGCCATGTACTGCTCCAGCTCCGACACTCCACCGAATGTGAATAAATCATTCAAATTCACACAGATGTGTCATGTCCATAATCGATCAAGTATGAAAGTATGGATGAATGTAAGGACATTGATTGCCCAAAAAGGTACACCCTGGGAAATGAAAGCAATGCGCATGTGTGACCGTGACACACATAGGAAGTGAGATGACTGGGAATGTGTGCACTAGCTGTGGCCTCATTGCTCTGAAACAACAATTGCGCAATTTCTCAGCTTTGCCCCACGCAATGTTAGAAATAGGGCTGGGTATGAGATGTCAAAGTCGTTGGCAGGCCTAAAGTAGGGTCCCCCATCACATTTGACAACAGAACATCTCTTCGAATACCTACTCACACTCAACTGGGTGGACACAGCCTGTAGTGATGGATCACATTGATCCACATGGCAGGAATATGGACACCATACTCACATTGCTGAAGACACGTAAGAGCACAGGTCTATCAGCAACTATCCCAACCACTATGTCCGGCTCACAGAGGTGGAGCTGGCAATAGGGACTCACCCCTAAGTGAAATGCGTCAGTCAAGTCCCTCCCTGTGTACGGACAATGCTCATTGAGGCACACGATTTGTCATTCTAATCAACACTCATCACAGCTGAACACTAGTGAAGTTGCGTAAACTTTATTAGCATGTGCGTGTCAGTACAGGCAAGACAAGGGCCACAACATGCAGAACAATGCATCAGACACTAACAGGCAGCATTCGGTCATGGTACAGTTCCACGTGACAGGCGTTGTGCATGCGCCCGGGATGTTCTGCCATTGCGTTGGTGGCTCTCGTAGAACCGGCACTCTTCTGACCTGCGGCAGTTATGTGGATGATATGCCACAGCTCGGAGCAATGAGTCGTATGTGTGTGCAATGTTTGGACGTACGGGTTGTTGTGTACGTAAGTGTCAAGGGCATTCCATGCAAGAGTACCTCGAGCAAGAACTTCTGTGTGTGGGGTGTGGATACGTTGGTCTTTCATTAGCGCTGTGCGTAGTGTGGGAGTCGTCATCATCTGCTATGGTATCTCTCTCAGGGGGTGCCTGCCGCATGCAAGACCAAGGTCGGAGGTGCAGATGTCCTTCTGCCTTATGTATTGACTACTGCTTGCATTCTGGAAATGTGATGTGGCTTTCGCGCTTCAATTGAGGCTAGGCCTTAGGCTTATGGTGCACCAATGGCGATACACACACAACAGTTGGCATGCATGAGCCAAGAGCCCGAGCGGCCTTGTGCTCCTTGTACAATCCCTTCGTGCACGGCCGCCCTCCGGGTGCATGCAACATTGCAACATTGTCGATTGCGGGCCGTGTGGTGCAGACACTGCAACAGAGACACACGCATCAGTTGGTTTCCTGTCCAGCCCAGAAATGAACCACGCCCAGAGCCCAGGGATAATAATTCACACCCCTACGCTGTACTTGCGTACGCCGGCCCAGTCCACCCCTCTTACGTATTAAGGGGGGGACGACAAAGCTACATGTCCAAGGTCTTACCCACTGCCTGTGGTGACATGGTTGCGTCCGCTGTACACAGCACAAGACTCAATCAGACAGGGTCCATGAGTTGTGGTGCACTGAGTTAGTGGCACCTGAAGAGCTGAGCAGGGTATCAAGCTGATGATAGCATCCAAGACAGGTGTGAGCAACTCTGGTAGTCTGGCTGTAAGACTCTTCCGACTCTGGCAGTTGTTGGTTGGAGGTGGTCCTGGCGGTGGTGGCGTGTGCATCCAGCGGTGTTGCGTCGTCCGGGCAGGTCAGGACTCGATTTGATGTGTGAGCCCTGGTGGACCGCAGTTGAGGCCGGAGGCAGCGGTCAGCGCAGGGCCACAGACACATGGTGTTGATGACCCCCAGGCCATCGACTCAGAGGCCATCCAATATTCAATCAGACAGGGTCCATGACTTGAGCTGCACAGAGTTAGTGGCCCTGGATGCAGTGCGGCCGGCACAGGCACACCGCCACAGGACGGTGACTTGCGGTGCACTGAGGTAGGGCCACGAGAGCTGAGCGGGTCCTCGTCGATGTCGAAGGTGAATGTCGCGGAGTGTTTCGGGGACAGTGGAAGGTGTTCTTCCAGGGCATGATGCAGAGGGCAGAAACAGGCAATATGGAGGAGATGAATGCTACAGACTCATGTTTCACACCAAGTCAGTACCAGCCACATGATGATGAAGACAACCCCCAGGCCATTGACTGAGATGCCACCAAAGTTCAACCAGAGAGTGTCCATGAATTTCGTGGCACAGAGTTAGTGGCACCAGAGCTGAAAGGGGATGCAGCCTGAGATGAGGCCTGTACAATGGTATAAACTCTGCCATAAATAAATCAAGACTCAGTTCCAAATGTGTGACCTACTTGACCGCAGTGTAGGCTGGAGGCAGTGGTCAGCAGGGGCCCACAGACACGTGTCGTTGGCTTGCGATGCACAGAGTTAGTGGCACCAGAGCAGTTGTTGGTACTGTTCGATCACCTCCATGACGATGATCCTTTTTTCCTCCGGACTGAACCACGTCTTCCTCTTACTCCTCTCCTTGCGTACAATGATATGCACTCGGCCATTGAATAATCAAGACTCAGTTCCAAATGTGTGACCTACTGGACTGCAGTGTAGGCCGGAGGCAGCGGTGGAGTACGTCAACAAGAAAAGAGTGCTGGGGGCCTGTGTCGCGGAGGCCGTGATGGTCTGAGGAGGCTGCCAAGGTCGCGGGCCTTGGGCTTGGTGCTTGCACCGGCACGTGGTGGGCCCTCTTTAACACATGCCGGTGTTGGCAGGTGGGCAGTGAGGCCTGGTTGCGCAGGGGCGGCCAAGACGGGTCTGGGGACCAGCGGCCTGGGGTGCAGCTAGCGCACAGGATCGCAGGCACCGCCGCTCACGGCGTCTGCCTCGTGGCGGGCTGAGAGGCGCCACCCTGGCAGACACTTTGGCCATTCCGGAAGAGAACCACGCCCGGCGCAACATGCTTTTTCTTCACACCCCTACGCTGGCCTGGCGTACGCCGGGCCAGCCCACTCCGCTCACGCTTACAGGGGGGACGTAACAAGCTACATTTCCGCTATCTTCCGCACTGCCTGGGGTAATATGGTTGCGTCCACTGTCCACTACACTCCAGACACCAGCAGTATATGTCGACATGGACATGTCTGTGGTCTGTATACTGCAGTCTGGCCAGCACATCCACGCCACACTTGGCATTGTGTACATTCTCATTCATGGGTCACTTGCCTCCTTCGCACATGCCTGGTTCCCACCTCTCCCCACATGCTGCTATTGTGTGGCTGAGGTGCCATGCCGTTCATGGCTTGTGTACATGGCTGGCCCAGGTTACCACAGTAAGTTGTGCTGTCATGTCTGGTAGGTGGGCATGTTGTTTGGCATGTTGTATGTGGGTTTGTGACGTGTGCATTCCCAGAGTCGTGAGTTGCATGACTGTGGAGTTAAGGTGTGTTCATTTGGTACTTACCAACGAGCAATGCATTCCCATGGGTGCCATCCTGAAAACGCTGGTTGATGATGGACTGTCGGAAGATGAAGGAATCATGCACACTGCCAGGGTAGTTGGCGACGACATTGGTGAAGAGTCCCAGGTGGTCCACTATTGCCTGCACATTGATGGGAAGCGTGTGCTTCCTGTTGCGGTAATTGTGTGCAGTGGCGGCAGGGGGCACGAGGAGTACATGTGTGCAGTCAATTGCCCCCAACACATGCGGGAAGCCAGCTATGGCGTAGAAGCCTTGCTTGGTCTCCAGCTGTTCCTGCGCAGTGTGTGGGAAGTAAAGGTGCTGGGGTACCAAGCTGATGATGGCATCCTAGACAGGTGTGAGGAACTTGGATAGGGCTGGCTGTGAGACTCCTCCGACTCTGGAGGTTGTTGGTTGGAAGGTACCAGAGGCCAACAGGTGCAGCACAGCCAGCAGCTTTGTCTGTGGAGGGATGTTGTTTGTCCGCTGTGTTGGTACCGTCAGCCTGTGGGCAATGATGGTCAGGATGCGGAGGATAGTTGTCCTTTTGAGCCTGTAGTGGGCAATGACATCCTCTGGTGTTAAGTTTGTTCGGCTGGTGCGTTTTCTGAGGGTCCACTGTCTTTGTCTGCGCTGCCTCCGTGGTAGTCCCCGGGAGGGGGGCGGGGGGGTCCGGGGGGGTGGCGGGCCTGGGTGTGGTGGCGGTGGGTGTTGTGGCCCCCTTGGGGCTCCGAGCTGCATGTTCAGTAGCTCCATGGCATCTGTTGTTCTTCAGGTGTGGCTCTGGTCTGGCCTCCCTTTTGTGGTGCAGGTTGTCGTCCGACTTAACACCAGGTAAGAGCAGGTGTTAAATCCCTGCTGCTAACGCGCCTTATCGCCTGTTTTGGGATCTTATCGCCGATCTGGCTGGTCGTAGAGAATATTGCGAAGTGGTGTTTTCGCGGCTTTTTGCACAGGAACGCCTACTCTGCATCTCATTAGCGTTAGTTGCCGGTGACATCCGTGGCGATGTTTTTTGCGGCTGCTATCGCAGGAAAACTGGCGATATCGACTGTTAGCACCTGCTTGTGAATAGGGCGATAAATCTATCGCCACTTTGGCTGCGATAAAGTGCCGCTAACTCGGCGATAAGTCCTTGAGAATATGCCCCAATGTTTCTTCCTAAAGCCCGCTTCTTCTATAGGAAGAATCCTTTTCCTTTCAACGCACTCAGAGACATGTTCCAAGATGCTCTTAGCAAATATTTTGCCTACCGCATAAAGCAGGGCAATTTGGCTGTAATTAAAGGGAAGATTTCTAGGGCCCTTTTTGTGTAGTGGTACTTGACATTCGACTGTGGTCATCTTTTTCAGCTACTTCTCCAGTAGTAAAGGAAAGGAAACTGAAGATGGGGGTGAGAAAATAACATAACGTGTATTTGTAAAATGCATGTTAACCCGTAGGCATCTTGCCACTGAATAACAGATATTTATTTTTATCTAACTCAGTGGTACTCATTTTATCGACCTCAGATGGATGAAAGGCTGAGTGAACCAGCCAGCATTTGAACCTGTGACCATGAGGTTAAACACAGGCCCCTGTAATGGATGCATTAGTCAACTGAGCCACCAGACCCGGCTCAGGTCAGGTGTGGTGGCTCAGGTCTGTTCAATATGGTCGGGTCTGTTCGATATGCTATAAATCAGTGGATGAGTCACTTGAACGGTGTAAAATCAATTACTCTGTTTCAGTTTGGAGTGTCTAGATGCTTCCATTGAGTTAATTTTAAAATGTGGTACCTTTTTAAGTTTTGCAATTTATTAATTGGTGAGTAATACTCGTAAAAGATTTGTGAATGTTTTGATTTTGTAAAGCTAAGTATGCTAAATAACTTTTTTATAATGGAAGTGGAATCACAGTTCAAACTCATATGTTTTTGAGTTCACATGTAAGCTTATTAATGAGATTGTCTCAATATACACCAAAGAGGTATTGTTTCAGTGGCCAAATACAAGTTGCCACACTAACAAACAAACATTGGCAAAGTCAATAAGCCAGGCAGTGTCTGCCAGAATTTTGGCAATTTTTGTTTTGCAGAGCTTTTGCAAAAACGTTATTGTTCAAGAAGTTGCTGGGTGTTCATCAATCTAAACAAAAGAAAATTGACTAAAGGTAAAAAAAATGTTTTGGTCACAAAAAAGCACACATTACCATAGTATTCCCTGGAGCTGAAGGAAACCACTTTGTGTGTGGATCTGTTCATTGTGAAAGGGCAGCATGCTTTAACTCATAGTGAAATCAGCCAATGGCTGAAGTAGGCTGATGTATTGCCACTTGATGCATGCTTGAATGCCTTGGAGAAAAATGTGAATGATACAACCACAGACAAAGGAATGAAGTGTGGTTGAAAGCCCCTATAAGTACTTTGTCATACACATACTTTTAGCAAAATCAAAGGTCTTGGCTAACAGAGACCTAAAGACAAGCCAATTGTTATGCAATTGGCAGCCAGCCTCCTGACTTCGAGATAGAAGGAAAGAAGGAAAGCAGGAAAGAAAGACAGCAAGAAAAAAGGCAATAAGGCAAGTTTGAAAGAAAGCAGGAAAGAAACACAAAAACAAGGAAAGAAAGCAGGAAAAAAGAAAGAGAGCAAGAAAGAAAGAAGGAAAGAAACCAAGAGAGAACGGAAGAAAGAAGTAAAGCAAGAGGGAATGAAAGAAAGTATAGAGAGACGGAAGGAAGGAAGGAAGGAAGGGAAGGAAGGAAGAAAGGAAGGAAGGAAGAAAAAAGAAAGAAAGAAAGAAGGAAGGAAGGAAAGAAAGAGAGAGAGAAAGTAAAAATAGAAAGAAGGAAGGAAAGAGTGGAAGAAGCAAAGAAAGAAGAAAGGAAAAAAGAAAGAAAGACATTTAAAAAGAAGTGTTACAAGTGCTGCAAATTAAACAAAATAAAGGCTGATGTTCTTCTAGAGCAAAGTTTATTAAAAAAAACATTTGTGAAATGAAGTGCAGAGTATACGTGTTGTGAAGAATTGTCTGCTTATGAATTCACATGCAGAATATTGAATCTTTTGCTTTGTGTACTGCATGCATAGTAAAAATAGAATACATTAACACAGAACAGTTTCAGGTGGATATAATCTGTTATGCTGTGAGGTACCAGTAGTCAAATGAACAAAGGACACTTCAAAAGGAATTTACAACAGCATTGTCATGAGACAGAAACTGATGAAGCTGAAATGTGGCCTGTGCTCTCATCTGGTAGAATCTATCCTGCTATCAGCTCAGGCTTTAAACATAAGGGCAAGACTAAAGTAATTATGAAGTAAAAAGCAAAAACACTGGCACTGAAGGAAAATACCTTGTGTGTGGATGCGCTCATTGTGAAAGTGCAAAATGTAGTCACTCAAAGTAAAGCTAACCTGTTGCTAAAGTCGGCTGACCCATTGCACAATACTCTATGCTGTAGTGGATGGAAGCAAAATGTGAATAACACAACAGACCACTGGATGAAGAGAAGTGGCTGAAAGCCCCTGTAAGTAAGTATATCATACATATAATTTTAGTAAAATCAAAAGGTCTTGGCCATGCCAGACGGAGAAATATGCACTGATAATGGTAATCATTTTGTCATCTCACACCACTCTGACAACCCTCACCTAGCCCCTACTCCATTCACCCTTGATCTATCAGGAAACTTCTTCCTCCAACTCTCTCCATCAAGGCATCCTGCATCCACCCACCCTGCCTCCCTATCCCATATCCTTCTCTATATACAGTGCTTTGTAGCTACATTCATGCTCTACGAATCACCTAAATGCATACATTTATGTAATGAAAATATGTTTGCAAAATTGAGTAATACAGTAGACCACAAAAGATAATTTCACATGTTATGCCTGTTCTGTGTGTGAGGAAGCATACACTTCTGCCACAGATTTTGGAACTTTTTTTGGTAGGGAGGCTTGCAGTACTGCTATCCAAATTGAAGCTGTGTTGCATATCAGTGAAACTTGGTGAGCACATTTTAATTATGCAAAATCTAAAATGATTGTCAGTGTTGGGGCAGCGGGTAACACAGCAAACCGCAAAAGGAGAGCTTCAGAGGGTGCAGCACAGGGTGTGAGCTTCTATTGAAAGCACAGAACAGGTACATTTATACTTGAGGTTCTTCCCCTGAACTAGCATTGGCCTCTGCCAGAACAGAAAGGCAGATTTAAGCCCTCTGCGACAAATAAAGCCAACATGCATGTACGCAAGCATGTTTAGACAAGCATGACCTCAATTCCGTTTTAGGTGACTGTCTTTTTAAACAACCTTAAAACAAACAAGTTAGGTGTTTAACTTGCTAATCAATATTCCTTGATCAGAACTCTTCGGATGTCCCTTTAGTGCATCCTACTGTGTATTCAGAACATTGCTGAAGGTTGGGTTCAGAACGCTACTTATGGAAGATTTCCTGCCACAGACCATTAATAGGGAAACTTCTGAGGAAAGTCACTGACAAATTGGCCCATAAGCTTAATATTTAGACACAGTGGAGCATATATATTCTCATTATTAGCACGGTTTCCAGTTATTCAGTCCTGAAAGTTTGCAATCATTCTGTAGCTGATTTTCTGGATTTGCATGAATTCAACAAGTAACGGGAGCTCAGTTCATTAGTTCAACATAATCCATTTTAATGACTATGACCTCTGCTGTACGCGGGAAAAATAAACCAGGACTACAAAATACTTTCCACACTGTAGAGGTTCTTGGCATGTCAACTCTTGGCTAAACTGTATAATAAACCTTCCTGAGCAAAATCAATAAAGATGCATTGCTTTACTTTCAAGACAAAGAACTCCAACATACACCATAGCTTCCAGACAAACTCAAGATCTCCACTCAACAAACATTGTGAGGGTTGAGAACATGAAGAACAAGAAGGGGAAAAACAGAAGCAAGCCTTCTGCTGTGCACCCAAGATCTGGAGCCCTTAAATCAACACAGATCCATCAAACACATAGCTTCTCCTTTTATGGACTGAATACAGACACAGCCCGTCTGAAGGTTTGCACCCCCACTCACGGACGGTATGCAAAATATGGTCCTGCTACATTGATGTAAGTCTCATGCCATTTCCCTCACTATCTTACTTCCTCTTCATGTGCAGTCGTAATAGCATTCAACTCTCATACACCTGATCCACCCTCTTGTCCAGCAGTGCACTGCTTCACAGCTAGTTTGTGCTTTATACATACACATAAATAGAGACATACTGTCTCCTGTGCATTGGTATCCTATCTTTCCTTACTGATACCCTATGAATTTTAGTTTTTCAGCCTCACTGGATTCCCAGCAGCAGCGATCACCTTGGCATTTTGCTTGTATGTTCAGAGATTTTCTTAAACTTGTGATATCGACGCAACTCAATCTTCTGGCAAAAGGAAAGGAAGCTGCTGGTGCATTACATACTCACTTGTTTTGCTGGCTAAGTGCCAGGGGCTGTATTTTGTAAAGGGGACTGCTCTGGTCTGCGCATGACAATTAGTGAAAAGTGGACGCTCTGTTTGAAGCAGCCAGTCCACTTTACACTTTGCAGGCAGCAATATAGGGTGCAACACAAAGCGTGGGCAGAGATACCTCTGCAGGTGGGTGCAGTGAGGAAACACCCACCTGCTGGGGGTGTTCCCCCCCATTGCAGGGCTTGCCCACAGAGGGTTCACTGACTGCACGCCACCTCATACGTTATGCACTGTCAGTGTGTCTCCTGACAGCTCCTTTATCTCTGCTCCTGTGAATATAATACAGCACAGGCGCAGAGCATTGTGCTCCCATGTGCATGGGGCTACTTCCACATTCAAATGAGGGAATGCCAACATAGAATCACACCGGTGCTACATGTAGTGCCAGCGTATTCTGTGTTACAGAAGCAAGCGTCAACAAACAAGCATCTATGGCTCCTTCTATAATACCAAAGTACCAGTGGGGCTCAGAAAGTGGCTTCCCACGCCCTTTGTGCCCCACATGCAGTTTCTGGAGACAATGGCTTGGAATGGTGGAAACAGCAGCCTCGAATTATCACAGAGCCATCGCTCTGTAATTTTGACAGAAAACAAATATATGACAAAGACTATTAGAACTCTTGAGATCAAGACATAATGTGAATAAGTGAGATAAATCTTACGTCGCTCTTTGCTTAGGAAAGCAGTAACTTATCGCGGTCCTATCAGGATACAGGCCCAGAACCAAAGACACCAAAGAAAGGTGATTAGTGCTGCCTAGATGGTATAGA
Source organism: Calotriton arnoldi (assembly GCA_963921515.1). Taxonomy (NCBI): domain Eukaryota; kingdom Metazoa; phylum Chordata; class Amphibia; order Caudata; family Salamandridae; genus Calotriton; species Calotriton arnoldi. The sequence continues at coordinate 281,293 of CAWUFW010007512.1, forward strand.
TGAAAAAAGTTAGTAGAAGAACCTTCACTGAGGATCAAATGAGCAGGTGAAGAGAGGAAGAGGAAGCTAGAAGCTTGTAGCAGTCTGAATATGCAGCAATAGGAGGGAGCCAATGGCCCAGCTGATAAAAAGGATCAGGGGGACCAGGAAAGGAGAAAAATAAGTGCAGTGATGCAAGGCCAGGTAACAAACTGGTTCAAAAGCGAAAACCCACAACATCTGGAGATGTTGTCAGGCACCTGTGAGAATCTTATGTACTAATGCTACCCTCATTGCCCCAGAAGTACTGCCACCAACCCAAGAGTGGAACCACGCTATCTTTTCTGCTAATCTCTATGTCTCAGTCCTGCATAGTTTCCATGCCTGACCCTTTCCGTTCATATATTATGCTCTAAACTCTGTATATCGGTCTGTGTGTACCGCTTCCCGTACGCTGGATTCTCAATGTCCCTTATCATTCCAGGCAGTATCCCAAGAAGAACGCCTCCTCCTAGAATTTTTTATGGGGCCTGGTTTCTTTGATAACAAGGACTCTAATTTAAGGGCATGGGCAAAGGAAGCAGAAACATTGTGTCCCTTCCAGTAGGTAGAGTGGTAGATTATTCCCTGCACCCAAGTTAAAATTTAGCGTGAAAACTAAAAGTATATTGCCACTCTTGTTTCACAGAATAAGGATTTGGAGAATTCTACTTTTTTAGGGTACACATATGTAGAATTTTATTTCTGTAAGGTACATGGATAACTGTAGACAGTCTGCTATTTTTGTGAAATTCTGCATTTATAAGTTTAGGATTCTAGACATTCTTCTGTGAGGCGGCCTGCAAAAGTAGCAGAACCCTTACAAACTCGTACATTTGTGAGTATTTACATATCACTTTCAAACCATCTTCTTCCTCTTTTCCGAAAACACACAAATTTGCTCTTTCTAAGGTGCAAATGTGGACGGAACCATGTAAAAACCATTGTGTATGGGAAGAGATTTCTGCGCAGTGAAAAAATATTTTCCTATTGGTATACAAAGTGAAGAACACACATTTTGTGACATTTAACAGACGCAAATTATCAATGTGAATTAAATTCGGCATGGTCAAATTTTCCATATTGGAATACTTTAGAAACTCTAGGTCAAGCCTAGAGTTTCTGCAGTGTTCTTGAAATTCCTTGTTAAGACTATACAAGCCAGAAACCTTCTTCCAAAGTAATATTAACCCTTTGGGAGCAAATGTCTGACATTTTACCTTTGACCTCATGGAATCAGGCCTCTGGAGATTCGTATGGAACTCTTCTGTTTAAGTTACAGCTCGCCCATCACTGTCAGGGCTCTGCATGCACTCAGTTTATAGCTTATTCCCTCTAGATAAGCTTTTCATCTGTGTTTATTTTCCGCCTTGTCCCAGGAAAGGTTTTTTCTCAGTCAATCCTCTAGATGCTGTTTAACTCTACAGGGCCAGTTATACCAGATGCTCAAAGAGGCTTTTTTTTTTATACCTTATTCAGTCAAAACTATGAGCGCCCACATGACATGATGTGTATGTCCTCAAAACAGGAGCTCTTTATGCTCTAGGCCCCTTGGTTACTGTCTGAGGCGGGCCCTCTAGTTCATGGGAGAGCTGGCTTCTAGCCAGTGAAACAAAAACTGAGATCTGTTTCTGTCCTCAGCTTGTGCTTACTTTTTCATTTTTCACAACACACGCCTCATGTTGATGATACCCTTGGGTGCACTAAAATGCTTCCTCTGAGGATTTGTTTGGTGCATACACAACACTGGAATTCTCAGGTTCATGAACTGTGGTACCTATGAATCTTTTCAGCAGAGACGTGATGTCTGTCTGGGGCCTTTTTTCAACGGATTCCACCAGGTTGCACAATGTCAACTCAATTTATGTGCAAAGCTTTTGCAAATAAACTCTATCTCTATGGGTAGGAAGTAGGCAAACGTATGTAGAGCGGGGTTCTCTTAGGCTGCATGTCCCAATCATATATTGCATACATTATATTTTACCACACCATATTTAGCTAGTGCGCACATCTGTTCTGTCCCCATCTCAAAAATGATCTCCGCGGAGACCTGATTTTCCACCATCGTAAAGAATACCTGTGGAGGCCTGCTCTTCTCTCCTCTCTGTATAGTGGCCTGCTTTTACTCCCCCCCCCCCCCTCTAGGAATGCCCCTGCTGAGGCCTACATCTCGCCTGTTTTTACGAAGACCAGTGTAGAGGTCAGCTCCTCCCATTCCCCAACAACATCAGTGAGAAGGTCTGATCCTCCCTATTTTCAAGAACCATTATGTCTTATGGTATGTCTTGAGGCTCTACTCATTGTAGCAAAGCCTTAGTACCATGTCAAGGTTGTTGTGTTAACACCACCCACCCACTTTGTGTCACTTTGTTTGCATCATGAGTGATAAAAGTAGTGAAAAAAGAGGACACAGCATATGTTTTGCTGTTTTCAGGTAATGCCAACTATTGCAAAGATATACAAATACTATTGAGCTTATGTGACTTACGTACATGACTATCACATACAGTTTTTTTTAAATAAACATAACATATTGAGCGCAGTCAGTGGGGTACAATGTGCATTGGTTGTTGCTTTAGAGTTGTCCAACATTGTAGACAGTTGGGCGCAGATGTATTAAGCCCTTGCATTGCCATTGCCTCACACAATGCAATCTAAGGCAATGCAAAGGCTTAAGTGATATTTACTACGCCAATGAAAGCCACGTTGCATGGCTCTGTGTGGCTTAGAAAATCCAGAGTAATGCAAGGCCGCGCAAATCGCTGCCTTGCATTACCATGCATTGGGAAGGCATTGCATGGGTGGAGTGTGGGCATTCCCAGTCATTCCACACATGAATTCGGGCACATTCACAGATTCACTAAGATTAGTAAACCTGTGAATGCATCAAAATGCTATGCCATCCCAACAGAGGCGTAATGAAGAGAAATAAGTTTATTTCCCTTGTTATTTTCTCTTGCTACGTGTGCTGAATCCTGAAGCACACATAGAAAGAGGAAAATGCCTCTGAGGATTGTTGTAGTACAGGACAGTGTCCCTTTCTGTGCAAAAAGAATCCTGCCTGTAACACAGGCACCCTTACACCATGGCGCAAGGATGACTTCATTGGCACACAGTGCATCAGATCAGCCAGAGAGGAGGAATGTGCCATATTTCAGTAAATATGGCACAATCCTCCTCTCCTCATTTGACGCAGCACAGCAACTTGTCTTGCTGCATTGCATTGCGTCAAATGTTTGTTAATCTGGCCCTAGGATCATGCAGCAAACAGTGGCCATGGATACTACATCTTTTCCTGTAGCCAGGAGTGGACAGAAAGGAAAAACGGGAAGAGGCAGTCATATGAATGGCAAGGACAAATGAGGAGTACGAGGTCTGGTCATGACTAACCAAGATTAAATAATTGTGGAGAATAATTAATTGTTGTATCTGGTTTATGGAATAATGCATCTTTCCTGTTTCTCTGCCTCTGCTGCTCAGCCAGTGTGAATGTGCTGTGTGGAATGTTAATGTGCATGGTGATGTAATGGAATGTTAGGATGCCTGTGATGTGGAGTGTCAGATGGAGTATGGGCTGAGCAGCAGGGGGGCTGCTCCTAGTGGGGCTAATTACAGACTTACTACAGAGCTTACTAGAAGACCATCTTAACATCTAAGAACAATAAATCTTTCATCTATAACCTAGCCTCGGCTACTGGATCTCCACCTTTCATCATAGCATATTTTGGCGATGAGGGTGCAATAATACAATGTTTACATCTTACATATAAAATGAAATGAAAAAAACATTTATATAGCGCGATAGCTACCCTGAGGCATCCCAGCGCTGCAGACGGACGTGGACAAAAGGGGAGTACAGATGTTTATAGGGGGTTGTTGAATAGTAGGGTTTTTAGCAGTTTGCGGAAGGGTAGGAGTTTGGGTTCCACCCGCATACGGAGGGGAAGGGTGTTCCATAGCTTAGATGAATTATAGGAAAAGGAGCGACCGCCACATCTCTCTCTCTTTATTTTGGGGACTAAGGCGAGAGCGGAGGACGCTGATCGGAGCTGTCTGTTAGGTTGGTAGGATGTGATCAGCGATTGGCTGACAGCCGGGCCACTCTTCCAGAGTGCCTTGTGGGCAATGCACAGGGCCTTGAATTGGATTCTCTCCCTGACCGGTAGCCAGTGCAGGCTCCTTAGTCCCGGGTTGGGTGAGTGTTGACGGGGGGTCTGGAGGAGTGTGCGGGCTGCGCAGTTTTGGATAATCTGAAGCTTGCGTATCGTGGATTGGGGGGCCCCTGGATATAGGGCGTTCCCGTAGTCCATGCGTGACAGGATAAGGCCCTGGACCATGATTTTTCTTGCCTGGAACGGGAGAAGGGGGAGGATTTTACATAGCAGCCTAAGTAATCCGTAGCAGGAGGCCGAGAGTTTTGCTGCTTGATGGTTAAAATTAAGGGAATGGTCCAGCCAGATGCCAAGGCTTTTAATCTGTTTTTTGGGTACTGGGGAGGGGCCAAAGTAATTCAGAGTCAAAGGAGGGAGTGTTTCCTAAGAGCATGTCTTCGGTTTTGTCCCCATTGAGTTTTAAACAGGAGAGTGCCATCCAGTTGGAAACCTCCTCTAGGCAACTTCTTAGGTTGCTTGGTGTCTTGTCTGGCTGGTTTAGGGCCACCACAAGCTGAGTATCGTCGGCATAGGTGATGATTTTTATGCCGAATGGGCGGCGATCTCAGCTAGGGGGCTCATGTAAGTATTGAACAGTGTGGGGCTCAGGGAAGAGCCCTGAGGAACCCCACAATTTAGCGGCATGCTAGTGGAAACAACATCACCTTCAAAAACATGGAAAGAGCGGTGGGCTAGAAATGATTTTAACCAGGTGATTGCGCTGCCTGATACTCCTAAGTTCATGAGTCTGTGGATCAATATGTCATGGTTTACAGTGTCAAATGCGGCACTTAGGTCGAGAAGGATAATTGCCGCAGAGCCTCCTTGATCGAGGATTTTCCTGGCCTCTTCGGTTACTGCGAGGAGGGCAGTTTCGGTTCCAAGTTGGGGACGGAAACCAGTTTGTGAGAGGTCAAGTAGGTGGTTAGTTTCTAGGAACTCTACCAGTGCTGAATTGACATGTTTCTCCAAGATCTTACTCAGCCACGGGAGAAGGGAGATCGGCCGGTAGTTACTGAGGTTGTCTTGGTCAAGGTTGGGCTTTTTTAAGAGAGCCTTGACCATGGCACGTTTCCAGGGGGGGGGAACAATGCCAGAGGAGATAGAGGCGTTAAGCAGGTCGAGGGTAGTAGGAAGGATATTTCCTATGACTGGCAGCAAGGCTCGGGGGGGTGCAGGGTCTAGGGGAGCCAGATTTCACCTGGTGCATAATAGGAACTAAAGTGGTAAGGTCAAGAGGGGGGAGGGAATCCAGGGTGGCTGGAGATCCGGATCCTGAGCTGGTGAAGGCAACTGAGGCTGGTTCGGACTGGGTAGGGGAAAAGGTGGATGTGAGAAGTTGGCCTGGAATATGCTGTTCACTAATTAAAGTGGACACCTTGCACCATGACAATTCGACTCTTATGGTAGATAGGTTTAAGACAACCTTTATAGAAAGCTATCCTAGTGGTAGCTGTGGAGAGCAGCCTTCAGGCTAAGTCTTGAAGGAATGTAAAGCAGCTTGTTTTACCACACAATCTCTTGAATCACCAAATGAAAAGACACCACACAGGTATATATATCAAATATATATGTATTTATTAATAAACACTCTCTACTAATCTCTTTATGAGATTAGAAGTCAGGAACATATGTACAAGTCAAATGTTATCAAAATAAGTTTAGCACAATCGAATATCACAATCTTAGTTTGGCTAGACCTAGGTCTAGGGCATCTAGAATCGAGGGACCCCCAAGACCCACCCCAGGTAGTTGTAGGAGACCCACAGGGGTTGGACGCGGTGTCCTGGCACCGGTGCGAGTCCTGTACGAGTCTATGCGCACAGACGCGATTGAGATTTCAATGTTAAAGGTCCCTTGCGTGTTCGAGGCGAACACACCGATCGGTCCTTGTACGAGTCGAAGGACGCGGTTACAGATAGAGTTGCAAGGGAGATGGACGCGCTGTGTCTAACACAGACGCGAACCTTGTGCGAGTCAGCGCAATGGAGATCTCAATGTTACAGGCCCCTTGTGTGTTCGAGGCGAACACCGGTCGGACTCAGTACGAGTCGAAGGACACAGTTCTAGATAGTGTTACAAAGGAGATGGACGCGATGTGTCTAACACAGACGCGAACCCTGTACGAGTCAGTGCAATTGTCACACTTAGAAAATAAGAGTTTTAGGGCACTTCTAGGGAAGCTACAAGCGAGTCACTTACAGGGTAAGTAGTTCTAGGGCCCACAGGAGCACCGTAGTGCTGAAGTTACCTCACCCAGGGGAGCCGGGTGCATAGGTGTTCTTTGGTGTCGGGTCGCGGCATCGTTTTCAATGGGAGCCAGTGAAGACGTGCTGCTTGCGGCGACAGGAGAAGTGTCCGGAGGAATCCAAGCCTGGATTCAGAAGATGGAAGACCTGAAAGCAGAGGGGACAGTGTTCAAAGTCACTTGGCAGTGACTCGGGGCAAGGAAGATGGATGCCCACCGTCGTCGCAAGATTCAGGTCGTTCACGGGTGCCTTGACTCTTCAGCCACGAGGTCCAGGAGGTGTCGACGATGACCAGGAGCTGGATTCGGTGTGTCCCACAATGTCTGAAGCTTACTGCGGTGTCGGCGACTCAATTGGAGCCAACAAGCCTTGGTAACAGCAAGTCTTGGGGAAAGTGTAAAGAGGCAATGGCGCAGACCAGCAAAGTCTGTGGGACTCACCCCGCAAGGGTAAGCCAGGGCAGGCCTGGAGCAACCAGGAGAGCCCTTTGGTGTCTTTAGAAAGTCTTCTGGGGACCCACAAGCCGGCTGGCAAGGGATCGCAAAGACGCCTTGGGAGGATTTGCTCACCAGGGGCCCACGGTCACTCGGGACGTGGTAGGCCTCTGATCTTCAGAGGGATTCTTGCTGGAGGCTAGGACCACACGTGGTCCAAAGCACAAGTTTGTGGAACGTTGTGAAGGGGTTGCACTCGACAATAGTGTACGGTACCCAGGGGTCGTGGTTCCTCATCACTCTTGGGGTCCACTGGCCTCAGCTTCACTGGGGACTCACAATGGCCTTTGAGAAGTCCGGAAATCCACTTCTTGGGCTGCAGGGACTTCGGACCCCGGCGGGAGCGGCGTAGTTTGCGACCATCGTTTGTAGTTTTTGGTGCCTGCCAAGCAGGGGAGTCACTCCTTGACTCCAAGGGAGATTCTTCAGTCTTCCAAAGGTAGTGGAATGTCGAAGGTCCGGGATTCTTCTTCAGAGCGTCGTCCAGTGAAATCTAGTTTGCAATGCACAGGTTCCCCCTCTTATACTAAAAGAAAGGGAGGGACTAGCTCTATGACCCTACCTATGGGAGGGTCAGGGGAGTGGGTGGCTACACCCACTTCCCTTTGTCCAGTTTCACACCAGAGCAGGGGCAGGTAGCCCCTGAGCCGGTTTGAACTGGGGTATGCACAGAGGAGCCTTCTGCTCCCCCAGTGCAGGACTTCAAAGCACTCTAAGAGTGCACCCACCCAGCCCCAATACACTAAACCCTGTCTGGAAGGTGGTCACACCCCCTTGGGACAGGATATCTATTGTTGGGCTTCCTCCACTGCGAGTGTTGGTCATCAGCAGGAGGGCAGCCCAGTGTCTGTGACTGGTGGCATCCATTTTGTGATGCCAGGGCTCTGCAGGATTCTACCGCGTTTCCACAGTAGGTACATGTCTATCCCTCTAGAAGGCTGGAATGCTACCCCCGCCGCTAGGACTGGCGGGGGGGGGGGGTAGTATTCCAAGATGTTTGACACCAAACACGACATGTTTCGATGCAGCCATTCCAAAGCTAGCATTCTACCGCGAGGATATAATGCACTTAAAAGTATATGGTTTAACCGCATCCACAAACAGCCCCAGAGAATGGACTCTGAGAGCTGCAGAGGGGCCCTGCTCAGGCAGAGGCACCCCCTCACATGGAAACTAAGCACCCTGCCCTCAGGATTGATAGGGCCTGCTTTAGGGGTGACTGATAAGTCTCAATGTGTGTGCAGGAGAGATATAGGGGACCTATATCTCAGTGAGGGGTGCTAGCACTTCCTCACCCAGGCTGCAGTAGCAGGCCTGTGGTGTCAGATTTAGTCTGCGTCCCAGGGGTGGCATAATACATGCTTCAGCCCCTGGTAGGCCTGTGAAGTACCTATGCCCTTGGTACCTAAGGTACCATATACTAGGGACTCATAAGGTACCACAGTATCCAATCACTAGTGCACCTAGAGTGATTGCCTCTCGTTTAGAGAGAACAGAGAGGCTGGGGCCCTGATTGGCAGGGTCCCAGCCAGACTATAGCCAGAAACCAGTGTAAACATCAGAAAAAAAGTGGGGGCAACATAAGAGGCAGATCCTACTCTCCTACACAACCCCCCCCAAACGCAGGGACACTAAACTAACCTTGACCAGTTGAGTCTTCGTGTTCAAAGTGGAAATACCTTGAGAGTCCATCTGCATTGGCATGTTGGGTCCCAGGTCTATGTTCCACTGTATAGTCCATCCCCTGTAGGGAAATGGACCACCTCAAAAGTTTTGGGTTTTCACCTTTCATCTGTTGAAGCCATAGGAGGGGCTTGTGGTCAGTCTGAACTATGAAGTGAGTGCCAAACAAGTATGGCCTCAGCTTCTTCAGGGCCCACACCACAGCAAAGGCCTCCCTCTCTATAGCTGACCAACGTTTCTCTCTAGGGGTCAGCCTTCTGCTAATAAAAGCTACTGGCTGGTCTTGACCTTCATCATTCAGTTGAGACAGTACAGCTCCCACACCCAGCTCAGAAGCATCTGTTTGGACAATGAACTTTTTGGTGTAGTCTGGACTCTGTAAGATGGGGGCAGTGCACATGGCCTGCTTTAGGTCTTCAAATATCTTCTGACAGCTAGCTGTCCACTGAACCTTTTTTGGCATTTTCTTTGAGGTCAGATCATTCAAGGGGGTCACTATAGATCCATATCCCTTGACAAACCTCCTATAGTACCCAGTCAGGCCTAAGAAGGCTCTCACCTGTGTCTGGGTGGTTGGAGCAATCCATTCCATTATGGTTTGGATTTTGCTCTGTAAAGGCTGAACCTGGCCTCCACCTACAAGGTGGCCCAGGTATACAACCTGACTCTGCCCTATCTGGCACTTAGTGGCCTTGATAGTGAGGCCTGCTTTCTGCAGGGCCTCCAAAACATTCCTGAGGTGGACCAGGTGATCCTGCCAGGAGGAACTAAAGACAGCACTATCATCTAGATAAGCTGAGCAATAAGTTTCCATCCCTGTCAGAACTTTATTCACCAACCTCTGAAAAGTGGCAGGTGCATTTTTCAATCCAAAGGGCATCACCACAAAGTGGTAGTGCCCACCAGAGGTCGAAAATGCTGTTTTGGCTTTTGCATCATTAGCTAACCTGATCTGCCAGTAGCCAGCTGTCAGGTCAAACGTGCTTAGATACTTGGCTGAGGCCAAAGTATCAATCAGCTCATCTGCCCTTGGTATGGGATAGGCATCAGTCCTAGTGACTGCATTGAGGCCTCTGTAGTCTACACAAAACCTCATTTCTTTCTTACCACCCTGGGTATGAGGCTTGGGTACCAGGACTACTGGGCTAGCCCAAGGGCTATCTGAAGGCTCAATTACACCTAGCTCCAATATTTTCTGGACTTCAGTCCTGATACAGTCCCTGACATGGTCAGGTTGCCTGTAGATTTTATTCTTGACAGGCAGACTGTCTCCAGTGTCCACCTCATGGGTGCACCAGGAAGTCTGACTAGGGGTCAGGCTAAACATATGTCTATACTGTTGCAGAACTTGTCTGCACTCAGTTTGCTGATGGTCAGTGAGGCTGCTTGCCAAAGCAACACCATCTACTGACCCATCATCAGGGTTCTGAGAGAGCAGGTCAGGGAGAGGGTCACTCTCCTCCTCCTGTTCCTCATCAGTTGCCATGAGCAAGCCCATGTCAGCCCTGTCAACATATGGCTTTAATCTGTTGACATGGAGCACCCTCAGGGGGCTCCTGGGAGTTCCAAGATTCACCAGGTAGGTGACTTCTCCCTTCTGTTCAACTATTGTATGGGGGCCACTCCACTTGTCCTGGAGGGCTGCTGGGGCCACAGGCTCCAATACCCACACCTTCTGTCCTGGCTGGTATACAGTCAGTACAGCCTTTTGGTCATGCCAAGCTTTTTGTAATTCTTGGCTGGCCTCCAGGTTTTTGGTTGCCTTTTTCATGTACTCAGCCATCCGGGAGCGGAGACCAAGTACATAGTCCATCACATCTTGTTTGGGGGGCTTGAGAGGTAACTCCCAGCCCTCTTTTACCAAACACAATGGACCTCTCACAGGATGCCCAAACAGAAGCTCAAATGGGCTGTAACCATCCCCCTTCTGTGGAACCTCTCTGTATGCAAACAACAGGCAAGGAAGAAGAATTTATTTATTTATTTATGAGTTTTATAGAGCGCGAACTTGACCCGTTAGGGTATCAGAGCGCTTTACAGGAAAACATAGCTGTGTACAAATTAGGCATAGCATTATCCAGTTGCGGATTGAATGAGAGAGGGTAAGGTGCAGGGTACACAGGGAGATAGGGCATGTATTTACAGATTAAATATCCAAATACTCAGGAACGAGGTAACATTTTTACAGATTAAATATCCAAATACTCAGGAGCGAGGTAACATTTTTACAGATTACGTTAACCAATGTTCGCAACAAGGCCCCCAGTTTCTGATGGGGTGAGCTCGATAATCCGAAGGGAGGCAATAGATGGCCATAGATCAGGGCTGTAGTAGTTGTAGAGGCAAAGTTTAAACGAGAAATTTACCCATAAGGAATGTTTTGGCATCCTTTTTGAAGCCGAGTCAGAGAGGGATTCTTCTGATGTCCGGTGGGAGAGAGTTCCATATTCTTGGAGCAGCCCCGGAGAAAGCCGGGTTGTACGTTTTTTTCCGAAAGCGTGCAGGTTGGAGCAAGAGGCCTCTGGCAGATCGTGAGTTTCTGATTCCACCGGAGATCACAAGTTTCTGCCTCAAATATGCAGGAGAGTTAGAATATAAGGCTTTGTGCGTGATGCATGCTATTTTGAGATGTATTCTTGCCTCCAGGGAAGCCAGTTGAGAGCTTTCAAGTGTGGGGAAATATGGTCGTATTTCCTCGAGTCGGTGAGTAGTCTGGCGGCCGCGTTGAGGCAGGCTTTTAGAGGTGCCAGGGAGATCTTGGGTAGGCCCGAGAGGGTAGAGCAGCCATATTCCAGTCTAGAGATGACAAGTGCTTGGACTGTCATTTTTAGGTTGGGAGCATCGAGGAAGGGTTTCAGTTTCCTAAGGTAGCTCAGGTGGAATCTGGCTGATTTGGCCATTGAATTTATGAAGTCCCGCATGTTCAGGTTGCTATCGAGGGTGATTCCCAGAGATTTGGCCGAGTCTCACGATGGTTGGTGAGCAATTCAAGGCTGTAATAGCTTTAATCCATGAATGAATCTCAAGGTTGGTATTGGGCGGGGCGATCAGGAGAAATTCAGTCTTCTTTGCGTTGAGTTTGAGTTGACTGGATGCGAGCCAATGGACGGTGAGTTTCAGGGCTTCGTTTAGGAGAGGATCTCTGCGAGAGATGAGGTTTTGATGTAGATCTGAGTGTCATCAGCGTACATGTGATAGGAGATATTGGCAGTGCGTGAGTACTCGGTAAGCGGTTCCAGGTAAAGATTGAAGAGGGTGGGGGACAGTATTGATCCTTGAGGGACTCCAACCGTGACCGGGGATGGTGCAGATAGGTTGCTGTTGACAAGGAATCTCTGTGATCTGTTTTTGAGGAAGGACCTGAACCATTCTAGAACGGTGCCATCCAAACCCATCCTAAATTTGAGGCGTTCGAGTAGTTTTTCATGGTTGACCATGTCGAAGGCCGAGGATAGGTCTAGGAGGATTATGAGACAGGCCTTGCCCAGGTCAAGGGCCTGGAGAGCATCATCAACGATGTGGAGCATAGTGGTTTCGGTGCTGTGTCCTGGTCTAAATCCGGATTGGAAGTCATCGAGCAGGTGGAAGTTGTTGGTGTGTTGACTTAGTTGCTGCTGCACACATTTCTCCATCACTTTGGCTAAGAGGGGGATGTTGGAGATAGGTCTGAAATTGTCAGGGGAGGCTGGATCCAGCGACAGCTTTTTCAGAATGGGGAGGACTTGGCCGGCTTTTAGAGAGTCGGGCACCATTCCCTGCCGGAGAGAGGCGTTAATTATTGTAGTCCAGCTAGGAATAATGGATTGAGCGACGGTAGCTAGGCAGTTGGAAGGGAGCGGGTCATTAAAATGGTTGTTAGGCTTTAGGGAGGATAGGATTTTGGACACTGAGTCGTCATCATAGAGTTTGAAGTCAGTCCAGTGAGCATTGTTTTTGGGTGGAACCAGTGGGGGCGATGTGGCTGGAGGAGGCGGGTCAAGAGGTGTTTGAGGATAAGTGGTGGAGTTGAATTCGCTTCCAAGGGCTGAGATTTTGTCTGCGAAGAAGGAGGAGAATTCCTCTGAGGATATAAGAGACTTGGGGTTTTCTTTTGAAGTTTTGGCCAGTATATTAGATTGGTGTTTGACCAGTTCGAAGAGCTTTTGGGGCCTGTTCTTGGCCTTCTCTAGTGCAGTTCGGAAGAATTCTTTTTAGACTTGAGTATGTTCCTGTTGTAGGCGTTTCTGGCCTGGCGGAGGAGTTTTAGGTGTGCGGCAGAGGGGTGCTGCCTCCAGGATCGTTCAGCTTGTCGGAGGACTCTCCTCTCGTTGTTAAGGGATCCCGTGAACCAGGGGTTTCTGTCTTTGATTTGGGTTCTTTTCAGCTTTAGTGGGGCTAGATCATCCAGGATGTTCGAGATAGTCGCCGAGTAGTGATCGTTAAGACCGCTGACTGTTGTGATATGCGAAGGGGGGGAGGTCGGATTTGCAGCGAGCCTCAAGTTCCCTGCGGTCTAGGTTCTTAGTGTCTCTGATCCAGCGTTTAGGAATCACTGGTTGCGGTGCCCTTGTTTTGAGGGTGCCCGGTAGGAGGAAGGTGATGGCGTGGTGGTCAGACCAGTCGCATGGGTCTATAGAGATAAGCTTGACTGTTGATTCTTTGGAGATAATCCAGTCAAGAGTGGCCTCCTTTGAGTGAGTTGGAAGTGAGCAGGCTTGGATCAGGGCTTGATCGGTCAGAAGGTCCTTGATGGCGTTGACATGTGAATCCTTTGGATCGTTCCAGTGCAAGTTAAAGTCACCAAGGAAAATATCTTTGATATTGTTGGAACTCTTAGCTGTGATGATTTCCATGAGGTGGTCGGTGAAAGAGTCGTTCATGCCTGGGGGTGGTAAAAGATGTGCAGGTTGCACAGTAGGGTGGAGTTGCTGTGAATAGCGAGGGAAAGGTATTCACAGGATTCAGTGGTGTCCGCCAGAAGTTCCGTGATCAGAAGGTTAGAGCGGTAGATGCAGGCGATGCCTCCTCCTTTCTTGTTAGATTGTCTGTCTAGCCTTGCGATGTTGTAGTTAGGAGGGACTAGGATGTCCAGGTGTGGAGATGAGGATTCGTTGAGCCATGATTCTGTAAGGATCGCTAAGTCGAAATTTTTGAAAAGGATGAGATCAGCAATATCCGCGGCGTGTTTAGCTGCCGATCGGCAGTTAATTAAAAGGGCAGATAGAGAGGATTTGGAAGGAGGTTCGGGGGTCTGGGCGGATAGGTGAACAGGTCCCATTTCCGCCTAAGCTTCTCTGGGAGTCCTTTAATCATTCCTTTCAAGGTTTTGTTGAAGCGTTCAACTAAACCATTGCATTGTGGGTGATAGGGGGTGGTGAACTTATAAGTTACACCACACTCCTTCCACATTGCTTTCAGATATCCTGACATGAAGTTGGTACCTCTGTCAGAAATGACCTCCTTTGGGAAACCCACTCTGGAGAAGACTCCAATGAGGGCTCTTGCCACCACAGGGGCTGTGGTGGTCCTCAGGGGAATTGCTTCTGGGTACCTGGTGGCATGATCCACTACCACCAGGATAAACCTGTGCCCAGATGCAGTTTGAGGGTCAAGGGGACCAACAATGTCAATCCCTACCCTTTCAAAGGGTACCCCCACCACAGGTAGTGGTATCAGGGGGCCTTTGTTGTGCCACCTGCCTTACCACTGGCTTGGCATGTGACACAGGAGCGACAAAACTCCTTTGTGTCCTCTGACATATGTGGCCAATGAAAATGTGGGACAAGCCTGTCCCAGGTCTTGTTTTGGCCCAAGTGACCTGCCAAAGGGATATCATGTGCTAGGGTCAAGAGGAACCCCTAAACATCTGAGGTATTACCATCCTCCTGGTGGCTCCAGGGGCTGGATCTCTACCCTCAGAATATAGGAGTCCCTCATCCCAATAAACCTTATGGGACCCACTAGCACTCCCAGCAGCCTCAGCAGCAGCCTGCTGTCTGAGGGGTTCAAGAGAGGGCAGCACTGTTGCTCCTTACTCAGATCTTCCCTAGAAGAGCCCCCTGCCCCCAAGAACTCAACCTGATCAGGCTCAAGTCCCTCTGGGGCAGTTCCTTCTTCAGGATCTGCTTCACCTCCCTCTGGGGTGAATGGATCTGAGACAGAGGGGAAGGCACTGCCTTTACCCTACTGCTCCTCCTCTTGGGAAGCTTCTGGTCCATTGTTCCAGGATCCAGAGCTGGTTCAGTGTTATGCATTCTTGCTTGTGACCTGGTCACAGCAAATACCTCTGCAGGGATGCCCAACATCTCAGTATGAGTCCATAACTCTACTTCAGACCAGGCTGAAGTCTCTAGATCATTGCCCAATAGACATTCGACAGGGAGGTCTGCACTGACTACAACCTTCTTGAGGCCAGTTACCCCTCCCCAGGAGAAATTCACAACTGCCAGACTATGGTTGGTCCTGACATTGCTTGCATTGGTCACCTGGTACATTTCGCCCAGGATGATCTGTCCAGGGTCCACAAGATCCTCTGCCACCATGGTGACACTAGCACCTGTGTCCCTACATGCCAAAGTCTGTTTGCCATTTATTACAGGCTGCTGTTTGTATTTGCCCAGATTACTGGGACTTACTAGGAAGGACATATTAAGGTCTCCCTCACAAATCAGCACTGCCTGAGTGGGCACTCTGACTAGGTCAGAGTCCACTTCAGAACCCAGGGTCAACCCTACTACACCCTTATTCTGAGTACCACCTCCACCAGTAGCTGAGCTAGGGGGAACAGTTGCCTTAGGGGCAGGAGTGGTGGTGGTTTGGTCTTTGGACTTGTTACAATCAGAAGTCCAGTGCCCTTTCTGTTTACAGAATTTGCACCAGGGCTTCTTTTGGCCTTTCCCCTTGTTGGATTGTGACTCCCCACCAGATGCAGATTTTTGGGGCCCTTGTGAAGACTTCTGGTCTTTTGACTTATCCCCACCTTTCTCAGAGCCCTTAGGATCTTGCTTCTTGGTGTCACCCCCTTGGTTCTGGGCTTTCTGCCTTACCCTGGTTCTGACCCATTTGTCTGCCTTCTTTCCCAATTCTTGGGGAGAGGTCAGATCTGAGTCCACCAGGTATTGATGCAACAACTGGTTCTGGCAATTATTAAGGATCTGTTCTCTCATCATCAGATTATACAATCCCTTGAAATCAGTAACCCTACTGCCAACCAGCCAACCCTCCAGAGCCTTGGTTGCACAATCTACAAAGTCAGTCCAGTCCTGAGTCTGTGCCTTCTGGGTGTCTCTGAACTTTAACCTGTACTGCTCAGTGGTTAAGCCAAGCCCATCTATCAGTGCACTCTTCAGGACTTCATAATTATCAGCATCCTCTTCTCTAACAGTGAGGAGCTTGTCTCTACCTTTGTCTGAAAAGGAGAGACACAAGATTGCTGCCCACTGCTTTTGGGGGACCTGCTGTACTCTACAGGCCCTCTCCATAGCAGTTATCCACTTGTGGATATCATCCCCACTCTGGTAGGGAGGAACAACCTTGCTCAGGTTCCTATGGTTTGGAATAGATTCTCTGCCTCTAGGGACACTGTTGCTGCCACCAAGGGGTTCTAACCCTCTCTTCTAGAAGCTCTCTGGATCTCCAGGGCTTCTCTATCCAGTGCCAACTGCTTGGTTCTGAGGGCAACTCTTGCTTCCTCATACTGCAGCAGTTTGCACATTCTTTCAGAGGAGGTCTCTCTTATGGGAAAGTATGAGTTCCTCTGGTGGACAAATTCTCTGCCAGAGTGATAAGAGTGGTCAGATTCCCTGGGAGGGGACCTATGCCTCTCCTCCACTCTGTCAGCTCTCTTAGGGAGAATTCCCCTGTCCTTTTCAGGCCCCTTGAGGCCTGGCCCTTCAATCACAGAGTCTTGGTCATTCTGATTTTCATCATCTGACCCAGATACTGTAATTGACCCACTCACTGATTCAGACCCATTAGCTCCTAGAGCCAATCTAAGATCATCTGCTGTCAGCAGATCTATCAGGTGTAGTGTGGAGGGACTCTGTCCTAGCTTCAGGTGTCTTTCAACACACATGGCTCTCAAGTCAGAGAAAGCCATGTCCTTATACTGAGGCTGAGTGGATCCACTGGTTCCACCCTTTAAGGACATTCTAGTGTTGTGCAGTGTTGTACTACCTACACTAGTTTGTGGCCTACTGATACTAGCTTGAGCTGTAGAAAGGGTGTGCTATCCCTTGGCACACAGCTCTAAGTTCAGTAGAACTTATTGATACTAAGCTTGACTTTATATGTACCTTAAGTACCTATAGTGGTTTTCAGTTAGTAATTCAAATAGAGATTTTCTGGTAACACAATAGCAAGCTGGAATCCCACACGCTGCCCACCAATGTGAGAAGTTGGCCTGGTATATGCTGTTCACTAATTAAAGTGGACACCTTGCACCATGAACAATTCGACTCTTATGGTAGATAGGTTTAAGACAACCTTTATAGAAAGCTATCCTAGTGGTAGCTGTGGAGAGCAGCCTTCAGGCTAAGTCTTGAAGGAATGTAAAGCAGCTTGTTTTACCACACAATCTCTTGAATCACCAAATGAAAAGACACCACACAGGTATATATATCAAATATATATGTATTTATTAATAAACACTCTCTACTAATCTCTTTATGAGATTAGAAGTCAGGAACATATGTACAAGTCAAATGTTATCAAAATAAGTTTAGCACAATCGAATATCACAATCTTAGTTTGGCTAGACCTAGGTCTAGGGCATCTAGAATCGAGGGACCCCCAAGAACCACCCCAGGAAGTTGTAGGAGACCCACAGGGGACGGACGCGGTGTCCTGGCACCGGTGCGAGTCCTGTACGAGTCTATGCGCACAGACGCGATTGAGATTTCAATGTTAAAGGTCCCTTGTGTGTTCGAGGCGAACACACCGATCGGTCCTTGTACGAGTCGAAGGACGCGGTTACAGATAGAGTTGCAAGGGAGATGGACGCGGTGTGTCTAACACAGACGCGAACCTTGTGCGAGTCAGCGCAATGGAGATCTCAATGTTACAGGCCCCTTGTGTAGTCGAGGCGAACACCGATCGGACTCAGTACGAGTCGAAGGACACAGTTCTAGATAGTGTTACAAAGGAGATGGACGCGATGTGTCTAACACAGACGCGAACCCTGTACGAGTCAGTGCAATTGTCGCACTTAGAAAATAAGAGTTTTAGGGCACTTCTAGGGAAGCTACAAGCAAGTCACTTACAGGGTAAGTAGTTCTAGGGCCCACACCCACAGGAGCACCGTAGTGCTGAAGTTACCTCACCCAGGGAGCCGGGTGCATAGGTGTTCTTTGGTGTCGGGTCGCGGCGTCGTTTTCAATGGGAGCCAGTGAAGACTTGCTGCTTGCGGCGACAGGAGAAGTGTCCGGAGGAATCCAAGCCTGGATTCAGAAGATGGAAGACCTGAAAGCAGAGGGGACAGTGCTCAAAGTCACTTGGCAGTGACTCGGGGCAAGGAAGATGGATGCCCACCGTCGTCGCAAGATTCAGGTCATTCGTTGGTGCCTTGACTCTTCAGCCACGAGGTCCAGGAAGCATCGACGATGACCAGGAGCTGGATTCGGCATGTCCCACAATGTCTGCAGCTTACTGCGGTGTCGACGACTCGATTGGAGCCAACAAGCCTTGGTAACAGCAAGTCTTGGGAAAAGTGTAAAGAGGCAATGGCGCAGACCAGCAAGGTTTGTGGGACTCACCCCGTGAGGGTAAGCCAGGGCAGGTCTGGAGCAACCAGGAGAGCCCTTTGGTGTCTTTAGAAAGTCTTCTGGGGACCCACAAGCCGGCTGGCAAGGGATCGCAAAGATGCCTTGGGAGGATTCGCTCACCAGGGGCCCACGGTCACTCGGGACGTGGTAGGCCTCTGATCTTCAGAGGGATTTCTGCTGGAGGGTAGGACCACACGTGGTCCAAAGCACAAGGTCCTGGAACGTTGTAAAGGGGTTGCACTTGACAAGAGTGCACGGTACCCAGGGTTCGCGGTTCCTCGTCACTCTTGAGGTCCACTGGCCTCAGCTTCGCTGGAGACTCACAATGGCCTTTGAGAAGTCAGGAACTCCTCTTCTTGGGCTGCAGGGACTTCAGACCCCGGCGGGAGCTGCGTAGTTTGCGACCGTCGTTTGTAGTTTTTGGTGCCTGCCAAGCAGGGGAGTCACTCCTTGACTCCAAGGGAGATTCTTCAGTCTTCCAAAGGTAGTGGAACGTCAAAGGTCCGGGATTCTTCTTCAGAGCGTCGTCCAGGGAAATCTAGTTTGCAATGCACAGGTTCCCCCTCTTATACTAAAAGAAAGGGAGGGACTAGCTCTATGACCCTACCTATGGGAGGGTCAGGGGAGTGGGTGGCTACACCCACTTCCCTTTGTCCAGTTTCACACCAGAGCAGGGGCAGGTAGCCCCTGAGCCGGTTTGAACTGGGGTATGCACAGAGGAGCCTTCTGCTCCCCCAGTGCAGGACTTCAAAGCACTCTAAGAGTGCACCCACCCAGCCCCAATACACTAAACCCTGTCTGGAAGGTGGTCACACCCCTTGGGACAGGATATCTATTGTTGGGCTTCCTCCACATGCGAGTGTTGGTCATCAGCAGGAGGGCAGCCCAGTGTCTGTGACTGGTGGCATCCATTTTGTGATGCCAGGGCTCTGCAGGATTCTACCGCGTTTCCACAGTAGGTACATGTCTATCCCTCTAGAAGGGTGGAATGCTACCCCCGCCGCCAGGACTGGCGGGGGGTAGTATTCCAAGATGTTTGACACCAAACACGACATGTTTCGATGCAGCCATTCCAAAGTTAGCATTCTACCGCGAGGATATAATGCACTTAAAAGTATATGGTTTAACCAGCATCCACAAACAGCCCCAGAGAATGGACTCTGAGAGCTGCAGAGGGGCCCTGCTCAGGCAGAGGCACCCCCTCACATGGAAACTAAGCACCCTGCCCTCAGGATTGATAGGGCCTGCTTTAGGGGTGACTGATAAGTCTCAATGTGTGTGCAGGAGAGATATAGGGGACCTATATCTCAGTGAGGGTGCTAGCACTTCCTCACCCAGGCTGCAGTAGCAGGCCTCTGGTGTCAGATTTAGTCTGCTTCCCAGGGGTGGCATAATACATGCTTCAGCCCCTGGTAGGCCTGTGAAGTACCTATGCCCTTGGTACCTAAGGTACCATATACTAGGGACTCATAAGGTACCACAGTATCCAATCACTAGTGCACCTAGAGTGCACTCCAAATCGTTTAGAGAGAACAGAGAGGCTGGGGCCCTGATTGGCAGGGTCCCAGCCAGACTATAGCCAGAAACCAGTGTAAACATCAGAAAAAATGTGGGGGCAACATAAGTGGCAGATCCTACTCTCCTACAGTGGAGTATATTTTTAGTATTTTCTGGTGGAAGAATTCCGCCAGATTGTCACAGCGGGATTGAGCATTGGTCGAGTTAGGTTGTTTCTGAGGCAGTTTGAGGAGAGTTTTGGCAATCTGATAAATTTCCTTGGGGGAGTTCGCGGCAGTCTTAATTTTGCCTTCATAAAAAGCTGCTTGGGCGGTTTTGATTTCGTCTTTATAGTTTTTAATTGCCTCCCTATAAACGGATTTGCTGGCGGAGGAGTAGTCAAGTCTCCATTTCCTCTCTAGCCTTTTACAAAGTTGTTTAAGTTCCCGTAATTTAGGGGAATACCAGGGGGAGGTTTTGGCTCTATGTTTCGTTTTAGAGCACTTTATGGGGAGCACATCATTTAGGGAGCCCTGGATCCAGTGATTAAATTCCTCATTGGCTGAGATAGGGTTAGGGTTGCTCGTTGGTTTTGTGGCTTCAAGGGCAGATATCCAATGTTCCAAGGGAAGCCTGGACCATTTACATTCCCTGTGAGAAACCGTGTTAATGGGGAGGGGGGAATCGGAGGTGACCCAGGACAAAGGGATCAGGAAGTGATCGGACCAGGGGATCTGGGAAGGCACTCCTGTTGTAAGTGCGGTGCAGTTGCTAAAGACAGGGTCGAGTAGATGGCCTTTAGTGTGAGTGGGTTCAAACAGTTTCTGTTTGAGTTGAAGTGCAGAAAGGCTCATAATCAATTCCTTGGTGGTGTGGTCAGAGGTATCATCTAGGTCATGGCTACTCACAAACTTTCTCTCAGGGGGCAAATTTACAGTGTGGTTTGTGGCTGAGGGCCGCACCGGTGGGGGCGGGGCTAGAGCAAAAAAAAACTGTGACCATGAGGTGGAACACAGGCCCCTGCAGCGGACGCCTTCGTCCACTGAGCCACCGGACCCGGCATACACATCTCTATCTCTCTCTCTCACTCTCTCCCTCCCTCTCTCTCCCTCCCTCTCTCCCTCCCTCTCTCTCCCTCCCTCTCTCTTCCTCCCTCTCTCTCTCTCTGTCTCCCTCTCTCTGTCTCCCTCCCTCTCTCTCCCTCTGTCTCCCTCCCTCTGTCTCCCTCTGTCTGTCTCCCTCCCTGTCTCCCTCCCTCTGTCTCCCTCTGTCTGCCTCCCTCCCTGTCTCCCTCCCTCTATCTCCCTCTATCTGTCTCCCTCTATCTGTCTCCCTCCCTCTGTCTCCCTCCCTCTGTCGCCCTCCTACCTCGGCCT